>QAOA01001034.1:41923-87262 GCA_003255065.1 Cercis canadensis | reverse complement strand
AAAAAAAAAAAAAAAAACCTTAAAAAATTCCAACGGGAATTTCATTCCTTTGGAATTTTAAAAATTAAAAAATAATTTTCGAATTTTTTTTAAAAATAAAAAAAAAATAATTTTTTTTAAAATATATTAAAATTTTCAACGGAATTTTTCGTTAGAATTTCCGTTGAAATTTTTTGTTTGAGTTTTTTTTTTTTAAGAAGGTATTCCAACGGTAAAATACCGTTAGAATTACCGTTGGAATGTTTTTTCCGTTAGAATTTCCGTTGGAGTTTCAAATTCCAACGGCCTTTTTTCTAACGATTGAAATTCTGTTGGAATTTCCGTTGGAACTCTAAATTCCAATGGAATTTGGCAAAATTCCAATGGAATTTGGCAAAATTCCAACGGAAAAAAAGTTAACGTTGTGCCAAGGTAGCACAAAAAATTTACAATTTACGATATGCTAGTGAAATGTATGACTCTATGTTTTTTAAATGAAAAATCACCTCCACGTACATGAATATATATATACGTACATGAATATATATATATATATATATATATGTGTGTGTGTGTGTGTGTTGTGTGTGTGTGTGTTGTGTGTGTGTGTGTGGTTTTTAGTGGAAACTTTCACTCATGTCTACAACATTAATTATATGATATCTTAAAATTACTGTTAAAAAAAAATGCTACTTGGTGTGAATTATATAAATTTTATCTCTGCCTTCATTCCTTCCCTTTTTCAGATTACCTGTCCAATATTTCGGGTTTCATGTTCCTCTATCTCTTACCCAAACTAATGCACACAATTTTTAACCAAAAAATAATAATAATGCACACAATTAGAGATAAAGCAAACGCTATCGCAAACGTAATAATAACCTCCTCGTTTATAGCCACTTTCTTTCTTTGTGTGTACAAGGGGGTAAAAAAGGCCAAAACACTACAGTCTCTGAGGCCAACAAAAGTAACAGCGCAACAATATCAACTAATTAAAAAAGCTAGCTGCACAAACTCTTGGGTTTGTGAAGAATACATAGGGGATAATTCAATTCCATCTTTAAAAGTTATTGGTTATAAAATAATTTTACTAAATATTTAAGTATAGGATACTACTTCCATGCAACAACTAACAGGTGACACTTGGCAGAAAACAATTGGATGACTGAATTTCGGAGTTTCACTTCTAACTGGCTGCTATGGGTTCTTTGTAATTGCATTAAAGCCATAAAGCATTATGTTATTATAATATATGTCATGTATTTTGAATAATTACAAACAGATGCCCCACGATTCATTTAACATGCAAAATAAAAAAGAGAACTACATGATTTGTGGCTTGAAAATAGAGGAGGGGCAAAAGTACTGAAATAATGTTGTTTAGGATAGTAATTACGGTAATGGGTTAGTTTTGAAATTATTTATCGAAATGGGTTAGTTTTTTTGGCTAAAAAATGCTTATGCGTTTTTATCATAAAACGCTAAAGAGAACCGCATTTTAAATAGAAAACGTGCAAACAGAAATGCGTTTTAATGAAGAAAACGCGGAATCATTTGGTAAAAAACGCTGAAAGGATTTGGTAGAGGAAATGTGGGAATGTCAGCTTTTCGACTGAAGAAAACGTGGATTGAAAATGTGTTTCTTGAAGAAACGCATATTCAATATGTGCTTTCTTAAAAAAAAATGCATACTCAATCAACGTTTTCTTTAAGAAACGCATTTTCAATCCGTGTTTTCTTCATGGACATACACAAAACTAAAACCCTAAATTATAAAACCCTTATCCTAAATTGAAACCCCAAATCCTAAATCATAGATCTCAAATCCTAAACCAAAACCTCAACACCAATGCCCTAAATTATAACACAAGGTTTTGGTATAGAGTTTGAGATTTATAATTTAGGGTTTTTGATTTAAAGTTTAGAGTTTAGGGTTTGGTTTTATAATTGAGTATTTTTTATTTAGGGTTTTAGTTTAGGGTTTGGTTTTATAATTTAAGATTTTTGATTTAGGGTTTGAGTATTATAATTTAGGGATTGGGTGTTGGGATTTTGGTTTATAATTTTAGATTTATAATTTAGGGTTTTAGTGTTGGGGTTTTGATTTAGGGTTTGAGATTTATGATTTAGAGTTAAAGTTTTGGGGTTTTAGTTTAAGGTTTGGATTTTAGGGTTTTGGTATAGGAAATGGAGATTTATAATTTAGGGCTTTTGATTTAGGGTTTGGATTTAGGGTTTAGGTGTTGGGGTTTTGGTTTAGGGTTTGAGATTTATAATTTAGGATTTGAGTTTTGTGGTTTTGATTTAGGGTTTGGATTTTATAACTGAGGATTTAAGTTTTGAGATTTATAATTTTATTTTGCTGATTCACTTTATCCTTGGCGCTTTGTTTAGAGAAATCAATAGTAGACAAGCAAATGTAATTATGCATCCTTGACAAATAGCAAATGTAAATGTCTAATTTTACTAAACAATTCCAATTGGGGCATGAAAAAATTTACATCAATCAAACCAGTCCCGATCCAAAACCTTGTGTTAGGGCATTAGTGTTGAGGTTTTGGTTTAGGATTTGAGATTTATGATTTAGTGTTTGGAGTTTGGGGTTTCAATTTAGGGTATGAGTTTTATAATTTAGGATTTGGATTTTTGATTTAGGGTTTCAATTGTGTGTATGTCCATAAAAAAATGTGGATTAAAAATGTGTTTTTTGAAAAAAACGCTGATTGAGTACGCGTTTCTTGAGGAAAATGCATTTCTTGAGGAGGCATTCCTTCAAATACTCAAACTAATTGTGATTTTTTTTTTTCTTTTTTTAGTTTCAAATTTTCCAAATGAGTTCTCCTTTGTAGTATGGGTTGTTGAAAGAGCCAAACTTCCTTTGCACTTTGTGGTGAGCCTTTGTTGAAGCTTCTCATGCTCAGTCTTCAAGCCACAAATGATGCAGTTCTCTCTTTCATTTTATGTCTTAAATGAATTGTCGGGTATCTGATTGTAATTAATCAAAGTATATAGCATATTTTATAATAACATAATGTTTTATGGCTTTAATGCAAATACAAAGAAACCCATAGCAGCCACTCAGAAGTGAAACTCAGAAATTCAGTCATCCAATTATTTTCTGTCAAGTGTCACTTGTCAGTTGTTGCATGGTAACAACTTGTGGTATATTAGTCGTTTCCTTAAGTATATATTGACAACAAAAGCTTGTTTATGATTGTCATCAAATCAAGCATAAACTATGATGAAAATGTTTAACTATGTAAAAATTTTAAATATATATAATTGTTTTGAAATATATCGGAAAAATTAAAAAAAAAATTATTTGAAAAATTGCAGGATGAAATTGAAAATATTTATAATAAAAAATTCAAAGTAATATATAGAAATGAGATTACAAATTGGATGAGTACCAAAGCATAAATTTTTTTTGAGTAAACCTACATTTGTATGCCTAAAAGATTTAAGATTTAACAAAATAATTCTTAAAAGAATACTAACTACAAAATAGTCATCGAAAGAATTGATATGTATAACAAAATAATTAAATATTTGTTAAATTTTGAATTTTTCCATGACTATTTTATTACGCATAGTTCTTTCGAAGATGATTTTGTAGTTAGTGTTATTTTAAGAGTTATTTTATTAAATATTGAATTTTTTAAGAAGGTAAATATAAATTTACTTAAACTTTTTTTAGGGTTTTTAGTCATGAAAATTTTCAAATTTAACAGATCACGACACCAAGCCCAAAAGCATTTTCCTCCGAGGCCTAATCTTGTGAAGCCCGCCTCTGCTGATGCAGGCCTTCGTTTAAATGAAAATCAAATCAAAATCAAAATCCGTCTACTTTCTTTGTTCCGTTTCTTTCTCAGTCACTGTCTTTTGTTGCGAACAAACACACTAAAAACGATTACTCACCAGCCAGTGCTTCATTCACCTGATCACACGCCTTCTGCAACTCAACTTCGATTCCACGGCTTTCTGATCTCAATCCCTTCGCTCTGCACCAACTTTCTTCTCGGAGGCCTCTAATCTCCGAGCACCGGAAATGGTAACTTGCTCTAATCCAATTCAGCTTTGGATCTAGTTTTGTGATGTTTTTTGCATTAAATTCATTGATTCCTTTCCATTTTCTCCGTTTGGTTGCTGAGAAAATTTGGAAAAGAACATGCTTCTGGAATCCTTTCCACTATTTTGGCGCTTAAAATTTAAGTAAATGCACGAGTCTCTTAGGAAGGCCAACTTTGTGACTAGGTATTCGGGAAACCCAAACAGATGTTAGTTATGAACTCGGACTTGGTTTTGTTTCTAGTTTCTTTTATTTTTCTCACCATCAAAACACTTGACTAATTTAGCTAGCTTTCTGGTTGAATATGCTTCGTCTTATTTATGTTGCTATTGAGGTTGAGCTAATTGTTTCTCTTTATTTTTTGGATTGTTACGGTAATTTGGCAGCCTCTCAGGCTTGAAATCAAGGTAAATACTCTCGAACTATTGATATTGATATTTATAGTGTTAATTGTTGCTTCTTTATATTTACACTTATCTGCTAACAACAATACCTACTGATCAGAGAAAATTCGTGCAAAGATCGGAGAGAGTAAAATCAGTTGATCTGCATCCAACTGAACCATGGTACTTTCAGTTATTCTAACACACACACACACTCACGGAGCTGTATTAGGGGTGCCTGAGCTATATTATGTTATGTTACTTATGTGTGTGTTCTGAAATCCCTTATCTCCATTTTCATTTGCTTTATCTGATATTCTCTGTACCCTTTGGACAGGATCCTTGTCAGTCTTTACTCAGGCACTGTGCATATCTTAAACTATCACTCACAGGTGAGTGCAATTTGTCACATGTGATCTTTTTAAGGCTCCAATTGAATGTTTGACTATATAACATTCTTTTGCCAATTATCTTGGGGCCTACTAGCTCCTTCTTTACCTCTATGAAGAACCAAAGAAGGATAGAGGATGAAACCTGAGGCTCTCTTGCATAGTGCATGCATGTATGGTTTACCAATAGCACATAACGCTTAGTTTGATTGTATTTAGATTTATCTTCTGACTAAAACAACGTTGACTTAAAGTCCTGTAGTATGTGTAGAATATTTGTTATTGCATCATATATTAATGCCTATACTTGTAGATTTATTTGAAAAGGTGAAAATAAGAATTAGTCTGACTGTGTTTTTGCCATTTGATTTTATATTTGGTCATTACCTTTACTTGTTTCACTGTTCTCTCTTTATATATGCCACCTTCCTGTTGCCATAAACATAGTGTGAGAATATCTATATTTCAAATTGTGCATCAAATATGGCCTTTGGCACAGTACTTTTCTTGAGTTATAATTCACATCGCAAAAGATCTGTATCAGCATTATATTCTCATAGTATGCATAATTATGTTTTTGAGCTGTTATATACTATAGATATGTGTTGGCTTTGGTAAAGAAGTAAGGAAAAATTGTCGTTGGTTGGAAGGCTTTAACTCTTGTTAGACCATTATCTATTTATAGGGCTAATATATAAAAGGATACAATGTGACTAGACATAAGCGTGAAATGCCAGCCCATATACTTAGAAGGTGATCTTGTAGATAGGACTATCATGAAGGGAGTTAATTTGTAAAACTTAGTATTAGAAGAAAAGTGAGAAATTTTTGCTTTAATGACTGGTTCATTGTTGCGCAGGCCTTGACGAGTGCATGGAGGTTTTAAATTGCTAGTTCTTATTTGCTTTTGTGGAAATCTTTTTTTGCACATTCTCCTATTTTTTTCTCTGTAGTGTGGATGTCCAAAATTATTATAATGGTTTTCCGAGTTGTAATTTTCTTGAAGAGGTTGTATTCCTAACTGCAATGTTCCTTCTTCAGACGATGGCACAGTCTTTTGAAGTCTCTGATTTACCAGGTACCTGACAGCCTTGATTTCATAGGTTATTGATTTGTCCTTGATCTGTCTTTCTGATATCCAAATTCTATTTTGCAGTCCGTTCGGCAAAATTTATTGCACGTAAGCAGTGGGTGGTTGCTGGAGCTGATGACATGTTTATCCGTGTATACAATTACAATACAATGGACAAAATTAAAGTCTTTGAAGCACATGCAGATTACATAAGATGTGTGGCTGTCCATCCAACTCTTCCATATGTGCTGTCATCATCTGATGATATGCTTATTAAATTATGGGACTGGGAAAAGGGATGGATGTGCACTCAAATATTTGAGGGTCATTCTCACTATGTGATGCAAGTAACTTTTAATCCCAAGGATATCAATACTTTTGCAAGTGCCTCTCTTGATCGCACAGTAAAGGTGTGACCATATATGCTCCTTTGGATGTCTAGTAGCTGCTGATTCTCTTATTTTAATTGGCTTGGGCCAGCTCTGTGATGACTTCATCATTCTGTTTCCAGATTTGGAATCTCGGTTCCCCTGACCCCAACTTTACATTGGATGCCCACTCAAAAGGGGTCAATTGTGTTGATTACTTTACTGGTGGGGATAAGCCTTATCTAATTACTGGATCTGATGATCATACAGCTAAAGTAAGCAGCTTGAAAGTTCTCTATATTATTTGTATAGCTGCAACATTTAGTTGGGCATTGCTAACTTTTTGCTAAACAGGTGTGGGACTATCAAACTAAAAGTTGTGTTCAGACACTTGAAGGACACACACATAATGTATCTGCAGTATGTTTTCATCCAGAACTTCCCTTAATAATTACTGGTTCTGAGGATGGGACAGTTCGAATATGGCATTCAACCACTTATAGGTACTCTTTTTATTGGATGCTGTGCTTTCTCTAATAAACTTTTCTTGCTAAATTCTTGTCATTTAGATTGCTTTTAGAAGTTTAATGAATTTGGGTTTTTCAGCTTTATGCTTTGTGATGGTTGAATATGTATCATAAATATCTAGCTTTACCTAGACAGAAAAGTTCTACTATGATTATCCTTTCCTTTTTCTTCTAAACTCTGGATTATTCAGTTTCGAGCCTTTATGTCAATAAAGTTCTAGACTTAATAGCTTAAACGTTTCTTGACAAAAACTTATTAGAGGGGTTCATGGTCTGAAAATTTTAAACAATCCTCGCCGGTCTATGCACCTTTTCATTCCTCTTTTAATTATCTTTGAACTGGGGGAGGGGGTTGAATCGGACCCTTTTAGCCCCAATAGCAGTAATTTATGTAGCAAGTGATATGAGTTATATGACTTTGTCACTGACTTTTTCATTGTACTGCCCCATCATTTTATTAGATCTTGGATAATGATTTACTTAGCTCTCACTCATGTTTATCTTGATGTTAAATTCAACCTTAATGCCTCAATCTTCTCTCCAGTTTTGGTGTCTTTTAAGATCTCTCATGATCATTTTCTTGTATGTAATTATCTCTAATGGTTTTTCTTGTTTCAACTAGGATAAATAATTTATGGATTTCAAATTTAATAGTAATGGCTGACTTTGAGTTTGTTTTACACTCACACTCACCTATAAGGGGTGTAGAGGTGCCATCAACTGCATTTAAGTAACCTATCTGAACATGGTTGTTAATAACGATAACATCTTGTTCTTTGTAAAGTAAGTTCAACCAAATAACTTACTATTCGAACTTTACAGGCTTGAAAACACACTGAATTATGGACTTGAAAGAGTTTGGGCTGTTGGATACTTGAAAGGTTCTCGTCGGTAAGCATTTTAACTAACTTTCTTTTGTGATTTTAAGTTGAAATTTAGGAGATTTCTCATTTATATTTTTGAAGGCAAAGATGAGCTCAATTAAGTAATATAATATGAACCTATAGAATGCTGGAAATGTTTGACTTTAATCTCAATCAATATATTAGTTGTTGGTGGCTGTTGTATAATTTCACAAGATGCTTCTGCTTTTCTGTTTACAGGGTCATCATTGGTTATGATGAAGGAACCATTATGGTGAAAATTGGTCGAGAAGAACCAGTTGTTAGCATGGATAATACTGGAAAAATCATTTGGGCTAAGCACAACGAAATTCAAACAGTTAATATAAAAACCGTTGGTGCAGATCAAGATGTACAATCTTCCTGCTTGCTATCTTTCTTTCTTTCTTTATCCTTTTTTTTTTTTCCTTGCTTGAGATAGGTGTAAAAGTAAAACTGAAAGCCTCTATATGTTTCATGCGGTAACTTCTGTAACCTCTAAGAACAGGTTGCTGATGGAGAAAGACTGCCCTTAGCTGTGAAGGAGTTGGGGACCTGTGATCTTTATCCTCTAGTAAGTTTCCCTGTTCCATGTAGGTTGGCATATGTTGTAACCCGTTTAGTTGGTTCATTATTATGCTTCATATATATGTCAGCAGCCATTAGCCCCTTGAGATACTAATGTATTCTTATATGGATATAGATTGAGACCCTCTTCTTGTTATGTGCCTTAAAGATGTGATGAGGACATATTGATTGTCATATCTTTTAGATATACAGTACATGAGTAAATTTATTTTATTATTTAACATATCACTTTTAGGTTTCAAAGTTGAATGAATCTACATTATGTTTTCTTTTTTTTTTTTTTTTTTTGTGGGNTTTTTTTTTTGGTGGGGGGGACATGATATAAACCACATTAACCTCTATGGTGCGTAAAAAGGATCAGTCAGTTGAGGTGAAAGATTTTCGGCCTATTGGCTTGGTTACTAGTGTTTATAAAATCATTTCTAAGGTTCTGTCTGTGAGGCTTTGTGAGGTTCTTGGAGTCTGGAGAAACTATCTCTGAGAATCAGAGTGCTTTTGTGGCTGGTAGACAAATTTTAGACGCTGCTTTAGTGTCGCTAATGAGGTGGTTGAGGATATTATGTGTAGTAAGCAGCAAGTTCTTGTGTTTAAGTTGGATTTTGAGAAGTGAGCTGGGTTTTTTGGACAGTGGTCTTTGCCGTGAAGGTTTTGGGGATAGATGGAGGAAGTGGATTAGAGGCTGTCTTTACTTGGTGGCTTTTTCAGTTATTGTTAATGGAGGGACCAACATTTTCTGCTGAACATATTTATCAAAAATACTTTTTAGTTCCCTGGAATGGTTATTGATCTTTCATTTGAACGGGTACATTAAGTATTCTGCTTCATTTGCTTGTTGTAACTCAGAAATGACTGACTGGAATTTCCCAAAATGTTCCTTTGTCCTTCAGAAATCTAACTGGTCTTTTGCTCAAATGTGTGTATTAAATTTCTTCAGTTATTTATATTAATGATGATTACTTACTCATCTTGAACTTCTTTTATCTCAGAGTTTAAAGCACAATCCTAATGGAAGGTTTGTTGTGGTTTGTGGTGATGGTGAGTACATAATTTACACAGCCTTGGCTTGGAGAAACAGATCGTTTGGGTCCGCATTGGAATTTGTTTGGTCTTCTGAAGGGGAATATGCCGTCAGGGAAAGTGCATCACGGATCAAGATTTATAGTAAAACATTCCAGGTTTTGTACATTCCAATATGTTTTACTTATTTATTCTTTTATATTTGAAGCTTCTGCTTGTGATCACTGATCGGGAATATTTCCTTTGTTGGAATGGAATTGAAGGAAAATATTAGTGGTCTTGTTTTGTTGGTTGCTTAACTATGTAGAGAGAGGGCACACTGTTTTTTTTTTTTAAGTTAATAGTTTTGTATTTCTACATTAATTTTGGACTAAGCTTGCAAAATAGGATGTGACTATTTGGTAGAGATTAAACATTTAATATTCCATTAAGATGCAGTTGGGCCACAAGGGAATATTTATTGAATCATTGCAGACAATTTTATTTTATTTTTTTGATAGAAGAAGAAATTCATTAGATAGAAAGAAAGGAAAATACAAAGGAGGAGAAGGATAAGAAACCCTCCTTAAACAAAAGAAACAAAAGAAAAATACAGCAAAAGAACTGAAGAGGTACAGAGGGAAAACTTCAAAACAAAATGGCTCTCCAATCTCTCTGCATAGAGTTAAGGTTATCCCCTTGAAGAAACCATGTGCATAGCACCAGAGAGAAGCCATGAACACAATCCTATCCCACAGAAAAATTTAAGGGTGTGTTTGGTTTGAGAAAACATTTCTTGTTTTCATTTCCTATTTTCATTTTCTGAAATATGTTTCTGTTTCCTTGTTTTTACTTTTAGAAAATATGTTTGCTTTTTAATTAAAAGTTGTTCTCTATTTCCATTTTCAGATGACATCGAATGAGATGTCTCCATATTTCATATAATTCTTTTTTTCACAATTCACATTTACCAGCACTTTTCCCTCTCTCTCTAAACTTTTTGACTAATTTCTCCCTCCATATGAACTCACATAGTCCCTTCACCCAGTTAATCATAAAGTGGTTCTGTGATATTTTAGAGTGAAAATGGGTCAGAGGCAGATTGTAAAGTTATGCCATTCACCCACTCTAAGTCCAATAGAACTGCCAAAATCTGCCACTTACATTGGTGTTCTCTTGGGGTGATGGTGAGTGCGAATTCATCCGTTAGGTGAGTATTTGAGATTTGTGACCAATGATATTGATAAACCAAAAAACAAAAAGACAAAAATTGAAATTAAAAATAAAAGATTGGGTGCAGCTCATTGAAGTTACAGGAGAGAAAAAAAGTTTAGAACAAGAAGAAGACCCAAATGCAACAATCCATTGTTGGTATTAGGCAAAGCATTTGGAGGTTGGGACGGCTTTTGGGGAATAGGGGTATTCACTGAAGAAGGTTTGAGCTCATGAGGATTGTTATGCCATGGAACTATGGAAGATCTAATGAGCTGCTGGTTGGACAAAAAGAAGGAAGCAACTATGGTGTTTTAATGGGGGAAGAGACGTGAGGAAGGAAAATTAGACATGTTGAAAAAAAATAAAAAAGTTGATAGAATAACAAAAATGCCACCGGTCATTTGTTGGAAATGCTGAAAACGTTCAAAAAGACATTTTCAGTCTTCAGTGAAAATGGAAACGAAAAACAGTCAAACTAAACAGACCCTAAGATTGCAAACAAAGTTTAGTGGCATTTCTTGCTTCTGTGAAAAAATTATTTTAGTTGTTTGCAACATTTTTTTTCTAATTTAAAGAAAGTACTTTTCAGGAAAAGAAGAATATTCGACCAACATTTTCTGCTGAGCATATTTATGGAGGGACCCTATTGGCAATTTGCTCGACTGACTTCATTTGTTTCTATGACTGGAATGATTGCAGGTTAATCCGGCGAATTGATGTTAATGTCAAAGTATGTTCTGATATGAATACAACTCACATTCCTCTTGTATTAGTTTATTTCTAATATTTTATAATTTTTGTTTTCCTTGACTTCTCCAGAATGTCTATTGGGCTGACAGTGGTGACTTATTGACAATCGCTGGTGATTCATCATTTTACATTCTAAAATACAATGTAATTATGTTTCTCCTTGACTCTAATTTACACTCCTGTATATGTGGAAAATTGTCTTAACCCACTTTTAAAGGCATCTATCTTTAGTATTGAAATTAACTGACAAGACATTGTTTTGGCAGCGGGATGTTGTATTGTCATATCTTGATAGTGGGAGGCCTATTGATGAACAAGGGGTTGAGGATGCATTTGAACTGCTTAATGAAATAAATGAGCGGGTCAGAACTGGAATATGGGTTGGTGACTGTTTTATTTACAATAACTCTTCTTGGCGGCTCAACTACTGTGTTGGTGGTGAGGTATAGTTATGTTTGACATCTTGTACTTCTAATGTTATAACATGTGTTTATCCTAATTTTTTATTTTATATTTTCAGGTGACAACCATGTTTCACCTGGACCGGCCTATGTACTTATTAGGATACCTTGCCAATCAGAGCCATGTCTATCTCATTGATAAGGAATTTAAGTAAGTTCTTATTTCCATCTGTGGTAAGAAAGAACCAAGGTTTTTATTAGTTTTTCACTGATTGAGAATTTTTTTTGTACGCAGTGTCATGGGATACACTTTACTTCTGAGCTTGATTGAGTATAAAACTCTCATTATGCGTGGAGATTTTGAGCGTGCAAGTCAAATTTTTTCAACAATTCCTCAAGATCACCATAACAGGTAATACAATTTATGCTTTTTTGTTTGCAAATTGTTGTGTGTCATGAAGTTCTGCTAAATTAAAAACTTATTTAAGCTGATAGAGATAGTTTTTATGAAGTTGAGATATTATTTCTAATGCTGTCTAAGATCTTTTTCATTTCATTTCTTGCGTTTCTCTCTATTCTCTGTGATAGTGTCCCTGAAACAAGAGATTATGTTGATGTGATGGATTGACTTATATTGAAATTAATTTTCTCTCTGAAATGTAATATGAAATTGGGATAATTCTAAGTGTTACCATTTTCATTTCTGCAGTAAGGAGTTGCCTGCATTTCCCCTTTCTTTGTTATGGGAAAGCAGCTGCAAATTGTTCAAGCCAATAGATGTAAATGATAATCTTATGACAATCTTCTTTGTTTTTCTACTGGATAGTCAGTATAGTACAGTGGTTGAATTGCTTATGGCTTTCAGTTCTGCAGCCTGTTTACATGCATCTTCTAAGTTAATAACTAAAATTTTATACCAATAAACAATCTAAAATCATTTGGAAGTTTTTTGTAAAAATTTCAAACAGATATTTTATTCCCCTTATATCCGAAGCCCACATTTGAATTAGGGATTTTACTAAGATTTCTTTTCTCCCCTTAAGCTCCTAATGTGGGAATACAATTTTTTATTCCAGGATTATATTGTTGTAGGCATAATTTTGTGCTGAACATGTTCAACTCACACGAATAATGTTTTCTTTATCATGTTTTATCTATCTATATAGCGTATTATTTTCATATTTTGTATTCTGATTTAGACTTCTTATATTCTTTTAGTTTAGAATTGATTGAGATCTTTCTTTTACTTTCTAGTGTTGCCCGTTTTTTGGAATCTCGGGGAATGTTGGAAGATGCACTGGCAGTGGCCAAAGATCCTGACTACAGATTTGATCTTGCTTTACAGCTTGGCAAACTAGACATTGCAGAGGTATATTATATTTTCTCCTACGATAGAAAGGGCACATTATAAGAGCAGGCAGTTCAATCCTTTGCAATAGCTGCCTTCCATTATGAGTCATGTCCTGTCTGCAGTGGTCAGATAACTTTTGTTTGCTTGCAGGAAATTGCTACAAAGTCACAAAGTCACATGAAATGGAAGCAAGTAGGAGAATTAGCTTTGTCTGCTGGGAAGGTATTGATTACCACTTATGATCTTATGGCAGCACAGCATCTCTTGATAGTCCCGTTCAAAAGAAAGAGTAATTGAACCAATTAGCTCTATTTGCAAATCCTATCACAAGGATAACAAAACCATGTAAACTCGAATGCAATTATTTTAAGTTGAAATTTCATGCTTGTTGAGATAGTCATCTTATGAAAATATTTTATGATCTTTGAAAGAATGAAGTGCTTTATTATTGAATTTGATAAGACTGAAAAAGTTGAATGTTCAAAATTCATCAGGTATCAAGTCTATTTTTTATTTGAGGTTTTTCCAAACTAAAGCATCTCTTCTTGGTAGTTCCAAATGGCTGAGCAATGTCTACTTCATGGAATGGACTTAAGCGGTTTGTTACTCCTCTATTCTTCTCTGGGAGATGCTGAAGGACTATCAAAACTTGCTTCTCTTGCCAAAGATCAAGGGAAGCACAATGTTGCATTCATGTGTTTCTTCATGCTTGGTCAGTTGGAAGAGTGTATCCAGTTGTTGGTGGAAAGGTAGATATTTTGTTCTCCATAGTTATAACAGGAACTCATGCATCTGTTTTCTTATGATCTAATCTAGTTAAGTTTCAATTTCTTTCTTTGGCAGTGACCGAATACCCGAAGCTGCTCTCATGGCACGGTCTTACCTTCCAAGCAAGGTCTCAGAGATAGTAGCCCTTTGGAGAAATGACCTAAGCAAGGTTGCTCTTTTAACTGATAGTTCTATTGTTGTCTTTTGTTGGTCAATGGAATATATCTGATCCATAGAAAGGATAATTTTGAATAAAACCCAGCACACCTTGTTCCAATATGTATGTCAATTTGGCATCTTGCAGGTAAGCAAAAGAGCTGCAGAAGCATTGGCTGATCCCAAGGAGTACCCTAACCTCTTTGAGGACTGGCAGATTGCTCTAGACATTGAAACAGAAGTTGCAGAAAAGCGGTATATCTCTTGGTGACTTTGATAAACTTGACTCTTTTCATCCCCCCCCCCNCCCCTCCCTCTCCCCTAAAAAAAAATAAATAAATAATAGTAGCCATCCCTCTCCTAATCTCCTTATACGTATATTTGGGTTATCATTGAATGACACCAGTGTTAAAACTAAATAAATTTTACACCATTTTATATCTTATTGATAAATGCATATCTCTAACTCACAATTGGATTAGAGATTTGTTCTGCAAGTACTGAATATTGGCGCTTTGCCTAGTTTTAAGACAGAAAATTATATTAATTGTTGCATAAAGCAAGCATTGACTTATATGAAAACTGACTTGCATGATAAGTTCAACAAATGCTTATAATCAGGTTATGGCTTTTCAAAACTCACACCCCATCTAAATCATTCTACTGTTTAAGATTCTTTTTTCCCTGTGCATCTGTCCGTCCATCCATCTAGAATCCCTAATTTGTTTAATTGTTGTGTATATCTTGTATAGGGGGATATATCCTCCTGCAGAGCAATACTTAACCTATGCTGAGCAATCATGTTCCAACCTTGTCGAAAAGTTCAAAGAAATGCAAGTTGATGAAGCACCAGTTGAAAATGGAGACCTACATCTCATGGTACAAACTTCTAACTTTTTTTTTTTTCACCAAAAAACTGTAACATGTAGTATAATCAATTAAAATAAGCTGAATATTCTAAATGGTGAGAAGGTCATGGTGTAGAGCATGCATTTACTTGTCTTGCTGGAAAATTGGTGACAAGATCATTGTATAAGAACACCTGGTTATTTCAAAGGTTTTTCCTCCTCGTGGCTAAAGTATTATATATCCGAAAAAACAAAAAAGGCCATTTGACATGGCTTGCCTTTTTGGTATGCATGCTGCTCTGAAGTGTTGGGGATTGTTATGGATGACTGAAGTTGATCCACTTCTACCTCTTTTTTCCCTGACTGAGGAGGGCAGAGGAAATGGGTAGTTTACTTTCCCTCCATGAAGTAGTCCAGACAAAAAATTTAGTTCTGTGGATAGATTTTATTTAAGTAGTAGACGAATAATTGGTTTAAAATTACCATTGGCATGAATCAATTGCTTTGGCAAGTTTCTTAAATTAAGTTTCTGTCTGCAATTGTCCCGAATGCTGACACTGAAATAGTTGCTTTTAGCAAGATGTTTTAAGGAATATATCTGACAATATAATCTCAAAAAGAAAGTTCTTGCAGATGGTCATGTGACTGCTGATATTGTAATTTTTCAATAATACAAATAACATGTATTTTGAATGTCATTTACGCATTAGCTAGCCAAACAAAATCAAAATATATTTTTTTTAAAGAAAAAAGGAGGTTCATCATAAACATTTCATAATGTTAATGTTATTTTGGGCTAATTTCTTTCCCATGCTCAAGTGTTCTACTGTGTATTTTAAGGAGAGAAGTGAGGATAGAGAGAATGAGAACCAAGATGAGACCATAGATGAGAATGCTGATTCAGCTAATGGTGTTGTGATCGTAAGTGGCAATGAAGGTGAAGAAAAGTGGGGAACCGATGACAAGTGAACATCATCACCCTAAAGGCAACGGTTTTATTAAAGTTCTGAAACCTATACATATTGGTTAGTTTATTGATACTAGTCCTTTTTGTTTCTGTTATCAATGTTCTGAAACCTATATTTTGGTCTTGTTATGGTCATCTAGCTGAGACGTAATTATTGTTTTGTTCATTTATTATTGCTCTAAATGTTTATACTTGGCTATTTTACCATACAACAGAACAACTCTTACTCCTTGATTTATGAGACCTGCCTCTGACCCTGATCTGTGCGTGCCTCTTTCAAGTAGTGGAAAGGTGGACGTGAAGTTAATATTAAATAAAAACCTTAAAGTCACTCAATATTTCTTCAAACCGAGCATTAGATAATAGATGCTTTATGAATTCTAAACAATATTATAAAAAACATAAAAGCAACAAAGTAATGATTAACTATTAATTTGGGGAAATATTATTTGACATAAATAATGCATTACAGTTTTAAAAAAATCTTTTTAAGTTATTTAAGTAAGGATAAAACTGATGCTTAATTGAAAGTTTAAGGTAGAAACTGTAATAAAAGTTGCTTTATGGAGGAAACTGAAACTAGTCCTCAAGTTTAGGGACAATAAATGTATTTTAGCCCATATATAAATTTCCTGAACTTAGAATGTATGAAATATTGTCCCCTGTTAGATAATTTATCCAGTCATCCTACCATAAAAGTTCTGAGTGATTACTGTGTGAACCGACCCCTCATATTTATGATTGCCAATATATCCTGCAGGCATGTTTACTGTTAGAAATTTATATATATTAATTACCTGCGAGGGTTCTTGAGGCACAAGAGTTTGACTTTTAATTATGATAACTATCCACAATGCATGCTTAAAATATTATTGTCTTGACTATGGTGTGGTGTTAGGTTAAAACAGAAAGCGTAGACTCCTGTTTGTAGATGCAGCCTACATACAATTTGATGTCATTATCGTATATCAGGAGTCAGATGTTGAGCAGTTTATCTTACATCATTTTTGCTTTTGTTAATGTCTGAGATGGCAGTACTTGCGCCATATCAATACGTCATATTAAGCTTGATCGAGCTGTTATACACTAGATGTTCAGGTCAGAACAGGTGTTCCATATAACATCTTTTTCGAAAAATTGTAATTAAATCTTGTTACAGGTCTATCTGCTTCTAAATCTTAACCTCAAAACAATTAGTTAGTGCAATCTGTTTTCTGATGCATTTGGATCGCTCTTACTAGACACTGGATTACATCTTTGATTGTTGACTTGTGCAGATCATCAAACAAAAGATCTTATTGAAACATCTTTTGGCCAAGTTTTCATAATCTGGATCGTTCTTCATCCGAAAGCAATAATGCATTCATCAAATACATGGAATCCTCTGTTTCTGAACTCTTTTGATATAAATTGGATTATATTCACAATTATTGGTTCACAACATCTAACTTCGTCATTTTCCTGTGGAGCCTTTAAAATAATTGAGATATATAATAAACGCCTGTTAGATTGTGCCTAGGACCCGCAATGTTTAGTAAGAACATGCATTTTTTCTCTTCTTCTTTCCGCTCCCTTCCTGCCCATCTGTGTCTTCTCCTTTAGTATATAAGGTAAGATTCAAAATAGAACTATATCTGAGATCGCTAACCAAATGCCATGATTCTGTTATTGCCATATATGATTGTCGTGAATGCTTCTGAACTAGTTTCATTATCATGTACAATGGATTTAAGTCAAATTCCAGTATACAGGGACTTTTGCTACTATAGTGCCATCCATGTATCTAAACACGGAAGCAACGTAAAATACTGTAATGTGTGATGGGACGTGACTGTTTCCGTGTCAGCATGTTTCTTGGGACGTCTCCTAGTTTCCCACCCCCAGCCGTGTGTATTGCTCTAGATTCTTTAGATAATTAAAATTGTTTTTTTTTTTAAATTTAGATCCTGTTATCAGACTTTTCTACCCTTTATCGTAAGGGTAATCTTTGTTATCTCCGTATTTACAACTGAGTATTGCAGTTCCTTAAGTGGGCAGTTATTCTTGTGGCACTTTATGCTTTTAAAGATCCACTAGAATACACAGAAAATTAACGGAAAAGAAAAACGAAAGGGATGCAGATCTTACGCAGATGTTGATCAGATTCTTCTTTTCTCTATGCTCTACAACTCATAGCAGGTTGTCAGTGGGCTAGAAACAGGTAACCAGTGGACCAGGTACCTTAAATGGCCTGCGTTTTTGTAGTTAACATGAATCTCTAGAATGTTAAGAGTATTATGTACAATAATTTTATCTTAGCAGTAGCATTAGTCTGTTCTTACTTATAATTTTCCTCTATCTTTCATGCTTTGGTTCTTTTCTTTCGCTTTGTTTTTCTTAGCTCTCAGTACCTTCTTACATGCCTATTAATTTAAGCCCCGCACTCATTATTAAAGAATGTCCCAATCATAGCCAATCATTTGGTTGCCTTTTGATAAGCATTATTTGGGCAAACATAAGAGTAGTCGGAGACTCGAGGATGAGAAATACTTTGCTAAAATGTGCTCTGCTAATCACACATTAATTTTTAAAGAATTACCTACATCTTTTGCACTTTTTATGTATTTTAGCTGACCTTTTCTGTCAGGTATGCGAACTGAGCTGGCCTTTAAAAATGGTTGCGTATTCCCTTGGGCTGTGGCCTGTGGGGTTTCCCTGAATACGCGTTTATAAGGAATCTACTTTGTCATGGCTAGTTTGAACAAATACAAAGTTGTTTGTTCTAACGTGCCGACAATTTCATGGACTAGGAAAAGAAATAGTTTTAGCCACTTCCTTGAATCCCTCTGCTCCTTTCTCTATCTAATCTCACATGAGATGAGAACAAAGCATTAAAAATGGGGAAAAGTAAGTGGGAGCAGGTGGCCCTCATTTCTTCCTATAACTATAGTACAATTTTGAACTTGCTGGCCTACTTTCTGATTCTCCACTCTGTTGGAAAAGTTATCAGGGATTAAACTAGGCTCTTAAGCCTGCAATGGGTTATATAATGCTCAAATGTTTGATCATTGCATAATGTAAGCTCATGCCTCGTCTTTGTTTCTTTTTTCTTTTCTTGCAATGGTCCAAAGTTTATGTGCTCTATAAAATGCATGTTATGCAAATTCATCTTTAATCTAAGCCAAAAATAAGATGGCTATTGTCTTTTTTTCAAAAAAAAAATAAAAGGAACACATAGTTTTGCGGTTGGGAAACTGAGAGGCTTTTTCCTCATTGGAATGTCAATATCAGCATCTATAGAAGCAAGTAGGACACAGTGAAGTGGTGTTGATGTTGAGAAAAGTTTCTTCTGGTGCCACGGCCCACGGACCATGGAAAACCTTTTGGGATCCTTTTATGGAGAGGGGACGGGGCTATCTTATCTTCACAAGGTACCAAGTTCCCGATAAGATGAGAGGCAAGCACATGGCACCACACGGATGCTTTAAATTTTGGGGACCACCAAGTTTGATATCATCTCTTCATTTGTTAACCCGTTTTTATGCTTCAACGTGGTTCCCAGTCGTTTCAAAAAGAACATCATTTAGAAACATATTGACAAATTTTCAGTGCTTTCCAATGTTAAATGAAAATTATCTTCAATATTATTATTGTCTTTGAAGTGATAGCCTAACTTGCAAGGCATTCATAGGCTCATAGTCATGAGACAAAAAACAACACGCAGAGCAACGACTGGAAGAATTTGTTAACAGATTGGATTAGGTTATGGAAATAGATCAGTAGACGTCCTCATAATAATATTATGATCAACGTTTGTACCTAACCCAAGATCTCACATAATCACATCAAAATCCATAAAGTAATACACAACATGGTGCATTGGGGGCGAAGTTCATTGCTCACAATTGTATTTATATTTATTCTATATTTGATCAAATTTGTAATATATCTTGTCTCTAGTGGGGAAAAAACAATCAATTTAGATAAAAACAATATTTTCCCAATACAATGAGATTTAATTTTAGTTTTAGGTTTTCGAAAATTAAGAGGAAGTTTAAATCTCAGGTTGTAAAATTTGATTTCCAAGCCTTAAAAGTTAAAACTACAATAAGAAACTCGTATAAAGTTGACATTCTATTTGCGTGAAAATAGCACTTAAGAAACTATTATCAATTATTTTTAGATTTAGTGACACTTTCTCTAGTCATTAAAAAAAATTATGTAGTGACACTTAAGATACTATTTTTTATGTGTTTTTCATTTTCTTTTTTTAGCGCATTAGTTTTTTTGTAATTGAAAAAACAAGAGGTAAAAAAAAAATATCCATACTATTTTTCTTTGGTCCAAACGATGAAATCATTAGGTCTTACATATTACCATAAGTCTCGGGAAAGTAATTCCCCTTAAATCATTAAAAGGCAATAGAGACATAACTAGGTTCGCAGTCTGCAGTGAAGTTTTGCCTTATCCACCACCATTATTCTTAGGGTAGTTGCGGGAGAATGCCACCGAAATTCTGCTTGCTAATTGCATGACTTCGTTCCTGACCTTCCTCAAAAATGAGCCACGGGGGCTTTGTGTTTGGACTAGTTAATTCAGTCAATGAGTTCGACAACACTAGTCTTAGAAGAAACAAAGGAGCCCAAAAAGTTGAACTTCTTTCCTTGTTTTTGTTGTTGTCTTTTCCCCTTCATTCAGTCGTAAGTTCTGAAATATAAGCCACGCAAGAAAACCAGAAGCAAGAAGACAGAAAAAAGAGATAGATTTGGTATAAGCAATGCCTGCTTTTAAGAAAAATGAGATTCATACAAGACAATACCATAGAAGAAGAGATCTCACAGAAAATAACAGACGTTAACTGCGAGTTACATAAGAAAAAATCCTCCTTATAACATCACAGCATGGAGATTTAAATCTCTTTTATCTTACAAACTAATCAAATCCTCACCATTAAAAATAAGGTGCCATGAAAATTTTTCAACTGAAATATAAAATAAAAATAAGGAATAAGGAGAAGAATTCAAACTTTTATGTCATCATGTAACTAAAAAAATAACATAAATAGAAAACTAAAAAAAAATAGTACCTTATTTATTATTTAGCCGCTCTAAGATATATAAGTATTTTGAAGTTAGAAGAGAACTTAACTGTTTGACCTATCATTCAAAAAGAATAATAAATGAGCCATACAAATTTGAATTATATAAAAAAAAAAAAAAGTTTGAGTGGATTTAATTTTAAATTTGTGTAGCTCAGCCTCAGATTAATAATAATAATAAATAATAAGATATGTAGTGATAAAAATAACATTATTTTTTAAAATGCATTATGCAGTCATCATTTTGGCGAATATTGTTAATTGTGTATAGCTATAGTTTGTCATTACATACCATGTCCATCAGTGTTGAAGATGCCCTGTACTTTTTTTTAAGTGATGGACGTGGTATGAATCCTATGATCTAATAAATGAAATATTTTTTTTAAAAAAAAAATTATTAACGGTTGTTTAAGTGCACCGTTATTCTTTATGTAAATTCAGTATATAAAATAGCAGCGTGCTTTATCAAATGGTAGAAAAAGTGGCCTAGTTGCATAATCATCTATTATAACTGTTTGTGAAGTACGTAGCTAATTAACAAGACATCATCATATTAGGGAGAAATATAGAAAAACATCCTTTTTTTTTCTTTTGGGTTATGATTCGTTGACATCAATGTAAAAAATTATTACATTTACACTATAAAATAACTCTTTATATAATAAGATTTATATCAATGCATGAATTGAATCATGAGCAATTAGTATATATACAGATCTCATACACAAATTTTCAGAAAATTTCATGACTAGTTAATTAAATAATTTTATTTTATGTAATGAATGTGACTTCATTAATTCCTCCCAACGATGATATTTAACCCACCGTTCATTCAGTTGTCAAAATATAGATATTTTATTTTTATTAATTTTTTGAGACGGAATACATGAGTAGTATGTGACTCATTACATAAATTAAAATTGTCCTGATAATTGTCAATGTGTTTGTTCCAATTTTTTTCATAATTTTGTGGAGGTGTAATGCCATAGACATGCAAAGCCTTGACTTTCTTCACAGCTATTGCTGAGAGGAAAAGACATGCGAAAGGTCAAGAGAAAACTGGGAAAACCATTTGATATTATAAACTGTGTGAACGTTCAAACTTCAAAGAGAGAAAAAGAACAAAAAGAATAAGCACTAGAAGAAGAAAACGAGCCGAGAGAAATGCACAGACGTCATGAGCCGCCCTAGGGAGTGGGTAGCACGAACGAAGGGGTAAAAATGTAACCCTCTTAAGAATGTCTTTTTCTTAAATGAAGTTTGTTTTGTACTAATAAAAAAATAACTAAAAATAAAATTATTATTATTTTGATCATAAAATTTATAAAAAAAAATTTATAAGTATGTTATATATACTAATTTTAATTTAGTTTTTTCAAGCAATATTTATATAAACAATAAATTATTTATTTTTGCTCGTATGACTATTTTCATAAGATACATATGTATTATAATTATTAATCATATATTGTGTGATAGATAATTATATAGAGTGAAAATAATATCTAGATAGTTCTAAGGGAGAATAATATTATATGATAGCTACATATGTTAGAAAGATACCCATTTATATTATAATAAATTTACATCTACTTGAAATTGATCTTGTTCTTTAGAGGCCATCATATCTCATTTGTAATAATTCTTATTTTTTTAAAAAATTATTCTTTTATGTTAAAAAATAAAATGTGATGTAATATAAATTATAATTATATATTAAGTAAATGATGACCACATACAATCCAATATTACACATATGACTTTAAGAGAAATAGACATTAAGGATAATCACCTGAATTTATCTAAGATTTTTTATAAAAGTTGAGATCTTAAAATCTTTATTTTCTCAAGGGTGATTCTATTCTACTATACTTTGATGTGACATAATATCACATCAATTGATTATTTATACAATTTTAATTCAAATTGTATTATACTCACATAATTAATATAATTTAAATTTTATTAAATTATATTAATTTAACACATTTTAAATTAAAATTCGTGTAAACAATTATTTAACATGGCATTATATCATGTCAAAGTGTAATAAAATAAAATCATCCCGGGCTCGTCTATGTAACCATGAAAAAAAAAAAAAACATTGATCATATCAGTTAAATTGGAAGGAGAGAAACAGAAGCATTATTCAATCTTGACTTATTAAATTCCTCCGTAATTCGCGTGACACCCTCCTTTTTCTTTTCTCCGTCTCCATGCGTTTCTTTTTTATTTTTATATTTTGATTTATCTTTTTGCTTTTGAGTTTTAACGCTACAAAACTACCAGTGCCTTTTTTTTTTTTTTTTTTTTTTTNTTTTTTTTTTCCCCTTTTTGGCCTTGAACTACCGAGTACCAATGCATTATTACCACTCTTTTCAGTTTTCACCACAAACGTTCCTGTTTTATATTAAAAAATGATAATAAAGGAAAAAAAAAAATTGTATTTCGTTCACACTGCAACTTTATTGTTCCTCCACTTTTCTTGGGGAGAATAAAAAGAGATAGAATTGGTCACTCTTTTGAACCCGTGTTAAGTGGTTATTAGCAAATGGTGATGTCTTAATTAGCAAGACATCTCTTTTGTTTTTTCTATAAATAAACAAGATGTCCAGTCAGCAAATAATGTCAATGACAAAGCTGTTAAGAGTTTACATATCATATGTTTGAAAAAACGATAACTCATTTACAATAAATGTGTATAAGTTTTGTACTTCATGATCATCTACTCGTGGTATCCAATTTATCACCAATAATAGGGATAAACTTGTTAATTCAGACGGGGGTATATATATATATATATATATATATATATGAAATTTAAATCATTTGCAATTAACTCTTAAACTATTTTATTATTTTAATTTGTATTTTAGCCCTAAATGATATCTTAATATGTCTACTTTAAAGGTTAGAAAACATATCATGGCTTAGGTAAAATATGGTGTCTTTTTGTTTGTGGAGTTTTTTCCCATATATTGATTGAATTTTCCCTAGATTTCCCATAGTGTAATACTTGTAAATATGAGTTTTACTATAATATACAGTACATAATTTTTTTAAAAAAAATCATAAAGTTTGTTGTGCATTTATAATATAATTTTAAGATATAGCTAGACAGTAGACAATCCAAATGGCATGATAAAAATTAATATTATATGACATAACATTTTTGTAAGTTGGAACTAAACCAAGCTTGATGGGACGAATTCAAACCAGCTTTCGTTCTTAGTGTAGTTAATTTTTAATTAGATAATCCATCTTGAAAACATAAACAAATAGCTTTTTAATTGCAATTTGTAGTATTGACTCAAATGATTCTTATCATCAACCAAATGAATGGGTTTTAAACTTTTCCCGGTCATTTTCCCCTACACACGAAAAAACAAAACAAAAAAACAACTGGTCAACAAAGATATGAGGCATCGAACTAGTCTTTGCCCTGCGTGGGTCCCTACACTACCATAAATTGCTCATAATAAATAAATCGGATATTTTATGATACTAAGTATAGTATACTACACTAACGTGATAAGTATACATAATTTTTATATTTTATTATATATAAAATATAATTTATTTAATTTTTTAAATAAATTTAAAAATAGTTAATTTATACACATATCATTCATTTATTAGTTTTTTTTATATAATATAACATACTACATAAATACTAAAAGTATCTAAGAAACTAACTAAATAAATAAACTCATTTTTTTTGTTTTTTGGGATTAATCGGCAGACTAATCTATGAGTATGACGACACGGACATTCTCTTACTGACACGTGTCCTTTAAACTGAGCATCACAGCTGGCCTTTGCCGGCTGGCAATTTTGTCCTACTAACTCCCAATGATTCCAGAATAATACGTGGAAAATACTGCCACCTAAGCATCCCCTCGTCCAATATTTTATTTTTTCGAATAAAAGATGGAGTGATGGATAATTAAGAATCTTCTTTTCAATAGCTAATTTATTTTGACACTGCAAAATGTATTAAATTGAAAGAAAGGTTTGTCTATCGAATGATTTAAGATTGTTGTAATGAATGATACCACTTGATTTACGTGGTTGGTAAGCAATTTAATATAAATAATAGCAAATGGGAAAAACTTGTTTTCCACTATTACAATTTGTTGTAAAATTATTGTCTATTTGATGGATTATTATATTAATCAGTAATTATTTTCACATTGGGAGAGTGTATATTTATTATTGCCTAATATGGCTTCTCCTTAACTAATAAATCAATTTTTTTATTTAAAAAAATATATTTAACATTACAATGTATTTACATATATTTTTAAGAAACTCTTATATAAAAAATAATATATATTTAAATCACCAATAATATTATCATAATAAAACTACAACTACAAAGAAAAAACACATCAAAATTTGAAAACAAGTCATGAGAATCTTATAATCTTTAAAGGCAAGTACTTGATCACTTGAACTATTTCTCATATTAATGAATAAGTCATAATTAAAAATAATTTATAATCATTACATGATAACAAAAAAGTATATCATGAATCTATTCTAGAGTGTTGCCAAGTTTATAACAAAAATGCTTTGTTCACAAGATATACTATATCTATGATGAGCTGTTGAAACTTCTTCATTTATCTTCTTAATCAGACCAATATATGATGCATGTTCTCGTGTTATGATAAGGTTGAATTTTTAAAATGAATACCTGGAAACAGCCTTTAAATATGTTATGACCGTATATGATATGTGAATGTGGAATTTTTATTTTTTCAAATAATTATGTAACTTTTGACTTTTTAAGTTTTATTATAAATAAGATGTATTATATCATAACATTGTAAATAGTTTTAGGTACTACCCATAATTTTTTTTAAAAATTATTTTCATAACTAGAAGACTACTCTTGTTAATTATTACTAGTTAGGGACAAAAAAGGCAAATAAAAAATATTAATTTTTTTGGCAGTTACATAAATATATTGCTGTGTTCTTAAAACCATCTAGTACATCAAAAAGTCATTACATCAAAGTGCAAAATAATTATATTTTATATTTATTATGTATAATCCTAAAAAAAAATCATGTACAATTGTACATAATTTATATAGCTCTAATTGTACAACATTTTTTGATTCACACACTAAAATAATTGTGCTATATGTACTTACGTTAAATGCTTATATTTTAGAGTAGATGACATTTAACTTTTTTTTTTGAATACATAATAATAGAGAGATTTAAATCTCTAACTTTTAACAAGTTATTTAAACTTTTTACCATTAAATTATATATTTTTTAATTTTAAATACAAGTGCCCATAAAATTATATGAATTTAGCACCTAAAATTAATGTAATTGAGAAAAACCCACATTATATTCATGTGACAAAGGCTAACTTGTTTCACAAGTGTAACAAATGAAACAAAGAACCAAATCTATTAACAGTAATTTGATTACAAACTTACACCTGGTCAAATACTCAAATACAGTTCACGATTCCCTAAAAGGGAACAACACATCACACGTGGTTACCTTACGCGGAGCGCACCCCCACTCCTCTCAATATTTTTCTCTCTCCGAAATCCAAATTAACAGCCTACAATCAAGGGAGTAAAACAAGGCAAAAAAAAAAAAAAAGAGAACTATGCTACATTTATTTTAGAGATAGTAGCACTATATATTTTTTAGTTTGGTGTGATTTAGTAAGATTTATGATATTATTTTAATATTATTTTAAATTTTTTTAAAAATAATATATATTATAACACATAATTTTGTTATAAAATATAAAAATGGCAGAATATAAAAAATTATCAAAAAGTAAATTTAAAAAAATTATTTTATTACACTTTATTATATTATATTATTTTGATATTTTATAAAAAATTATATGTTATAATATATGTATTATGTGAATTAATTTTTTAAAATATAATTTTCAGCAAAACCGCGTTAACGGTCATTATGCAGTTTAAATCGTACGGAGGGCAATATCGCCTTTTCTTGCCCAAATGGAGAGGATGCGGTGCGCGTTGACGCGCATGCGGACGCGGTGCACCACAACACAAGCGAAAGTGGGGTCTCTCTCCTAAACGCCGACGAACCAGCCAGGCATGACGTGACGCGTGGGGCCCAACTAAAACACTTACCGCTGTTGTCGCTTTCTACCTCGCAACGTATAGGTTGATCTCTCTGTGATGTTTGTGTGGTGGTGGGCCACCACACCCTGCAGCATCAGCGGTGATCTGGACGCGCTACATGGGATTGAGATGTGATGTGTTCACAATGTTTGATGTGATATAACCGCCGTTGCCATAATTGTTTCGGCTCTTAAATTTGGCGCTGATATTTATTTGGCGAGGGTTATGCTAGAGTGATTCTTCTGAATAATGTATATCTGCAAACTAATTACACATATAAGGCACATTTCAAATTATTTCCACAATTACGGTAGTTTTTTTTTTTACTTTTTCTCTTCAGTGTCGCATTTTGAACCGTAATGAGGAGTCGAATTTTCGTTTGAGGCTCCTTTAAGGAGCCGAATTTTGGCATGTCAATTTTTATTTTTTTTTTTAATTTTCAATGTGGGAGTCGAATTTTGGGATAGTAGGGAGCCGAATTTTGGCTCCCTCCTCCTTTAAGGAGCCGAATTTTGGCATGCAAAATTTTTTTTTTTTATTTTTTATTTTTGTACAGGGAGTCGAATTTTGGGATAGTGGGGAGCCGAATTTTGGCTCCCACCTCCCTTAAGGAGCCGAATTTTGGCATGGATAATTTTTTTTTTTTTTTAAAGAAGGGAGTCGAATTTTGGCAAAATTCGACTCCTTAAAGGAGCTTGAAATCAAAATGCGACTCTCCATTGGGTTCAAAATGCGACACTGAAGAGAAAAAGTAAAAAAAAAAAACTACCGTAGTCGTGGAAATAGTTTGAAATATGCCTTATTTGTGTATTTAGTTTGTAGAAATGCAATATCTACAAGAATCACTCGGTTATGCTATTCATTTTTTTATGAGTTAAATATTTTTAAAAGTTATTTTAGTTTTTATTTATTTTTATTGTTATTTTAATTTTTAAATAATTATTTTATTTATTGAAAACTTTCAATGAAAAATAGTTAAAATAAGTCTAATTATTTTTAAGCATGAATACTTAAGATAAAAATAGAAAAGTTTGAAATGCAAGTGCTTCTAAAAAAGTGCTTATCACATGAACTACAATGACCAAAATATCATTTAATGCTATATAATTATTGATTATTGTGTATAAAATATATAATTATTTTGTTCATTATAAATCAAGAGGAAATCGATTTTTGAACTTTTTAATTTTTTTTTCAGTATTTAAACCGGAAAATAATTATTCCTTAAGAATACTGATGCACGGGAAATCATTATTAGTACCACTTTGAAATTTAATTAACCTGAGTTGAGAAATTACTAACCGAGCGCTAGATGTGTGAAACTACTATCCAATATTTTTTATTTTAGATAAAATTTAAGTAAAATTTCATAAATACTTGTAGTGTTATTCTCTTATAAAATTTTCACATTACCATGCCTGCCTGCCTCAGCCTGTGGCTGTGGTCAGTCATGGCCATTTTTGTTTTTATTTTTTATCAAAATACGATAAATTTTCGATTTAAAAAAATATAAATATAGTATGTAATCTGTATTCCACAAATGGGAATGACGATTTCATTTATTTTTCCCGTAAAAAAAAAAAAAGTTCCATCATTGTTGGTCTCTTTCTTTTTAGATTTAAGGTTTGTCCTTTATCCCTCATCAAAATAGAATTTTGTTTTTGGCTCGAAAATTGTATCTTTAATGATTACCACAATTAACAAAACACTTGACATATTAAAAGGAATAGTTGAATAAGTAAGGGGAAATTTGTTAGGCTAATAATAAAAAGAAAAGCTAAAACAAAACAAAAAAATAGACCAATTTAAGTCATAACGTTGGAATGTGACTAGTTATGAGATATTAAAGATCTATCTTGCAATAAAACTATACAATTAAGCCATTTCCATTAGAATTTAGTAATTACCATTAGTTCTTGCTCATCTTTTTAAAGTTAGAAGTACGAAGGTATACAACAAAAGGTAATATATAAATTATACAATTAACAATTTTAGATTTAATTGACTACACAACTTTGATTCGAGTAGGTTGCATGAAACTCCTTTTAATGTTGGTTTATGTATTATTTACTTTTTAATGCTTATAAATCAAAACTGTGTAGTTTAATCACCTTCACACATGACAGGTATTTCATCTAATGTTTGGATAGAAGGTTAATGGAGTGAATTCTCTTACAATATTTCAAAACCTAAGGAGACAAATACAAGAGAATAGATTCTCTTACAATTCCTTATAAACTGTGTAGTGTAATTTACTGTGGCAAACTGTGAAAGGAGTTGTTGAGTGGGAAAAAGTTGGTGGAATTTAGGTTAGTTGCAGTAAATGACATTGTGTCCTTGATATTCGAGCTGAGCCCGACTTAGCTCTTTCGTGAACCAATCTTGAACTTGTGCTCAAAATTGGCTGCTTTACAAGTCGACTTTAAACAAATTTATATATATAAATATATGTGTTATATTAATTTATACAAATATTCTTCACTATTTTCTTTAAAAGATTTTCATGTTTTAATTTTCAATTTGC
This sequence comes from Cercis canadensis, assembly GCA_003255065.1. Classification (NCBI taxonomy): domain Eukaryota; kingdom Viridiplantae; phylum Streptophyta; class Magnoliopsida; order Fabales; family Fabaceae; genus Cercis; species Cercis canadensis. The sequence goes on along the minus strand of QAOA01001034.1, from coordinate 57,820 downwards.
ATAATTAAATAATAAGCATATTTTGAAGTAAAATAAAAAAATATATTTGTAAAATGCGATATCATAAAAATTTGTATATATGGACATATATGCCATAATTCTAAAAATAAAAATTGTTTTTATTGTTAAACGAGTAATTTTTGAGCTAAACAAGTTGAATATTCAAATTCTCAAATACACATCCAATGGCAGACCTTGATATATATTTATTTTTTAATATTTATAAAGAAAATTTTAAATTATTGAGTTTTGGCTTGGACCTAACCAATTGTATAGTTTGGTACTTTGGCCTTAACTATCTAATTAGTTTTGTTGCTTTAAAAGAGTGTTGTGTACAATTTTAGGTATGTAGATCTTCTGTTATTATATTTAATTTTTTTATTAAATGATAATAGAAGTATAATTGATATGTGTCACTTAGCTCACTTTATTTTACTACATAAGTTTATCTATTCTATCAAGCTTGTTAATTTTTTTTTCTACATAAGCTTATCTTTATTGTCAAGGTAGTTAATTTACTTTTTTTTTTTAGTATTTTAATTATGACAACGAGTTTAAACACAAATTTGATATGTTCTAAAAATAATTTCAATAACATTCAGCACAAGCTTTTTTTTTTATACTTTAGTTATAATTTTTAATTTAAATATAAAATTCATAAATTTAAAGAATAATTTTAATATTATTTAACTATAATAAATTTAGTTATCATGCCACATTTTAAACAAATTAGTATGAATAACTATTCATCTGCAGTTATGATTGTTAAAAATTAAATCGGCATGAAGGCTTGTTAATGAATTATCGCCCTCATGGCCAAAAAAAAAAAATATTTATCGCTCTCACGGGTGCGTAGAAAAGTGGAAAGGCCAAGGGTGATGAAGTAATTTAAAAAAAACATTACCGGCAGTTCATTTACTACATGGTCTCTGATTTGACAATTGACGCCAAAACACACAGGAAAAGCCAACTCCACCCCCAACCTTTAAAAAGTGGATTAAATCCTTCGTCCTCCAGAGTCGAGGTCCCCCCACAGCCAATCCCTCAGAGGAATAACTTCATTTTCTCGTGAGATCAACGAAGCACAGTAAAACGCGAAAAACGAGCTACTCGCCGAACCGGTTTCACCGTTCAACTCGCCGGCATTCGTCACCACCGACTCCCTCTATTAAAATCCTATAATCATGGTAACAGCTTTGTTCTTTTTATTCTAAAAAAATAATTATTTTGTCGAAGGGAGGCGTTATAACAACTGCAAATAATTAAAAATTATCAAGTAATAATTGAAACATTAATAATTTATTAGCTATTTGTTATTGTTCCGCGTCTGAGAATTTATTCCAAGAGTTAACGTGTGGAATTCAATTTAAATGCTGTTCTGGAAAAGAATAAAGTATTTTCTTCCCTAGGGTGAGAGTGGGAAATCAGAGAAAGTGAGCTAAATGAGAAAAGAAATAATAGAAAAACTAATATTTAACAATTTAAAACCTTTTCCTTAAAAAAAAAAAGTAAGAAAGGGAGAGAGAGAATCTGGTGGGCTTCGAGCTGTGATTTAGCTGTCTTTTGCTGAATTATTTCTCTCCCACTCTCTCCCCTCTCACCCAGTCATATACACTCTCACACAGCTCCAAATTCCCTAGAAATTGCCCAAAAACCCTCTCTCCACCCTCCCCGCTCCCCTTTATTTCTCTTCAAGGAGCTCTCTCTCTTTCTCTTTGTCTATTGCTGCATTGCATTTTCCTCAGATCTCAAGGTGGAGGCCTCTGCAAAAGCAAAACCCATTTGCAATCTCAGCTGAAAATAGGGAGAAAGAGGGTAGTAGCAGCTGAAGAGCAAAAGAAAGTGGCATTTGGAATATCAGATGCCTCATGTGAGATGAAGAAGAAGGTCTTCTCCAACCCTCATTTACATTTCGCACTTGTCATTGCCTTGTTTCTGGGCACACTATCCCTCTGTGCCTCCCACAAGGACCCCAGCTTCAACCATGGAAGTCTCACAGATGCAGAAGCCATGTACATCAGGCAGCGCCAGCTTCTCTACTACAGGGATGAGTTCGGTGACAGAGGAGAGAATGTGACTGTAGATCCATCTCTTGTTCTCGAAAATGATCGTATCAGAACTGCTTATATAGCTCTACAAGCTTGGAAGCAAGCTATTATTTCTGATCCGCAAAATCTTACTTTGAACTGGGTTGGACCCAAAGTCTGTAACTACACTGGGGTTTACTGTGCTCCGGCGCTGGACAACCCCAAGATCCGCACCGTCGCCGGCATTGATCTCAACCATGGTGACATTGCTGGGTATTTGCCGGAAGAGCTTGGCCTACTTGTGGATCTTGCACTCTTCCATATCAACTCCAACAGGTTCTGTGGTACTGTGCCTCACAAGTTTGAGAGACTGGTTCTGCTCTTTGAATTGGATCTCAGTAACAACAGGTTCGCTGGCAAGTTCCCTGAGGTGGTTCTGAGGCTTCCCTCGCTTAAGTTTTTGGATCTGAGATTCAATGAATTTGAAGGGACTGTGCCCAAAGAGCTCTTCGATAAGGATCTGGACGCGATCTTCATCAACCACAATCGTTTTGTGTTCGATCTACCAGACAATTTTGGCAACTCTCCGGTTTCAGTCATAGTTCTCGCTAACAACAGGTTCCATGGCTGTGTTCCAGCGAGCTTAGGCAACATGACGAACCTCAATGAGATTATTTTAATGAACAATAACTTCCGTTCGTGCTTGCCTTCTGAGATTGGGTTGCTCAAGAACGTGACAGTGTTCGATGTGAGCTTCAATGAGCTATTGGGTCCGTTGCCCAACACCATCGGAGGCATGGTTAGCCTTGAGCAGCTGAATGTAGCTCACAATTTGCTTTCTGGAAAAATTCCTCCGAGCATTTGTTCGTTGCCCAATTTGGAGAACTTCACTTACTCGTATAACTTCTTCACCGGCGAGCCTCCAACGTGCCTGAGCTTACCGGCGTTCGATGACAGGAGGAATTGCTTGCCGGCGAGGCCATTACAGAGGTCAGCGGCACAATGTAAGTCGTTCTTGTCTAAGCCTGTGGATTGTAACTCGTTTAGATGTGCCGCATTTGTTCCTTCCCCGCCTTCGCCTCCATTTATTCCTTCACCGCCTGTTGTGGTCCCGTCGCCACCTCCGCAAGTTTCACCTCCTCCACCGGTTGGCCTTCCACAGCCTCCACCTCCACCACCCCCACCAGTGTCCTCTCCTCCACCTCCTCCACCCCCTCCAGTGTCCTCTCCTCCACCTCCACCTCCACCTCCACCACCACCACCACCAGTATCCTCTCCTCCGCCTCCACCACCAGTGTATTCACCTCCTCCCCCACCTCCACCACCACCACCGCCTCCACCTTCTCCTCCACCACCGTCTCCATCTCCACCTCCCCCATCTCCCCCACCGCCTTCGCCTCCACCACCTTTGGCATCCCCGCCCCCTCCATCTCCACCACCACCCTCACCAACTCCAACACCTCCACCCCGCCCCCTCCATCTCCACCACCACCCTCACCAACTCCAACACCTCCATATTGTGTCCGGTCTCCACCACCGCCACCTCCAAATTCACCACCACCACCAGCTCCAGTATTCTCCCCGCCCCCACCTACCCCTTACTATTATAATTCACCACCGCCGCCACATCATTCGCCTCCACCACCTCCTCACTCACCTCCACCACCTATTTATCCATATCTATCACCGCCGCCACCTCCTGTCTATTCTCCTCCCCCACCAGTTCACTCCCCACCCCCACCATCTCCTCCACCTTGTATAGAACCACCTCCACCTCCACCTCCATCCCCACCACCATGTGAAGAGCATTCACCCCCACCGCCACCACCTTCTCCCATACCTTACCATGCACCACCATCACCATCACCCCCACCACCACCAGTATATGCTTCTCCACCTCCCCCAGTTCATTATAGTTCCCCATCACCACCACCACCACCACCTCCTGTTCATTACAGCTCACCACCACCATCCCCTGTCCATTACAGTTCACCACCACCACCAGTTTACCATTCTCCACCACCATCGTCACCGCCTCCATGCGAAAACCCACCACCTTCTGCGTCTCCACCTCCACCAATTATATACGAAAGTCCACCACCTGCCCCTGTATATGAAGGGCCTTTGCCACCTATCTTCGGAGTCTCATACGCATCTCCTCCTCCACCACCCTTCTATTGATTCTTTTGAGAACTTTTGTCCTCTAACCTTTCCTCTAGCAACAACAGAATTCACAGCTATATTGGCGGCTATTTCTTCTATACCCTCTTCCTGTACCTCGTCAATCATTTTCTCTCTTTATGCGACTCTCGTCGCTTGTGCAAGAAAAAATAAAGAAGAGAATGAAAGAGAAGGGTTTGTACAACGCAGAATTTTATCAGCAGCATTGTTCTTAATTTTGGATATTTATATAATCAATTGTCGTCAAAGAAACAGAGAAGAGGTCACAGTAGAGTGAGGTAAGAGGAGAAAGTCTCTCCATATTGATTTGAATTGTTATGGAAATTCGAGTTGTGAAATAAAAATGGCAGAGAAAGAGTAGGTTGCAGAGAAAATGTATGTATAGGGATGAATTGGAGACCATAATGCAGGGCTGCAAAGACAGCAGCACCTTCTGCTGCTGCTGGTTGTTCGTGGGGTTTATTGTTATTGTCTCTCTTATATCATACTTTTACTTTTGTTTCTTTTGCTTTCCAATTTATAGTATAATCATGAACAATTTCACTTGTATTGATTTTCTGAATTGAGATAATTCCTTCTTCTTATCAGTGTCTCAATCTGTTTCTACTATCAAATTCAATGCTTCTTCATTTTTTATTCAATCTGTATCAATATTTCCATTTCTGAACTCATGACCTTGAGGGATTCATGAATCAAGCTGCATACATGATACGGGCAAAAGAAGGGGAAAAGTTGAATAATGTGAAAAATTTTGTTAACCGACGATTATATTATGCTTCTTTCCCACCATTTAGTTAGATAACTATTCTGTCCTTGGTTATCAAGCCAAGTTCATGCCTTACATTGTTGGGGGCTTCCACCCCATTTATGTTGATCAGGTTCAAGCAATTGCATTCTGGCAATTCTATTCATAGGGATCTATTTTCTAAATATACAACTCCTTGTATTGCTCCCAATTCTTTTTGAGTGCAATAATCGAAGTTACTTGGAAATGTGAAGGAAATCAATAAGTTATTGTTGTTAATGTCGGTAGTTTTGTTGAGCTTTAGGCCTGCAATTATGGTGATGTTGTCCAAGAGTGTTCACTGCGATTTGAAATTTTCCTCAATCTTCTATCGAGGCCCAATTCAGATCATGGTGAGACCAGAATATCCTTAAAGGAGCGCCTGCTTCATTCAACTTTGTTTTTTAATGAAAAGCCTTATTTGATTAATATGATTTGAGATTACCCACCATGTGCAGGCCTTAATCTTAGCCATAGGTTTTGAATTCAAATCTGATTTAACTTCACACCTTTTCCCAATGGAATTGTAAGCATTGAAACTCATACTATTAGCTTTCATTGTTTTTCATTTTCAACGGCTGCTTCTTCTTTCCAATGTTACCCGTTCAATGGTTGTGCTTTTTTTCACTGATATTTTTTTGTTTACATACTGGCAGAGATTTAAACCCCATAGCATATTAAACCACACCACACGTAGTGGGTTAAGAAAAATGTGAAAGGTTTTTCTTTTTTCACTAAAATTAATTCTTACAAAAACAAAATTAAGCAAGAAATCAATGAACTATAGGGCTTGTATCTGTTGCCATCTTGAAGAAGCGCATATTTACTAGTTAACACGTGAAATCAAGTGAGGCCAATTCTTCTTGATTGAGAGAACCTTTATCCGCAAGTGTTTTAGGATACTGTTTCAAAAGGGCCCTACAATTATAAGAAGCATCTGGTTCGTTATGGTTCACAAAATGCATATGAATTGACAACCCAAACTGGGGTCAATGTTTGCTTCTCATGAAGTCCCTTTCTGGAATAGAATTTCTTGCTGAATGGTTTGGAAACTGGCACAAGGAGGATCATTTTCCATGGAAACCGCTTATCTTTTTCTTGGAAGAGAGACAAGAACCTGAATAGAAGATAGCAAGTTTCCCTTCACATGTAGGGAAAAGGAAAAGTTGCATCAAATAAAATTGTTTGCGTATTTAAGAGATAGATGTTAAAACGTAAGAAGTTTTCTCGTGAATCCTCTAGTTTCAGTGTGTAGACTAGGCCAAGGAGATTGATTAGTCTAGTGCACGCAAATTGGCCTAAACATCACTGGTCACGATTTAAAAAAAGAAACATGCAAGTTCATAACAATCATAGCACATCAATCATGTACTCATACAGCAGGTGCTCCCTCAAATAAGGCCATAAAGGAGTGTCTCAATAGCCTCTATGCAGAGGGCATTGTGGGTCATTTTCTGAATAATGGCAACTGTAGCAAAGTGACACGAAAGCTCTATATATCTTGGTTCGGCCTTTGAATTAAAGGCCACCCTTTATGGTTTATGTTGGTGGTAGAAAAAAGAAGATGGAAAAAATAAAAGCATACACCTTCCACTCACCCTTTCTAGTTTCTACCCTTGGATGAATGAAAAATGGGAAAAGATGCAAGGCAAAGCATATGCACTACCAAGGGGGAAAGTGACGTTAATGAAATGGGCCCTCCATAGATAATATTCACATGGCCTGTGAGGGCTTTTCTCATCCAACATGTAATGTAAATATTGATGCTACAAGTTAGTTGACTAGCTTGTTCTATTTCCTCAACTAGGACATAACTATCATTTAATTTAGGGCTCTAGGGACAGCCTGTGATTAGGTCTAGCATATTAAATAGCAATCCATAAAGTGATGCTCATGATATTGACCCTATCATCACATTAAAAAGCACTAGACAAGTCTCTGTTGCAAGCAAGAAATAATGTCCATGTAAATTATCAAAAGGTTAAAAAAAATTCCGATTGCCCATGTTTATAAATCTTCCCTAACACTATGTTATAGCTCTTTTGGTTCTCATTACCATTCAAATAGTTAGAGAAGATTCTAGATATGGCATAAATTATAAGCATAGGTTTGTATATCCTCTTCTCCTCAAGTAAAGGGAAATTACAAACAAATGCTATGTGGAAAATTACTGGTTGGCAAAGGTAATTTTAAAAGTGGACCTCCAAAGAAAAGAAAAATACTTGTAACAAACAAGAGGGTGATTTATCATTTTAAGTCTCTCGGCAATTCATTAATTGGTGGGGTGCAAGAGGGACGACAGTGCCAACTAATTCATGTGCATAGACTTAATCATAGGTATTTTTGCATATTAGTTGAAGAGCCATGGCTTATTTAAGTTAACTTTATGAGTTTCCATTTATTGCAAATCGAATAATTGAGAAATGCCTAACTTCATCTTATTTTTCCCTCTCCACACACCTAAATGGAAAAGGCTAATAGGAAGTGTTTAATATATAGCAGCAATTTGGAAGACTAAGAAGGAGAAGGAGAAGAAAGAACAATTATATTACTCTCTAGAGAGTAGACAAATTTGGCGCAATTGATGGAGATGGAATAGAACGGCGCAACTGGGTTACCTTGCTATCCTTCTTGTTTGCAAAAACTTGAAAATGATGTTTACCATAAAGATAAAAAAAATGGGAAAAGCTCGAAAATGACGTTAATGGATTATAGAATATAGACCCATCGTTGTTTGGATTTTGATGTAGCATAATACCCATCAAAATTCAAAACAACCACATTGGCACAATTTATTAAATTCCAATCATGAGAATGTTTGCTCATGAATTGCGTTTTCTATAATTCCCCGTCATACATACTGACAAGCTCCTGTGATCCAATCCAAGTTTTCTTTTCCTTTTGGTCTTCATCATCTATTTCAGTTACAATTTCTTTTTACACAAGTGTTCGATTTAAACCTGTACAGTATGTCATAAATATAAGACTTGCAAGAGTATATCTATCAGCTTTTTTTCTGGAAAAAGAAAAGGAAAAGGAAAAGGAAAAGGATACGAGTCCCTCCTGAGGCCCAATTAGTTGTAGTGCGAAGGTGCAAACCACTATGATTCATCCCAAAGTCCAAATATTCAATTTGGGCCACTTCTCTTTTTTGCTGCAAGGATTTGGGCCATATCTTGCTCCATGCGTTCTTTTTCTTTTTGGCATTTTTGCTGTAGATTTCAATGTGATCCTTTTTCATTTAGTTTTCCCAATGTATTTGATTGGACCATTGGGGCTTACTTTCAAGCCCTTACCATCTTTTGGAGGCTTTTCTTATGCTTTGGATAGAAACGGCTTTCAAAGAAAACTAGTTCTAGCCTTTTGCGATTAAGAACAGAGAAAGCTGCCTTTAAGAGAGAACAAAAAAAAAAAAACATAGAAACAACACGATAGGACAGCTGCCCATGAAGAGTGAAAAAAAATAATAGAGATGAGGGAGTGAATACTGAGTAGCATTTCCTTTGATAGCTTTATTCTAAAAAAACGTGCTTTGTATATAGGGATTAAATGTTCTTAGATAGAAAAAAATATTTTTTGAAAAATGATTTCTAACAAAATAAATTGAGCTAAATGTAATTTGAGAGCTTCAAAGCATTAAAGAAATTTTTTTCTTGATAAATTTTAAGCCAAAACAGTCCAACGCCCCAACTTCAATAGCAGTAATAAGAATGGGCTTAATGGTTGAGAAAGGCTGTGGATGGGAGAGTGACACATTAATGCTAGAGAGGCATTACATTTAAATAAAAACAAAGTTATTAGGATTATATATTCATCCAAAAGTAATTATAAATACATTTCAATTTCACAAGTTTATCAATATATATAAGTACAAATCATTCTCGTCCCATTTTTCTGTTGTTGATTTTTCTTTTATTGTTGCATGAAAACAGAAAATTTTAAATTGAAGATTTTTTTTAAAGTTATATTCATCATTGAACTATATATGCCTTTGTGACTTTGATGTTTTCGTGCTGTTGCCGATGTTTTCTTCAGTTGATTTATTCACACCAAAGCAGAAAAAGAGTCCCATGAATGCCGCATGAAGATACCATTTTGGGTTATCTTAGCCTAAAAAGATAAATCTGCCGAGTAAGCAAAACAGCAGTAAGTAAATTGCCGTTTTGTTTCACGAGAAAGTGTGACCAATGGTTTAGAACCAACGGCTCCTTGATTGACGGTTTCATATTTGACGTTAATGGAATAACGGAATAATGTCAACCTTCGTAATTTTTTAAGTCCAAAAAAATAGGAAATATGTTTCCCAAGTAGCATGCACGTGATCCAATCGTCATTGTTGGAAATGTCACCTTTTAACGACATTCTTGCGTCACAAACAGTAATTTTCTTATTCACAGAATAGAAAAATGAAAGCTTCTTTCTTTCTTTCCCCTCTTTTTGTTTTTTTTTCTTTTCAGATGAACTTCTCTTTAATTTGTTGAGAAATAAGCGTGAAAGCTTGACCATGAGAACATGATAGTTAAATTAGGCAGACAAAAGCTATTCCCTGTTTGTCTGTTTGTGCTTTTTGCTAGAAACGTCTTAATACTCTTTTGTTTTTTACTTTTTTAAGGTTTCGTTGGAGAATAAGATCATATGGGTGAGTCCGCCCCTAACGTGAAAAGCCAAACAGAGAATGTCCTTTTCATTCTGTTAAGAGATCATCGACCTGAGAGGAGCACATGAGCTAAGTAAATAGATTCAGATGTTCCTTGGCTTGTACTAACAAGTTAATGGAGGGGAACCAAGTGATATTCTCATCAGGAGTGAAGCAATGAAAGTTCAATCTTAGAAGCTTTGTTTTTTTCTGACAGAAACTTAGAACAGAAATTGGACGTTTGCTTAGAATTTTCCGAAGCGTAACTCGCAAGACAAAATATATTTGGAGTGTAACGCTTCAAAGATAATGTTGATTTGATCTCATCTCAGGTAAGCCAGAAGCTCGGAGATCATTATTCTTGTCTTTCTTGCATTACTTTAATGTATTTGCCGCCATAAATTCCTTAGTATGTTTCATGTGAATTACACAAGACAAGGATAAATATATAAAGCGCACACAAAAACAATAGCGTGTGGGTTTAGTAGCATCTTTCATGAAATGATGATTATTAAACAATTTTTAAATTTAAACTAAGTTACAAGTTTAGGAGTAAATGAGAAATGATATATACCCAACATAACATCTATGTCAAAGCTCAAGTTGAGATTGTCCCACATAATATTTTACCCGTCAAATAAAAACTAAAATTCTACCATGTGCAATTTGAGAAAGTTATGCCATTGAAATCATATATAACTCAAAATTTAACCGGGATTTCATTTATAAGAGATTATTTTGAATAGTTTCGTGACATTCTAAAATAATTTGAACATACTCAAAAGTTATTCTTCTTATTTTTCTGAGTCATTGTTAAAAATATATTGTGGTTTTGGAAAAACAAAAAGAAATGGCAAAAGTAGGTCAGGCCATGTTTCTAATTCCACTAAAAATGGTTTCATTCTTCATATATCTCCAATTATTTTTTAATTAAATTATAACATACCACTTTTTTTTTTATATGATTTAACACTTAAAAGTAATATATTTTGCCTCAAGATATATACTCGCACAAAAGCAATATTCACTCATAGCGCTTTCAGATTTTTTTTTGACTTTCAAAAGCAAGTTTATAAGGGTGTGATTCTCTTCAAAATCTGAAGAAAGTATTTTTTTTTTTTTTTGTTATTGATGTATTATACAATTTTTATGGTCACCAGAGAGTCTGGAGAAGAAGCATATATTCTTTTTTGTCTTGATGTGTATATTTGCGTATTAAATTCATCCACAGTCACGTATAGAGTTGCAGTCAAACGAAACACCAATTTTCCATAGAGCAGCTACAATGGATATGCTGTGTGGTTTCAGTTCAGAATCCATTACTTAAAAGGAACCTTTTTATCGAGAGTTGCGTAAAGCACTGAAATTATCCAGAGTTGCAGTAAGAGTTGGTTATACTGCACAGGTTTCAGTTTCAAGTAATAGTAATGTTCGTTGGAATCGTAAAATTGATTGAAACCTGAAAAAATATAAGAGAGGAATTAAAAGCTCAACAAGCATGGGAAGTTGACGATTATGCATGCAGAAAATTAATCATATATACGGTGTCCCATTATTACTACTAAAAACATAATCATATTAAGCATGAAACAAAACCCTACCTTTGGCGTGAAAACATCAAAATCTATTTTACACTCATTTAACGCCTTGAGATGGTGACATAATTATTATCTTTGATACCACCTACCACTCCTTTCATTATGTGTGCTTTTGGCTCTCTAGCCTGAAATATATAGTGATTACATTTGATTAAATAATTGGCTACCAAATTATCTAATAAAAGAAAAACAAACACTTAATGGGGATAATATTTAGATAGAATTATAAGTACAGAAGCAATAATGTCTCTTGGAATATCTTTTTGAGGCTAGAGGAGAAAACTAAAGAATTATGGAATATCAAATAAGGAAATCATCATACTTTCTTTTTTAGGGGTTTGAAGCATAGCCACTAAACAAATTAATATAATTGAAAAAGGATTAAGCTAGAGTAATATATATATATATATATATGAGCGTAGAGAAAAATTCAATAGTATAAATTCTCCATATATACCACAAGCTCTAGAGAAGCCTAATTCAAAGGGAAATAGAAGCGTATAATATTACTTGAAACTTGAGAAACGAATGATATTATTAGATTAAAAATATTCTGCATAATATTAATTTTCACACATGGTGGACCAGAAACTTGGAGACAATCAAGGGAGGGCTTACTTTAGTTGTTAATTCTGCTGATATGTTAGCATTGTGGCAAACCAAAAAAACTCTAACCATGTAATAATGGTTTAGGTTCACAAACTTGCACAAAATTGCTTCTACTATGTAAGTTTATGAATATAGTTGTGTGGTGAATTTGTTTTTTCAGTACATAATAACCCTTTCTGACCAAAAAAAAAGAAATTACATAATAACATTAAAATCTGAAATTTTTTTAAAGATGGGTTTAAAATATAGATTTGAGACTGATATAAATTATTTCAATTTAATATTTTTTTTGTCAAACTTAAATTTTTTAATTGAGGATATGGGAATTCTAACATATGACTTTAATCATTATTTTTTTTACAATTAGCATTTTATGCCTGAAAATAGCCATGTTAAAAGCATAAGGTAAACAATATGTTATATAATTTTTTGATATTAAAATATATATGTTATATCTTTTTTGATAAGTTATATATGTTATATTTTGAATATTATAAATAGGAATATATGGTAACATTCTGTTGTGAAACAGATAGCTTGAAAGCTACAACAATGTGGCTGTGGAGCAGAAGGAACAGAAAACTTACGGCGGGAAAAAAGAAGAAAAGCTAAGAAAGCAAAGAAAAACATCCAAAAAGCAATCCAAACCCTCACTCTCTCTCTCTTTCTCTCTTTTCTCTGTGCTTAATCATTTTTAAAAGAGCCAAAAGGACAAACCAACAGAAAATCTCTCTCTGCATTAGCGCATTGTCTCAAAAGAATCCTCTTCAGGAAACAGTGATCCAGTGCTCTTCGTTTAGATCTCCGTTTTCAGTCTTCTTCACCGCACCTTTGATCTCCATTTCGCTGGTACTTCAATTCAATTTCCCCATTTCTTCGATTGCTTGCGTTTCTGTGTAGTGATTCTCAATTTCCAATTCCATTGCAAGGTTTTGTTTCTTCTAGTTGATTTTCTATTATCTTCTTTCAATCTATCTAAGTTCTGAGCATCAGCATTGGCCTATCAATTGCTTTGAGCTTTAGTGTTTAGTTTTCCGCTAATGTCTCCACAGAAAAATCTGCAAATCCTCTAAGAAGAAACTAGAAGAAGATCTTATTTATTTATTTATTTATTATATATCTTCTTTTTTTTTAACCCCCCCGGGAAATTTCGGGCTAGTCTGCTGGATAATGTGTTCATTTTTTATTGTGGAATTTTTTTTCTTAGAACAGCTGAATGCCTATATACTACCGATGCTTTGGATGTTTGTTTGCCGAGAAAATTAGAAAAGAAAATAAATCAATTTTTTTGACACTTGCTTCGAGTGAAAGGAAAAGAATCCCTCCATTCAAATAGAACTTGCGGACGTAATAATAATCAATTTCTGCTTTTTAGATATCTTTAGACACAAATGACAAGATTTAATTTCCTTTGTTGTTTTGCTTTCCTTTTTCTCTACAACCAAACAGAGTAAAGTCGGTTTGTGTTTCTTTGTATGTTAATACATTCCTTTCCTTCTCAATTTCTTCGTATCCTACAGATCAGCGTAGGAGTCAATCACCGCATTGATTCAGCGTAGTACGTGATAGTTTGTAATTTATTTATTTTTTCGTTGAATTTGTCCGTAATTCAACGATTTCCTTGAATTTACCGGCTGATACAGGATCACGTACACGTATCCTTTTCTTCAAAATGTATTATTAATTATGTACAATTATTATTATTTTTTTCCCCTTAGGAATGATGTTCTTAGAATTTAAAAACCGCTAAAATAGAGGGGTGTGTGTGTGTTTTTTCCCTCCCCCTAAAAAGGGGGAGAAAATAGTTATCTTTTATGCATGCAAATGAAATAGTTCACATTTGATCTTAGTATGACTATTTCTCATTTTTGAACCCGAAAAATGAATGGTTTGGCGAGACATGATTTTTAATTGAAAGGTGGAGGTTAAGAATTTAATCTGCGATGGGTAGGACTTTGGTTAACTATGGATCGTTCTATCAACTATTTTGTGGGGATTTTATCCGAAATATACTTTTTAAATATTTTCTTATTTGGTAATTAGCAACTTGTTCGTAGATTATAAGTTATTATTTTCAGAGGAGAGAAAAACAGAGTTAAGTGTTGTTGCAACTTTATCACTGTGAGCTAAGAAAAGAGAATGTTTTGGTGATATGGGTGAGACTACCTGAATCGTGATATAAGTATTTTCTTGTCAGTTTTTTATGAAGGTAGAATACAAAATAAACAAAATTGACTAAGAGAGCTACATTTGAATGTGTGTGAAGTGTCAGTGTTTGCCTGTTTTCTCCTTGCATATATATCTTTGGTTTCGTTTCACGCTTAGCTGAAAGTGGGTCTCCCATGACAAAGACGAGTCTTTTCCTGCATTACAGGGTGATAAAATATCCTATTGGGGTGAGATCCATTTCTTCTATACTCCACTCATGCTCTCTGTAGCATAGTGGTGTTGAAGAAGAGATGGAAACTAGTACAAGCCGCAATAGTAATGAGAGGTTTACCATATCCAAGGATTCTTCATGGTGCAGTCAATTTCAAAATGCATCCAATCCCTGGATAGCAAGATATGCCTACGCATTGATTTTTCTAGCCGCAAATCTGCTGGCATGGGCAGCCCGTGATTATGGTCGTGGTGCTTTACGAGAGATGGAGAGTAAGATTCTTAAATCCTTAATGTCATGAATTTCAACATACATCTGTACAATCATGACATGTGGTTTTCTGTGGCTTCTTTCAACCAAGATCTCATGCTTAACTTTGCCATTTGCTATATATTTATGATAGAAACATTTTTCTTCCAAACACTGCTCAGTGGTTCCTTGAAGGCTCAGCATGAGTTAGTGAATCTTAGCCTACATTTTTGACATATCATCTCAATGCATGCATTGACAGGTCAACGGGAAAGATGAAAAACAATGTATTTCTTTCCTGTGATAAGTGGGGTTAGTTAGTCACGTTCTAAAAGTTACAATGGACATCCTGATGTGCATTTTTTTTTTGGTTACATTGGTTGATAACCAAGGAGGAATAAGAAAGCATTTAATTTATAGGTTCTGAAAAGCATATATGCATTCAGCAAAAAAAGAACAGCATATATGCTTTGTCTATCTCTCTGGACAGAAAACTGATATGTCAAACCTTTTCAATGTTGTTAGCAAATCTTTCGCTCCAATCTAAAGCTTTGTCTCCATTTGATCATTTCATTTGCTTAATAGTTAAAGTAGCACATAATCTAACGTATACGGGTCCTTGTGCAGGATTAGAAGGTTGCAATGATGAGAAAGAGTGTCTAGGCGCAGAAGGCGTTCTGCGTGTGAGTTTGGGTTGCTTTGTATCCTTTTCCATTATAAGCATGAAATCTACATAATAAAGGCTTTGTATACTGTTTGTAGAAAAGAAAGAAATCAGTCAACTAGATTAATCAACAATTTATAAGCATTCTTGCTGGCTGAATCAAAATCAATTATTGCTCTCTTCATGGGTTTGCTCATAAGCCGCATATCTTAGCCCATTGCCTTACTCTTATAATCCTCATTGTCCTCTTGACATAAATCCAAAGGGAACCTTAATCCTATATCAGGTATTTTTTATGGTAATGTTTCTGTCAACCGCTGGTACCTATAAATTAAACGAAACCAGAGATTCATGGCACTCCGGATGGTGGTTGGTCAAGATTGTACTTTGGGTTGCTATGATGATCATCCCATTTTTACTTCCAGCTCCCCTTATTCAGATCTATGGTTAGTAAACTGTATTCTGCAACAAGCTTCCAAGTATAATTGCATTCTATGTGATATCATATTGCTAATATAAGTTTTGTCATTGTTTGGTAGGGGAGATTGCTCATTTTGGTGCCGGGTATAGTTTATGCTTCTTATAATTGATTTTTTTTTTTTTTTAATATCATGACTTGACATGTATCTGAGATTGTCTAAATAGTTTTTATAAATCCATTTTTAGGGTCTTCCTCCTCATTCAACTGGTAAGCATTATCAGCTTCATTACATGGCTGAATGATTGTTGCCAATCTGACAAATATGCAGAAAGATGGTAAGTTTTTTTT
>QAOA01001034.1:25893-41830 GCA_003255065.1 Cercis canadensis | reverse complement strand
TTTTTTCCACTTATAACAATCCTATAATTTCTAAGATCATTGGTATTAGTTTCTAGAGTAGCTTTTAACCACTTTCATCATTTTACTTCTCAAACTTATAATTGTCAAGAATGGAATGAGGATTCCATTACATTTTTGTGTTTGGGATGATAAAAATAAAAATAAAAATAATCGCTCAATGGCAATGATATTACTGACTTCAATTATATTTATTTGATATTAATTGCCTTTTTTTAATTTTCTAATTAATAAACATTAGTCAAATGATTTAGGATTAAGTAATGATAGAGTATTCTTGTAATTTTAAAAATTATGGAGAATAATCTCCTAAAGTAGGCTATTCCTTAAGGAAAGTAATGAGTATTCCGTTCATTGTTGGAAGGAATGATGTTTCCTTTCTCATTTAACTCGATAAGTATTATCATTTTAAAATTACAAACATACTTTTAACTCTCCTTTCCCATTACCTCAAGCTTTATTCATTCAATTGGAATGGAATTTGAGCAAATGGGTGATTGGGCTTTGGAAATTGCAAATTGAGTTTGGGTTGGGTCCATTGAAAAACTAAGCATGTGTAGATTTTTAAAAAAAAGAGTAAATTTTTTTTTTCTCTAAAAGATATAAGTAGAATTAATTCTCTTGTTCCTAAAAGATGCATATTTTAGAGATTAATATATATATACCGGAATTCTATGATATTACATGAGTATGTTATACTACACTTACGCGGCAATCATCCATAATTTTTATATTTTATTAGATATAAAATATAATTTATTTAATTTTTTAAAAAAACTTAAAAACAGTTAACTTGTACACTTGTCATTCATTTATTGGTTATTTCTATGTAGTATGACATACTGCATAAATACTAAAAGTATCTAAGAAACCTATATATATATATATATATATATATATAAAGGTTTTTTAGATATTTATGTAGTATGTCATACTATATAAAAATAACTAATATATGAATGATATGTGTACAAGTTAATTATTTTTAAGTTTTTTTTTTAAATAAAATAAATTATATTTTATATCAAATAAAATATAAAAATTACATATGCTTAACACGTCAGTGTAATATGACATACTCAAGTAATATCATATATAAACTTTTTATTGATTCAGATAAACAATGATGTTTTGGAATTCCACTTGAGATGAATGTCTCTTAGATGCTTTTTTTTTTTTTTAATGAGTACTTAAACCAATAAAAAAAGGAAAACCTTTTTTTTTTTGGCTAATTAGTGAAAGGAGATTCATTTATAAAGAAAATTGTTGATAAACCACCTTTTAAATAATAGTTTTGTCAGTCACATATCATTCTATTTTATATTGTTCATATCTGCTTATTGAGTAATATTCAGTTTAGCTTAACATATTAAAATTTTATAAAGTTTGAATTGGACGTCTCACCCTTACAAAATTTTGGGTTGACTAATTCATAGATTTTGACCTCCATCTTTCTCCAATTTGTCTTTTACAGGAAAATACTTGGTAATCATCATGATTAAACAAGAGTAACGCAGCTTACGCGTTACACTATATGACCCTAACATAGTCAGCATAATTTGAGTTTCACTACACTAATTCATATGTGATCTAGATTTGATCACTTCACCTATTGTGACATGGTGTGACACATATTAATAACATATTAATTATAAGC
This sequence comes from Cercis canadensis, assembly GCA_003255065.1. Taxonomy (NCBI): domain Eukaryota; kingdom Viridiplantae; phylum Streptophyta; class Magnoliopsida; order Fabales; family Fabaceae; genus Cercis; species Cercis canadensis. The sequence goes on along the minus strand of QAOA01001034.1, from coordinate 40,155 downwards.
ATAAAATAATCTTTAATTATCAATTAAAATGACACAAGCACACATAACATAAGTGATTTGGGATCTCTCAAAAAAAAAAGTCTCAATTCTCCACCATCTATATCCCTTCAACTAAAAAGTTTAGGTTTAATTATAATTTTGATAATCCTATTTTAACAACTTGAACTTTTTAGTTTCTCTTTTTTAAAAATGAACTATTGAGTCTTCTATATTCATAAAATATACAATTTTGGTCAATTTGTCTTGAAATCAAAATTTTTAGGATTATTTTAAGGTGTAAAGTTTTCTGATTCATAATATCACTGTTCAGATTGAATAGCTACGTCTTGTAAACCTCTCTACTAAATTTCAGTTCGATCTAACGGTGGGACTTAGCCCAAAATATCAAAATCATAAGTTTTCATTTAACCAAAGATCTAGACTAATTTACCATTAGATCGAGCTGAAATTTAGTGGGGATATTCACAAGACGTAGCTCTTCAATCTGAACGGTAAGATTATGAATCAGAGAACTTTATACCTTGAAATAAACCTAAGAATTTTGACTTAAAAACAAAATGACTAAAATTGTACATTTTATGAATATAAAAAGACTTAATAGTTCATTTTTAAAGAAGATGAACCAAAAAATTTAAGTTGTTAAAATAAGAGGACCAAAATTATAATTAAACCAAAACTTTAACTTTAGTCCCAAATATATATATATATATATATTTTATAGGTTTTGACAATAACAACCTATTCCTTTTATCACTGACAATTGTTTCCTACAAAAGACAGCAGTTGGTAGTTGGTAATCACCAAAGATTAAACAAATGCCACTTGAGACAAGGGTTTACACACGCAACCACTACCACGAGGGATCCTGTTGCATACAAGTTGCCACCCTGGTCTCTCGTTGAAATAATCACTTCCTTTCAATACTGTCAAAGCCTAATGATAAAGTCAAGCTTGCCCATGAGAAAGTCAGCTATCCACCTTTGCTTATGTCAATTTTTTAGGTTAGACCCAGAAAAAAGAATGGGAAAAGGAGCCTATTCCACTGTTAAAGTTGTGTTTTTTTCTCCTTGTCTGATGCAAAACTATATGTGCCCTTCACAAATTCTTCGGTTGCCGCTCCAAGTTCCACGATTACAAGGCACAGGCAATTATATAATGACTAAACATTTATTTTTTCAAATGAACCAACTCCTTTGTTTATTCCTTGCATTTCCCGTGCACGAGTGTACGTATATAGGACAATTTGAGACATTAACTTACTCCTATTAGAATCTTCTCTGTTAACTGCGAAATGAAAGTGACTCAATTTTGGCAAGAAACCCAATTGGTTCTTTTTTTTTTTTATTGTTTTCGGACGGCAACACAAGGAGACTCATTGTCTCGTGGCATGGACTATGGAACCAACTAAATTTTCTTTTTTGTTAGACAAAAAGGACAAGGTGAGCCTATAGTTGAAGCTAGAAACACCATTTAACTGGCAATTTACGCGAACGTTGTCGTGTTGTTGATTATGTTCCCTTCTCAGTCAAAGTTGAAATTGAACTGGCACTTATCCAATCTCTCTCTACCTCTCACATTTTGAGCCTCAATGATTAGAACTTGTTAAACTTTCTTTATTTTTGAGTTATTTCTTAAGGATGAGCTGGTGATTAAATGGCACAAAAAGAAACCCTTTTTTAGGTGGTTGTTTATTCAGATACTTCATGTTATTATATAGCTTTCTTCTTTTGAATACTTCCCTGAAAAGGATATATCAGGAAAGAGATGAGAAAGACCAAGTCAGAGGTCCTTCTAATTCCCTCATATTCTGGGCCACTTTTGTTGAAAGATTTTAAAGTTGAATTATATTGAACATGATCATGGTTAGTGGCCTGCAGGCAATTTTTTTTAGATAAACCCAGACAATTTGCATGCAAAAGTCACTGACTTAGTAAACCATATTAGTTAGCTTTTTCTAAAGAATGGTTTACTAGTGATTCAATTTTGTTGTATCAAAGCTTTGTCTCCACATTAAAAGATGGTATCCTTTTTCTCCGTGTTAATTCCTCAATGATATTATTTTCCGTCTGAAAGTTCCGCTCAGTTTTCTGATCCAACATCAGAAAATCTTGTAAAGTATGGATCAAGAAAGAAAATTATTTCTGCTGATTCTTCTATTTCGAGTTCTGCTTGTAGCAGCACAGAACTCCAGTGATGATTGTAAGTTCTGGGATATTTTCTATTATTTTACATTTTGGTTGAAGTTTCATGTATATTTCTCTTCATTCTTGCTTATATCCTCTCACATCTCATTCAAAGAAAAAGAACAATTATTCCTTAATTTTGAATTCACTTTTTTGGTGTTTTTATGATGAGAAGCACAGAACCATTGTGTGTTTGTTTAAGTCTATTCTGGACTTCTTTTTAGCAACTTATAATATTGGTAGATTCTCAGAGAAAATGAAGTTGCAAGTAGCTAAATTTGTTTCTCTATCTGTTAGCAATTTTGTTTTCACGTGAACACATGTAACCTTCATCTAAGACAAACAACAGGAAGTGAATTCTATATTTTCCCCTTTGAAAGTACAGATACATCATAAGTGTGTTACACAAGATAAATTAGGTAGTTGAAGTCGGGTTCTTTATGTTTCTCCATTTTCTCACAATGAATGTGAAAGCTGGCGTTTATTCGTGAGTTAGAAAAGTTCTTGTGGCAGAAGATTTTTACCATCGAGATCTTCAAATTAGAAGTATGTTTTCCGTTATAATTTGACAGTTGATCTATTATACCATTGATTATAATGTGCAAAACCAGTCTAATAGTTGTTTGTCTCTAGCAGTTACTTTGTAATATTATTAGAAGTCCCTGTGCTTCTGATGACATTCATTAGGCAGCAGTAAGGAGTTAACCTTTTTAAGAGTTACCTAGTTTGATTTAAGTCATTTTACGATGACACTTCTTTAATATAGACATGATCTAGGTTCTCAGTCTGGTAGATTGGCTGCAATAGGAACTGCAAATTACTTGGTCAAAGCTGAATTACTGATTTGTTACTTACCAGTGAACAGTGAAGAGAATGGGTTAAAAATGACAAACTTAATCTCTTGTAATAAACTTTTCTTCTGTTTTATTGACATGAATGTCAAAGTTGCATTATACAGTGTCCATTGCAGTTTCATGTTTAAGGCAAGATGTAATCTCTCTCAGCAGTTCTATTCATTGAATATTGAGATTATGCAGTTCAGTTTGATAATTTAGTCTTTCAGTTGTTCCTATTTATATTGCGCTGCTGCAGTTAAAGGTCTAGCAGGTCTCACTGAAAACTGGGACCAAAAACCACCAAGTTGGGTGGGTTCGGATCCTTGTGGCAGTAACTGGGAAGGAATTCATTGCAGCAATTCAAGAGTGATCTCAATGTCAGTTCTTGGCTTCTTTTAGTAGTTATGAAAGATTATCTATCTCCATCTTTTTTAATTTTTCTGAAATTCTGACTTGACTGCTCTTATTTTCAGAATATTATCAAGCATGAAATTGGCGGGCAGGCTGTCTTCAGAAATCCAGTCAATATCTGAATTAGAAATTCTGTAATTTTTCTACTTGAACTTCTCTACTCTGATAATGAGTTAAACATAGAGCTAATGTGGTTCAATTATGATTTGGCTGCTAACCCACTTCAATTTCTGGATTTCTTAAATGTCAAAAGGGTCTGTGCTTGTGTTTGGGCACTTCTGATTCATATAAAAATTTCTTTCTGTCTATTTTTTTCCTTTGATATGAATATATGAAAATTGCTACACAAGCAGTTTACTGGGGCAAGATTAAGTCAACAACCCATTCTACTCATTTATAGCTAAATTAGTCACTGACTGTTTGTGTTCATATAGGGATCTCTCTTTCAACAAGGGCTTGACAGGAAGAATTCCAGATGAAATTGGAAATCTGAAAAATCTAGATACCCTGTAAGGAAGACAGTTAGTACCTAGTGATTCCCCTTTCTTTTCTCTTGTGAAATGTAGTCTCCTTAATGATCTGTTCCTTTTCTTGTTGTTTTCAAGAATATTGGTTGGTTGTAGTCTCTTTGGTTCTATTCCAGCTTCAATAGGATCTCTACAGAAGCTGACTTTTCTGTAAGTATTCCAACTTAACAATTCTATTACTACTTTTCTCATAAGCTCTACACTCAATAAAAATTGTTGCAATCCGTTATTATAAATGTAGCGGAGGATGATGCTTCAATTTCAAGTGAAACATATTTTACTGGGTTTTGACCCTTCCATTTCATGTTTTCTCTCACAATTGTTGTACTGAATCTTTAAGACCTTGTCTTCATTCAAGAGTTTCTTCTTTGGGCTAATGTATGGTAAATTATATGTAACTCATCACCTTATTGCTTTCATGTAGAGCTCTGAATTCTAATCAGTTTAGTGGAGGGATTCCACGTACCATCGGTAATCTACCCAACATTGAATGGCTAGATCTTTCTGATAACCAACTCGAAGGAGGTCTCCCTGTCTCTGATGATAAAGGACCTGGTCTTGATTTGCTACACACCGCAAAACACTTGTATGTAAACTCTCATTCTCAGTTTGAGTTGATAATTGCTTGTACTGACATGACTGGATATTTTCTGAGACTATGTCCACTGTTTGCAGTCATTTTGGAAACAATAGACTCTCGGGTCCAATTCCAACTAAACTTTTCAGCTCAAATATGAAACTGATCCATGTGTAAGATTCATTATAATATCTTTTCTCTTCAATTTCTGGATATAATTAATTGTCTAGAAAATCAAGATTTTCCATGCAGCAGAGAAAGTATAATGTTTTATATGTATCTCTTTTATGTATTATATGTATAAGGTGAGACCAGCAGACATATAGATCTGACACTTTTTCTTTGTAATCTCCTATATTCTTTTGGCCAGGCTTTTTGACAACAATGGATTAACTGGCAGCATTCCTAGTTCCCTTGGACTTGTGAAAAGTGTGGAGGTGGTGTGAGTATCTTGTCACAAGCCAAGTGAATCCTTTTTTTTTTTTTTGGTTTTCTATAATATATTGAATATTTCCTTTTGGCCTCAGGCGCTTCGATAGGAATCAATTGGCTGGGCAAGTGCCTTCAAACATCAGTAATCTCAGAAACCTTACTGAGCTGTAAGAGCACAGAAGAAACATGCCAAACTAAACTTTAGACTTGAGAAAAGTTGTCTTGTTTTCCATAAGAATTCTATTTTGTAAGAGAAGGTATTGAATATCTTTTTTCAGGTATTTATCCAACAATAAGCTGAATGGCTCTCTGCCTGATCTTAGTGGACTAAATCTCACCTATGTGTAAGTTGTAATATAGTGATAGCACATTATTTATTAATTTCTTTAAAACTGTGGGATTGTGTAAAATTTGTACCACACAATCAGGAAGATGTTATAATGACTTTTTCTTCCAATCTAGATTCATGCATTACTTTTTAATTTTCATACTTTTATGAAAAATGATCTACAGGGATGTGAGCAACAATAATTTTAATGCTTCTCAAATTCCTCCTTGGGCTTCAAGTTTGCAGTTTATGACAACATTGTATGTTGTCCTATCTCCTTTTTCTCTTTCTCTTTATCTCTCTTTCTCTTTAAGAGTTGAGTACTGATAAAGCTTATTGTCTATGGCAGAAATTTGGGAAACACCGGGCTCCAAGGCGACATACCTGTCTCATTATTTTCCCAGCCCAATTTAGAGACTGTGTGAGTATTACTGTCTTGTGAATCATGACATTCAAATATAAAATTTTTTTTTTTTTGCCATAAATCATTTTGATATGTCCAAGTATAAATGATGATTATGAGGTGATTGTACTGAAATTTGGGAACAGGGTTTTGAGGGACAACAGGCTCACTGGGGTCTTAGATATTGGCAGTTTCTACAGCAGCCGTCTGCAAACCATTGATGTGGAGGATAATGGAATAAGTGACTTCAAGCAGAGAAACTTAAAAAACAGTCCTGCAGTATTGTAAACATCATTCCTTAATCACATAATCAATTTTCCTTTATTTTACTACTTTTTGCAAGTTAAATTGCCACTGGTTTCTGGTTTTTCTTCTCTGAGGCAATTGTCTTTTGTTTTTGCAGACTATTTCGCAACCCAATTTGTGTTGAAACCGGAGCTAGTGAACAAAGTTACTGCCAAGAGAGGCAATCCAATTACTCGTATTCAACGCCACCAAATAATTGTTCACCTCTTTTGTGCATTTCCAATCAGCTTTCAAGCTCCAACTGTAAATGTGCACATCCATATACTGGAACTCTTGTTTCCAGAGCTCCTAGTTTCTCAAACTTTGGCAACTCAAGTTATTATGTGGCTATTGAGCAGTCTCTGATGAATACTATTCGATCCCAAAATCTTCCAGTGGATTCAGTTTCTGTGAGTAATCCCTCCAAGAATTCTTCTACTGATTATTTTCAAGTGAGCCTGAGTTTCTTCCCATCTCAACAAGATCGTTTCAATAGAACTGGAGTCTCTGGTATAGCTTTTGTGCTTTCCAACCAGATTTATAAATCCCCAGAATTTTTTAGCCCTTACTTCTTCATTGGTGATGACTATCAATACTATGCAGGTGATTCAGTGTCTAATTATGAGCTAAAATATCCAAATTCTTTGTTTGTTCCATCTTACACTGCTCTTTCTTCTCTCTCATACTGTCATTCTCATGTCACTTAGGAGAACCTTCAACAAAGTCAACACAAGCAGGGGTTATAGCTGGTGCAGTAGTTGGTGTTTTTGTCTTTTTGGTGATAGCGGTTCTTGCTGGGATATATGCCTTCCGACAAAAGAAAAGAGCACAAACAGCAATGGACACGAACCCTTTTAGTAAGATATATTTGGTTCAGACTTGGCTTAATTTGGCCACTTGTTAGTAATTTTTGTAGCTGTCTTTTATTTATCCAATGTATTGCAAATGCAGTAAACTGGGAACTGAACAAGAATAATGGTGCTGCTCCTCAGTTGAAAGGAGCAAGATGGTTCTCTCTTGAAGAGCTAAAGAAATACAGCAACAATTTCTCAGATGCAAATACTATTGGATCTGGGGGCTATGGAAAGGTTCATATTAATAACATCTCATGACTACCTTTTTCCTTACTCTTTCAAAAATAGAAAGAATTTTACTTTTGACTCTAGCTTCAGAAACATCAAAAAATTTCCCAGATTATTTTGTTGCTTGCTGTTACGCATTATCTAATTATTCCTCATTCATAAGGTTTACCAAGGTGTACTTACCACTGGGGAATTGGTTGCTATCAAACGAGCTGGACAAGGATCTATGCAAGGTGCTGTTGAGTTTAAAACTGAGATTGAACTTCTATCAAGGGTCCATCATAAGAACCTGGTCAGTCTTGTGGGTTTCTGTTTTGAAAAGGGTGAACAAATGCTGGTGTATGAGTATATTGCAAATGGCACTTTAATGGATAGTCTTTCAGGTACTTCCAATTCCTTCTCCACTCCATATGGACCATATATATTATCTCATAGAGTTGAATATAGAAAGGAATGGGGTGGAAAAATGACCAAGTTATACTTATTATTGATTTACTTTTATGAAAATCAGTTCAAAGATCAGTATATAAGAACTATCCCAAAATCTAGAGCTTTTTAAGTTGCTCCTTTTTGGCCATGAAGAGATTTTTAGGTTGGAAAACATATTGTTAATCTTCTTTTATGCTACTTTGTCCTGGCAGGAAAGTCTGGAATCAGGTTAGATTGGATGAAGAGACTAAAAGTAGCCCTCGGTGCAGCCAGGGGTCTGGCCTATCTTCATGAACTTGCTGACCCACCAATAATACACAGAGATGTAAAATCAAGTAATATACTACTTGATGATCACCTAAATGCCAAAGTTGCTGATTTTGGTCTCTCCAAACTTCTTGTTGACAGTGAAAGGGGCCATGTCACTACCCAAGTCAAAGGAACAATGGTTGGTATACAATACTTTAAACTCCTTCTTTATCAAGTAACACATATCTTTGTAAGTTAAGTATAATTGAGTTGTTAGTGAAAGTTGTTCTCCATCTCTAAAAGTTCATGTGCATGGAATCAGATTTTTTTTCATACAGCCATGCAATCAAGCTAATTTCTCTAGTGAAAGGAAGAAATTTTAAGAAATTTTCAGAACCATCAACGCCAAGACTTTTCAAGGTCAGGAGAAGCCTCAGTAAACTCCAAGAAAAGAATAAGCAACCATATGCAAAAAGTCCAACAAAATCATCCCTCCCCGTCTCGTCTATCCACACTTCTGCATGATGCTTTTGTTGCACAAAAATGTTTATGTGCTGGCCCAGACCTATATCTTTTCATTACTATCTGACCACCATAAATGGTAGTGACAACTTTCAAGATGAAGTGAGGGTACATCATATTAGATCATGATTGACTAGTATACTTTTAAAGTCTAGACAATCTTTTAAAACCACTTGAAGAAAATTCCTGTTCAAAATATAAATTGAATCAGTATTTTGATTGAAGTATATCTATGATCTTGATATATATTTTTAAGAGGGGTAACTCATGAAATTTATTTCCTTTATTATTGAAGGGGTACTTGGATCCTGAATATTACATGACACAACAGTTAACTGAAAAGAGCGATGTTTACAGTTTTGGAGTACTACTGTTGGAACTGATAACAGGAAGAAGGCCAATACAACAAGGAAAATACATTGTAAGAGAGGTAGTAAGGGTAATGGATAAATCAAAAGATTTATACAACCTTCAAGAAATTCTAGACTCTACCATAACCAAAGTAACAACCCCAAAAGGTTTAGAGAAGCTCGTGGACCTGGCATTGAGCTGTGTTAAAGAATATTCAGCTGATAGACCTTCAATGGCTGAGGTGGTAAAAGAGATTGAGAGTATAATGGAGCTTGCTGGTTTGAACCCCACTTCTGAATCTGCTACAACGACAGAAACTCTTGAAGATGCAAGTGTCCGCCATCCTTATGGCAATGTAGATTTTAACTATAGTGGGGTCTTTCCATCAGTAAAGGTAGAGCCTCAGTGACTTCCACTATGTTCTCTTTTGCAATTGTTTTCCCTCTTCTGATACAATTGGAGTGTGATGTGTAAAGTTAGGGGCAAACTTGCACTGTGCCTTGAATCTCATATAGGCACCTTACTCTAGTTACTAGATTGTGAAGAGTGATAAGGCTTCAATATGATTTTATAGATTGGTTAGATTTCACCTTTCAGTGCCTTGCAATGGTTTATGTTTAATACTTATCATCAACAATGTTCAATAACTTAAAGGGGAAAGATGCCTCGACTTGGTGAAATATGTCAACGTACCTATATGTTCTTGTCATGAAGGTATTTTCCAAATTTTCAATGAATGTAAAATTTCAATGTAGGAACATTATTGATTTCCATTGTCAATGTGAATGATCAACCTGTTACATGTATTGTTGATGGTTTATACTATTTCTTGCTGGAAGGAAATTCTGCAGGATTGAAAACAATAAGTCGAAAATAAAGCTTATGATACCTGATGAAAAATTATAGATAAATTTTGCTTGAACTATGTTTTTGAAGTATATTTCCATTCAACTTATAACTTTCAAACAAACAAAATTTTACTTTGATTTTAAATTTTTTTAGAGAGAATAAGAGAAATTGAAGATGAAAGTCAGACACTGAAAATAGAAATAACAAGAAATAATATATTCTGTTTTAAGAGAATCCGAATATAGATAAATCAAGAGAATTCTATTCTATCTCACCCATATGGGTGGGGTAAAAACGAAAAAAAATAAAATTATTGGGGGTTTGGAGTATAATCAACTTTTAATTTTGTTACTATTTTGAAGATCTTGAAAAATTAAGTCACTCAATATGTGTCTCCAAATATACTCATTGAGTATGAATTTGAGTAAGTGATTAGACTCCATTATAAATTTACTTAATTTAGATACCATATAGATTTTCTCTTTTATAATTGGAGGGATTGGGAGTAAACTTAATAGAGTATCAAACAATTCTCTTTTACTTTATGGCTCTATAAGCTTGAACATAAAAAAACACATTTTATTTAATTTTGTATTATAGTATAATAAATCACCACAGTTAATTTCCATAGTAAAATTGTAAGTTTTGAGTTTCCTCCACTATCTCGTAAGTATACATTATTGTAAACTAGTTTTCAATACATAGCAAAAGAATCTAAATTTTGGTTCTTATAAAATTCAATAACATGACAAAATGCATGATACAAGTATAATGCAATGTATGTTTTCTTTTTTGTCTGAGAGCGAGAGTGATTTTATTTTTTTTTTCTAAAATTGAAATATGTTATTGGGTTTAAAAAAAAAAAAAAGTGACAAGATATCCAAGTGGCAACTCCCATCAACAAACAAGAACAATAATATTTCAATTTTATAGGGGAGATCCATTCCAAGAAAGTGTGTTCTTCTCCATGTTAATCACTAATCAGTTCATTATTTAATTAGTAGCTTATGAAGAAAAAGAAAGAAGCTTTTCTTCCTTAATAAGGATGCAGCAATGGTGAGAATTAGTGGGCCCTGTTTTAACCTCAGATATTCCAGACAAGGAAACAGAAGCTAGTCAACAATACAGTTCTTGGTTATGTAATACTTTGAGAATAATAATACGTTTAATACTCTTCGCGCGTTTTCCTTTATAAAGCCGTGAGAATTTTTTCCAAACCCACTCATTTCAAACTTAGCTCTTTCTCTCTATATAACCTTCCATTGCTGAACACCACTTTGTTGCTTTCATTGAAAGGAAAACCACAGCCAGAAATGTCTTCTGGGTCTGTAATGATAAAATCAAGCATGCCCATGAGAAAGTCAGCTATCCACCTTTGCTTATGTCAATTGTTTAGGTTAGACCCAGAAACAAGAATGGGAAAAGGAGCCTATTCCACTGTTAAAGTTGTGTTTTTCTCTCCTTGTCTGATGCAAAACTATACGTGCCCTTCACAAATTCTTCGGTTTCCGCTCCAAGTTCCACGATTACAAGGCACAGGCAATTATCTAATGACTAAACATTTATTTTTTCTAATGAACCAACTCCTTTGTTTATTCCTTGCATTTTCTGTGCATGAGTGTACGTATATAGGACAATTTGAGACATTAACTTATTCCTATTAGAATCTTCTCCGTTAACTGCGAAATGAAAGTGACTCAATTTTGGCAAGAAACCCAATTGGTTCATTTTTTTTTTTTTTATTCTTTTCGGACGGCAACACAAGGAGACTTATTGTCTCGTAGCATGGACTACGGAACCAATTAAATTTTCTTTTTTGTTACACAAAAAGGACAAGGTGAGCCTATAGTTGAAGCTAGAAACACCATTTAACTAGCAATTTACTCGAACATTGTCGTGTTGTTGATTATGTTCCCTTCTCAGTCAAAGTAGAAACTGAACTGGCACCTATCCAATCTCTCTCTACCTCTCACATTTTGAGCCTCAATGATTAGAACTTGTTAAACTTTCTTTATTTTTGAGTTATTTCTTAAGGATGAGCTGGTGATTAAATGGCACAAAAAGAAACCCTTTTTTAAGTGGTTGTTTATTCAGATACTTCATGTTATTATATAGCTTTCTTCTTTTGGATACTTCCCTGAAAAGGATATATCAGGAAAGTGATGAGAAAGACCAAGTCAGAGGTCCTTCTAATTCCCTCATATTCTGGGCCACTTTTGTTGAAAGATTTTAAAGTTGAATTATATTGAATATGCTCATGGTTAGTGGCCTGCAGGCAATTTTCTTTCTTTTTGAGATTTTAAAGTTGGTGGATGGCTTGAAATTAAACATCAGTTGTGGTTTACTACTGACATGTGTGACCAACCATCTCAAACTGTCAAGAAGTCATGTCTTTTACTAATCAACAATGAAATGATTGCGAGACTTACAATTATCTTTGCAAGGAAGCAGAGTAGACTCGTATACCACAATAATACGTAGCCTTAAATGACATGACATAGACACTGCTTGATTAAGACCTAGTTTTTCAAAGGCTAGAAAGGAGTGAAATACGAGGTCGTTAGTTGATTCCTTTAGTAATGCCTCTTGGCTTGAAATTTAGTAGCAGAGAATTGGAATATTCCCATTTGTATTAAAGATAAGGTTTTAAGAAAGGTCCTATATTCCAAACTGATTTACAGAACTTATATAGTATATTATTTGCAAGATCTTCTTTTTAATTAAGATATTTTGTAATTACTTTAAAAATTATTTAATAGTATTACTTTTTACCTCCTTTCTAATGAATTAAAATATAGACAGATCAACAAGAGGGATTTATTAGTTTTCATTTATATCAGTAATATGACATATATAAAGATCAAAACTTTTGTAAAAAGGAAAAAGAAATTGTTAAAAGACGCAGTTATACCAAGTCACAATGATAGTCTTTTCATAAGCTGCAACCTTAGGTACAGGGGAACAAAAAAATTTAGGTAGTAATTTGTTTTGTGAAAATTTGAAGGGCAATTTAATGATGAAAATTTAAACATTATGAATCCAAATACAATATTGTACATATTCATTTGTGTAACTTAGGGTTTGTTTGGGAGTTGTTTTGGAGGGAAAAGGAGAGGAGAGGAGAGGAAGGGAGGGAAAGGAAGGGAAGGGAAATGGAGAAATTTTCATCTCCTTTGTTTGGATGATTAAAATGAGCAAAAAGAAAGAAAAGGAAAGAAAAAGTCCTAATGTAAAGTATTTTTACTAGTTTACCCTTTATTATTAAAATAGACATATTTATTATAAAATTAAATAATATAATACACTAATTTTTTTTTCTCTAAACTAATCAATTAATAAAACTAGAAAATAAATTAAATATTTTTCTAAAAAATTAAATTAATCAACAAATCAGTGATAAATCATATTAACATGTTATAAAGCAATGATTAAGCATAATAGTAAAAGTTTAAATTAAGGCAATTTGATAATAAGAAAAATATATATAAAAATCTTAGTTTCTTCCATTAAAGATATTAAAGTCTGACATTATTTAACATATGGTTCATGCACTCACCTATATAAAGTTGAAGAGCTTCTAAAATTAAAAATCTGGTGCATGTCTGTTGATAATGACTTAATATATGCTATTTTTTTTTTTTGGTTATAAAAATTGCAAAATGCTGAAAATGAAGAGGGAAGTATTTGATGGGAATTGTACCCCAGCTTATGTAATATCTTAGTTCTTATGATCAAGAAATGTAATGTAAAGAGAGATGTAGTAATTGATTACCACCACTTTATGAAAATAAATGAGAACAGTAATCACTAACCACTAACGAGGATAGAAAATGATCATGAAACTTTTTTTTTTTTATTTGCTAACGACCATGAAACTCGTTCTCGTATTAGCTAACTTCTTGTTTTTTTTGGGCATTCAATAGAGCCCAAATTTTACTTGTGAGTTGTAAGCCTTAATCCATTAATAGATTGGGCTTCAAGCCACATAGATCCCACTTACCTTCAAAATAATGTGATACATGCAAATGCAAGTTCTCACTCTTCTGACTCAAGATTTGAATTGAGTAGCACTTGTTGAAAACTTTGCAATAAAATGGATACTGCTAAATGGCTTTAGCAAAGAAAAAAAGAAAAAGGTCTTTGATGTATGTAACAATTACTATCTACTGATTGCTCATGTCAAATTTCCCCAAGGGTTCTAACTTCTAAACTAATTCATATTTCAAAGTTGAGTAGCACGCACAGGGAAGTGTAACATGATTAAACCTCCTACGAGACACAGTAGAATCTCACTATCTGCTCCATTCATAGTCACTTCCAGATCTTGGGTTGGCATTATTCGTTTGGCCGAGATCTTCTGGCGTTATGGAATTTGCAAAGACATGCCAACCTAGAAGGTAGGGCATGATAAACTGCGTAAAAGAAAAAGAAGTAATTAATACAATCGGAATGAGCAAGATATTGTTAGGTGGATGCAAAAAGGACAATTCACATTGCAAGGAACATATTGCAGAAGAAACCCATTTCAAGGTCTACATCATCATTGAGAAAAAACATATCTAGGCCTAAAATTTTAGTGACCTGCGAGCTATTCCATATTACAAGTTGTTTTTGTGACGGCCAAGCTGATATCATATAAACCTTTTGTGTTTTCATGTCTTCATACAGTGGAAGACATGCTTCCTCGTCGAGCCAGACAAGGAATGTCAAGACTAGGAAAGATTTAAGTTACTTTTATTGTTAAGAAGTTCTACTTCTCTGCCAGTCTGGTATAATAAAAAAATGGAAAGGAGGGGGG
>QAOA01001034.1:1150-14125 GCA_003255065.1 Cercis canadensis | reverse complement strand
TATGTTTTTGAACTATACTTCCATTGAACTTATAACTTTCAAACAAACAAAAATTTACTTTGATTTTAAATTTTTTTTAGAGAGAATAAGAGAAATTGAAGATGAAAATCAAACACTAAAAATAAAAATAACAAGAAATGATATATTTTGTTTAAGAGAATCCAATATAGATAAAAAATCAAGGGGATTTTATCCTATCTCACCCATATGGGTGAGGTAAAAATGGAAAAAAAAAAAAAGAATTATTGAGAATGTGGACACTATATTTTGTCCAATAAACAAATAATAATAATAATAATAATAACACATGTGGAAATAATGAGAGACGTGGCTTCATGTGTAACAATTAGAAACATAGGGGAGATAGATGTGAGTTCATGTGTAGCAGTTAGAAAATAAGGGAAAGAAACGTGAAGGGTAAGACTATAGCAATATAAGAGGGAGACCCAAGAGGTAGACAAAAAATAGGGAGAGCAGAATAGAAGTAGAGAGAGACTCAAAAATTTAAGGAATTTTTTTTTTGAAAATTTGAAAGAAACCCAAACAAAACATTTCATCAATTCAGGGAAAAGAGTGACATTTCCCCTTGCTCTGTTAGGTGAAGATGAAGGAATTTTGGGTTCTGTGTTTTACTCTTGCTTCTACTTTCCATGCTTCTTTATTTTTTTTTTTCTTTTATTTGCTTTCTTTATATTAGTACCATTTCCATAACCTTTCTTTACATGCCTACCACTTTTTTTATTTTACTTTTGAATTAGATTGAGTTTGGTCTAAAGCCTGATTTGATATTGGGCTGATCTATTTTTTTTTTTTAATTTATTTCTTTTGCTTATGGGATAGTGGCATTTGTTCCATTAATGTGCCCATTTCTTCTTTCACTTCACTTGCTATTATTTTATTTGGGCCAGAAGCCTTACATTGTGGGCTAGTCCATTATGTTCTTATTTTAAGTTGGTTGATTATATGTACTAATTGGGTTAGTCTTTATTGTTAAGAGCATGTGATAAGTATTATGTTTTGTTGGCTATTGGGTCAGGGCCGAAATAGGCCCATCCAGTATATTACTTCAGTCTTCTTTTTCTATGAGTCTGGGCCTTTAGAGTTTTTACTTCATTGCTATGGGGCTGGACCGAATGGGCCATTAAATTGCTTATTCGGTCTAGGCCTTTCTTCTATTAATGCATTATGTTATTGGGCCGAACACTATGTGTGAGTTTTATGGTTTCTATTATATATTAAATCAAGCCCATGAATTTACTTTCCTATTCATTACTTGTTTTGGACCATTTTTTGTAATGTTAATTTTTTTTTTTACTTGTTGATTAGACTGATTCGAATTAGACCTGCTCATTGGTGTGTTTTATTTTATTTCTTTACTTGTTAAGATTATGCTTTTATTTCTTTTGGGTTAGGTTATTTTATTTATTTATTTATTTTTATTTTTCCTTTGTTCAAGTAGTTTAATTGAAATAAAATTAGGAATAAAATCATATATTATACATTTTATATTCATTTAGTTTAATATGTGCGAATAGTATCCATAGGCCCCTTACTTGTCAAGGGAGAGATATGAGCGATTTATCCCCATAAGGGTGACTCTCCTATCTGCCCGAGATAAGGATAAACGTCACTTTGGGAACCGAGAAGCATAAGAACAAAGTGAAAGGATTAGGACGTGATTAGATTCATATATAACATAATTATAAATTATTCGTAATTTTTTTTTGATTGCATGTTTATTTATTAGTTTATCTTTATGATTGAAGCAAAGAAAAAAAAAAAAATTGAATCTCTTTTAGTTTCGGTTTTCGAGAAAAAAAAAATTCTTTTAAACCATTTTGCAAGCTACACGAATTTTGATCCCTAATTAGCGTACGTAGACATTCGAGGGTAATAAATCAAGTTCTATTTTGAATAATCACCCTTTTTTTTTTATTTAGAGATAAAATAAATATGATCTAGTCATAATTTTTTTTACATGATTAATTTCGAGTAACCGTCTTTCAGATGAGTGTTGTGAAGTGTCTAACACTTTCCCTACACATAAATTGACTCCCGGACCCTCTTTGGTTCGCAAACCTATTTTTTAAAAAATTAAATAAGTTTTTCAATTGTTCCCCAAAATTTTAATAACATTGATGACGACTCCAAAGTTTTCATTTCGAAAACTAAATCTCTTTTTATTTAATCATTCGCGTTATAGCGACCTCTAAATACGTTATGACAGAGAGTTTAGAATATAATTAACTTTTGATTTTGGTACTATCTCGAAAATCTTGAAAAATTGNAATTAACTTTTGATTTTGGTACTATATCGAAGATCTTGAAAAACTGAATCACTCAGTATGTGCTTCCAAATATACTCATTGGGTGCAAGTTTGAGTCAATGATTAGACTCCATAAATTTAATACCATATAAATTTTCTCTTTTACAATTGGAGGAAACGGGAGTAAACTCAATAGAGTATCAAACAATTTTCTTTTACTTTATGGCTCTATAAGCTTGAACATAAAAAAAACACATTTTATTTAATTTTGCATTGTAGTATAATAAACCATCACAATTAATTTCCATAGTGAAATTGTAAGTTTTGAGTTTTCTCCACTATCTCGTAAGTATACATTATTGTAAACTAGTTTTCAATACATAGCAAAAGAATCTAAATTTTGGTTCTTATAAAATTCAATAACATGACAAAATGCATGATACAAGTATAATGCAATGCATGTTTTCTTTTTTGTCTGAGAGCAAGAGTGATTTTATTTTTTTTTCTAAAATTGAAATATGTTATTGGGTTTAAAAAAAAAAAAAAAGTAACAAGATATTCCAAGTGGCAACTCCCATCAACAAACAACAACAATAATATTTCAATTTTATAGGGGAGATCCATTCCGAGAAAGTGTGTGTTCTTCTCCATGTTAATCACTGATCAGTTCATTATTTAATTAGTAGCTTATTAACAAAAAGAAAGAAACTTTTCTTCCTTAATAAGGATGCAGCAATGGTGACTTGTATTGAGCACTATACAGAAGGTCAATTAGTGGGGCCCTGTTTTAACATCAGATATTCCAGACAAGGAAACAGAAGCTAGTCAACAATATAGTTCTTGGTTATATAATACTTCGAGAATAATAATAATACGTTTAATACTCTGTCTTTTTTGCGCGTTTTCAATTATAAAGCCGTGAGAATTTTTTCAAAACCCACCCATTTCAAACTTGCGTAAAGCCTTCACTCATTTCCTTCTTCTTGCAGTGCCTCCAAGCTCTTTCTCTCTATACAACCTTCCATTGCTGAACACCACTTCGTACGTTGCTCTCATTGAAAGGAAAACCACAGTCAGAAATGTCTTCTGGGTCTGTAATTCAGCTTCCTTTGTGAATTCCCTTCAGCTTAATATCATTTTAATGGAGTTTATAGTTTCCATTTTCTCATATTCTTCTCTTGTATGATTTTATCCACTTATCTTGCTCTGTTTTGAATGTGTATCAGGGAGCAAGTGATGAAGCTCTTGGAAGAATTACAAGAAATCTTTCCTGAATTCTTCATGCTGTTGATTGAGTTCATCGTTGCAATGAACCCGGATACCGGAACACAGCACTCTTTGATGATTGCTCTAGTTGTGACCAGTGTTCTTTACTTCTTGGTGCTGGTTCTGGGAACTGTGCTTCAAGTTCAACTGCATATGAGAAACTTTCTTCCAATCTTAACTCTCATCTTGCTCATTCTCGGAAGTGCTGTATCTGTTTTGGCTCTGAGCATTATTTCAACCACCATTGCTTGGATCACTCTTGGTTTATGGGTTGGATTCTTCGCATTGCTTGTCTACTTCCTCTCTACTCGCTGAGACAATCAATAATTTGATTGAGAACACCCAAATTCCACCACCATCTGCTACTGCCACTGTTGTTTGTGCCTATAATACTTCTCCTTATTTCAATTTGATTTGTGTCATCACTCATGACAAATATGTTGTTGTTTGTGTCAATTACAAATCTATGTGTTGTTTGTATCAATTGTAAATTTGCAAATCTCTCTGTTGTATCATCTTTGGTATCAGTTATCTATTAATGGGAATGACTACTTATATACTTATTTATTCTCTGTTCTTTACTTTCTTATAAATTTTATTGTGTAATTTTTTTAATCATTAGATAGATAACTCTTTAGCAAAAAATACAAGAAATATAAATTCGAACATGAGACTTTAATCTCTCTAAAAAAAATTGACATCAATAATAATATGTATATTTATATAAATTTCATTTAGCATTCAATTACTTTAAATTTTGTAATATTAGCCATATATAATTAAAAATTTATATTTTGATTTTTGGTAAAGCCAATTCTGAGAGGACATAAAGAAAATACAAAAAAAAAAGAACTAAATTAAAGAAAAGTGGTAGTAAAAACTACTAATCGTTGAATTAAATAGAGATGAAAATTATAACAAACGAGGAAATTAATGTAATTGCAACGAAAAAAAAAAATGTAACTATTTTTATCTAATTATGACAAAAAAAATAAGCACACATTGCAGTGTTGCCATAGACAATGTCTAAAGAAAATGACTTAATTTGTCTTGAGAAATATTATTTGATCAATGAATAGTACCAATATAATTGTTATCATTTTACACACTTCTGCATAAAATCCATAAATTAAGCTATGGTAGACATATATGTAAAATAGGGGTCACCTTATTCATAGGATTGAGATTACGGGGAGGGCCAAGAGTAAGAATTCATGGAGAAGGTGGACGAGCAAGCACGGGGGAGAGAAAGAGGAAAGGAAGGAGAAATTTTTTTATGAAAATGGTGACATTGCATAGATCATTTATGCCGTTGAGATATTTTTAATGATATGAATAATCAAGATTTAACTAACATGAGATTGTCATGCTAAATAATAATATGACTCGATTTGGATCCCTCTACCGGCTCTCTCATTACTCTCGTCTTTCTCACCAAGGACCACAACTCTTTGAGTGACTTGATTCAACCCAACAAAACAAAGTGATAGTTTTAAATTTTCCTCCCATATCCCATTTAATATCCACCATTTTATTTTTCAAATACATACCAATTCTTGAATCTAAACTTGTAAAACTTTTTCACATTATTCTTATGTATCTGATACCATGATAAAATGCATGAGACAATATAACGCAATGTATGTTTTGCATCCGCAACATTGTTTAATTTTTGAAAATTTGTTGACGTACATATTACATACCTAGGTTAAAAAAGTCATGGGCTGTCTAATAAAGCAAGGTAAAAGCATTCTTAAGTTCTAAAACTTAAAGGGGAAAAAGGCCTGGACTTGGTGAAATATGTCAACGTACCTATATGTCCTTGTCATGAAGGTATTTTCCAAATTTTCAATGAATGTAAAATTTCAATGTTCCTACATTATTGATTTCCATTGTAGATATGAATGATCAACTTGTTACACGTATTGTCAAAGGTTTATACCTACGTAGCACGGGTACGGGTACGAAATGACGATACAACATTTTTCAAAAAATAGAGGTACGGATACGCCACGTTATATATATATGTGTCAATGTACCTATACGTCCTTGTCATGAAGGTATTTTCCAAATTTTCGATGAATGTAAAATTTCAAGGTAGGAAGGTTATTGATTTCCATTTTAGATGTGAATGATCAACCTGGTACACATATTATCGATGGTTTATACCTATGTAGCATGGGTACGAGTACATGTTTTGTATTTGGATCGGGTATAAAACGCCGATACGACATTTTTTCAAAAAATAGGAGTACGGGTACGTCACGTCATATATATATAGAATTTCTTTATATAAGTACCATTCCCATAACCTTTCTTTACATGCCTACCACTTTTTTTATTTTACTTTTGAATTGGATTGAGTTTTGTCTAAAGCCTGATTTGATATTGGGCTGATCTAATTTTTTTTAATTTATTTCTTTTGCTTACGGGATAGTGCTATTTGTTCCATTAATGTGCCCATTTCTTCTTTCACTTCACGTGCTATTATTTTATTTGGGCTAGAAGCCTTACATTGTGGGCTAGTCCACTATGTTGTTATTTTAAGTTGGTTGATTATATTTACTAATTGGGTTAGCCTTTATTGTTAAGAGCATGTGATAAGTATTGTGTTTTGATGGCTCTTGGGTCAAGGCCGAAATAGGCCCATCCAGTATATTACTTCAGTCTTCTTTTTCTATGAGTCTGGGCCTTTAGAGTTTTTACTTCATTACTATGGGGCTGGACCAAATGGGCCATTAAATTGCTGATTCGGTCTGGGCCTTTCTTCTATTAATGCATTATGTTATTGGGCCGAACACTATATGTGAGTTTTATGGTTTCTATTATCTATTAAATCAGGCCCATGAATTTACTTTCCTATTCATTACTTGTTTTGGACCATTTTTTGTAATGTTAATTTTTTTTTACTTGTTGATTGGGCTGGTTCGAATTGGACCTGCCCATTGGTGTGTTTTATTTTATTTCTTTACTTGTTAAGATTATGCTTTTATTTCTTTTGGGTTAGATTATTTTATTTATTTATTTATTTTTCTTTTTCTTTTGTTCAAATAGTTTCATTGAAATAAAATTAGGAATAAAATCATATATCATACATTTTACATTCATTTAGTTTAATATGTGCGACTAGCATCCATAGGCCCCTTACTTGTCAAGAGAGGGATATGAGTGACTTATTCCCATAAGCGTGGCTCTCATATCTTCTCGAGATAAGGATAAGCGCCACTTTGGGAACCGAGAAGCGTAAGAACAAAGTAAAAGGATTAGGACGTGATTCGATTCATATATAACATAATTATAAATTATTCTTAATTTTTTTTGATTGTATGTTTATTTATTTAGTTTATCTTTATGATTGAAGCAAAGAAAAAAAAAATTAAATCTCTTTTAGGTTCGGTTTTCGAGAGAAAAAAAATTCTTTTGAACCATTTTGCAAGCTACACGGACTTTGATCCCTAATTAGCGTACGTAGACATTCGAGGATAAAGAATCAAGTTCTATTTTAACATCAGATATTCCAGACAAGGAAACAGAAGCTAGTCAACAATATAGTTCTTGGTTATATAATACTTTGAGAATAATAATACGTTTAATACTCTGTCTTTTTTGCTTGTTTTCAATTATAAAGCCGTGAGAATTTTTTCCAAACCCACCCATTTCAAACTTGCATAAAGCCTTCACTCATTTCCTTCTTCTTGCAGTGCCTCCAAGCTCTTTCTCTCTATACAACCTTCCATTGCTGAACACCACTTCGTACGTTGCTCTCATTGAAAGGAAAACCACAGTCAGAAATGTCTTCTGGGTCTGTAATTCAGCTTCCTTTGTGAATTCCCTTAAGCTTAATATCATTTCAAAGGAGTTTATAGTTTCCATTTTCTCATATTCTTCTCTTGTATGATTTTATCCACCTATCTTGCTCTGTTTTTATATACTCTGCCTCATCATGCCCTGTTTTGAATGTGTATCAGGGAGCAAGTGATGAAGCTCTTGGAAGAATTACAAGAAATCTTTCCTGAATTCTTCATGTTGTTGATTGAGTTCATCGTTGCAATGAACCCGGATACCGGAACACAGCACTCTTCGATGATTGCTCTAGTTGTGATCAGTGTTCTTTACTTCTTGGTGCTGGTTCTAGGAACTGTGCTTCAAGTTCAACTGCATATGAGAAACTTTCTTCCAATCTTAACTCTCATCTTGCTTATTCTGGGAAGTGCTGTATCTGTTTTGGCTCTGAGCATTATTTCAACCACCATTGCTTGGATCACTCTTGGTTTATGGGTTGGATTCTTCGCATTGCTTGTCTACTTCCTCTCTACTCGCTGAAACCATCAATAATTTGATTGAGAACACTCAAATTCCACTGCCATGTGCTACTGCCACTGTTGTTTGTGCCTATAACACTTCTCCTTATTTCAATTTGATTTGTGTCATCACTCATGACAAATATGTTGTTGTTTGTGTCAATTACAAATCTATGTGTTGTTTGTATCAATTGTAAATTTGCAAATGTCTCTGTTGTATCATTTTTGGTATCAGTTATCTATTAATGGGAATGACTACTTATATACTTATTTATTCTCTGTTCTTTAGTTTCTTATAAATTTTATTTTGTAATTTTTTTAATCATTAGATAGATAACTCTTTAGCGAAAAATACAAGAAATATAAATTCGAACATGAGACTTTAATCTCTCTAAAAAAAATTGACATCTATAATAATATGTATATTTATATAAATTTCATTTAGCATTCGATTACTTTAAATTTTCACTTTATAATAAACTCTAGAATAGCCCCTTGAAATTTAACTAAGTCCACGTTTAATCTAAATCGGCTCTTCAATTAGAAATATATAGGGAAGTAAAGTCATTGTCAAAGTTTTAAACGCATAAGGTATTAAAAAAATCATAAGAGGATATAAAGTGGGGGCCTATCTAAATATTTTGATTAAGAAAATACATGACGTTGAATTATATTTAGCTGTGAGGGAGACTAAAGTAATGAAATTTTGTAATATTAGCCATATATAATTAAAAATTTATATATTGATTTTTGGTAAAGCCAATTCTGAGAGGACATAAAGAAAATACAAAAAAAAAAAGAACTAAATTAAAGAAAAGTGGTAGTAAAAACTACTAATCGTTGAATTAAATAGAGATGAAAATTATAACAAACGAGGAAATTAATGTAATTGCAACCAAAAAAAAAAATGTAACTATTTTTATCTAATTATGACAAAAAAAATATGCACACATTGTAGTGTTGCCATAGACAATGTCTAAAGAAAATGACTTAATTTATCTTGAGAAATATTATTTGATCAATGAATAGTGCCAATATAATTGTTATCAGTTTACACACTTTTGCATAAAATCCATAAATTAAGCTATGGTAGACATATATGTAAAATAGGGGTCACCTTACTCACAGGATTGAGATTACGGGGAGGGCCAAGAGTAAGAATTCACGGAGAAGGTGGACGAGCAAGCACGGGGGAGAGAAAGAGGAAAGAAGGGAGAAATTTTTTTATGGAAATGGTGACATTGCATAGACCATTTATGCCGTTGAGATATTTTTAATGATATGAATAATCAAGATTTAACTAACATGAGATTGTCATGCTAAATAATAATATGACTCGATTTGGATCCCTCTATCGGCTCTCTCATTACTCTCGTCTTTCTCACCAAGGACCACAACTCTTTGAGTGACTTGATTCAACCCAACAAAACAAAGTGATAGTTTTAAATTTTCCTCCCATATCCCATTTAATATCCACCATTTTATTTTTCAAATACATACCAATGCTTGAATCTAAACTTGTAAAACTTTTTCACATTATTCTTATGTATCTGATACCATGATAAAATGCATGAGACAATATAACGCAATGTATGTTTTGCATCCCCAACATTGTTTAATTTTTTGAAAATTTGTTGACATACATATTACATAACTAGGTTAAAAAAGTCATGGGCTGCCTAATAAAGCAAGGGAAAAGAATTCTTAAGTTCTAAAACTTAAAGGGGTAAGAGGCCTGGACTTGGTGAAATATGTCAACGTACCTATATGTCCTTGTCATGAAGGTATTTTCCAAATTTTTAATGAATGTAAAATTTCAATGTAGGAACATTATTGATTTCCATTGTAGATGTGAATGATCAACCCTATTACATGTATTGTCGATGGATCATACTATTTCTTGCTGGAAGGAAATTCTGTAGGATTGACAACAATAAGTCGAAAATAAAGCTTATGATACCTGATGAAAAAGTATAGATAAATTTTGCTTGAACTATGTTTTTGAACTATACTTCCATTGAACTTATAACTTTCAAACAAACAAAAATTTACTTTGATTTTAAATTTTTTCTAGAGATAATAAGAGAAATTGAAGATGAAAATCAGACACTAAAAATAAAAATAACAAGAAATGATATATTTTGTTTAAGAGAATCCAAATATAGATAAATCAAGGGGATTTTATCCTATCTCACCCATATGGGTGAGGTAAAAATGGAAAAAAAAAATTATTAAGAATGTGGACACTATATTTTGTCCAGTAAACAAATAATAATAATAATAATACATGTGGAAATAATGAGAGACGTGGCTTCATGTGCAACAATTAGAAACATAGGGGAGAGAGATGTGAGTTCATGTGTAGCATTTAGAAAATAAGGGAGAGAAATGTGAAGGGTAAGACTATAGCAATATAAGAGGGAGACCTAAGAGATAGACGAAAAACAGGGAGAGCATAATAGAGAGTAGAGAGAGACTAAAAAATTTAAGGAAAAAAATTTCTGAAAATTTGAAAGAAACCCAAACAAAACATTTCATCAATTCAGGGAAAAGAGTGGCATTTCCCCTTGCTCTGTTCAGTGAAGATGAAGGAATTTTGGGTTCTGTGTTTTACTCTTGTTTCTACTTTCCATGCTTCTTTATTTTTTTTTTCTTTTATTTGCTTTCTTTATATTAGTACCATTCCCATAACCTTTCTTTACCTGCGTACCACTTTTTTTATTTTACATTTGAATTAGATTGAGTTTTGTCTAAAGCCTAATTTGATATTGGGTTGATCTAATTTTTTTTAATTTATTTCTTTTGCTTACGGGATAGTGGTGTTTGTTCCATTAATGCCCATTTCTTCTTTCACTTCACTTGCTATTATTTTATTTGGGCCAGAAGTCTTACATTGTGGGCTAGTCCATTATGTTGTTATTTTAAGTTGGTTGATTATATTTGCTAATTGGGTTAGCTTTTATTGTTAAGAGCATGTGATAAGTATTGTGTTTTGTTGGCTATTGGGTCAGGGCCGAAATAGGCCCATCCAGTATATTACTTCAGTCTTCTTTTTTCTTTAAGTCTGTGCCTTTAGAGTTTTTACTTCATTGCTATGTGGCTGGACCAAATGGGCCATTAAATTGCTGATTCGGTCTAGGCCTTTCTTCTATTAATGCATTATGTTATTGGGCCAAACACTATGTGTGAGTTTTATGGTTTCTATTATCCATTAGATCAGGCTCATGAATTAGGCCTAGCTTGTTTTTTTTTTGTTTTTTCTCTGAATTTACTTTCCTATTCATTACTTGTTTTGGGCCATCTTTTGTAATGCTAATTTTTTTTTTACTTGTTGATTGGACTGGTTCGAATTGCACCTACCCATTGGTGTGTTTTATTTTATTTCTTTACTTGTTAAGATTATGTTTTTATTTCTTTTGGATTAGGTTATTTTATTTATTTATTTATTTTTATTTTTCCTTTGTTCAAGTAGTTTAATTGAAATAAAATTAGGAATAAAATCATATATCATACATTTTACATTCATTTAGTTTAATATGTGCGAATAGTATCCATAGGCCCCTTACTTGTCAAGGGAGGGATATAAGCGACTTATCCCCATAAGGGTTGCTCTCCTATCTGCCCTAGATAAGGATAAACGTCACTTTGGGAACCGAGAAGCGTAAGAACAAAGTGAAAATATTAGAACGTGATTAGATTCATATATAATATAATTATAAATTATTCACAATTTTTTTTGATTGCATGTTTATTTATTTAGTTTATCTTTATGATTGAAGCAAAGAAAAATAAAAAATTGAATCTCTTTTATTTTCGATTTTCGAGAAAAAAAAATTTTGAACTATTTTGCAAACTACACAAACTTTGATCCCTAATTAGTGTACGTAGACATTCGAAGGTAATGAATCAAGTTCTATTTTGAATAATTACCCCTTTTTATTTTTATTTTTTTTATTTAGAGATAAAATAAATATGATCTAGTCATAATTTAATTTACATGATTAATTTTGAGTAACAGTCTTTCAAATGAATGTTGTGGAGTATCTAACACATTTCCTACACATAAATCGACTTCCGGACTCTCTTTGGTTCGCAAACCTATTTTTTAAAAAATTAAATAAGTTTTCCAATTGTTCTCCAAAATTTTAATAACATTGATGGTGACTCCAGAGTTTTCATTTCGAAAACTAAATCTCTTTTTATTTAGTCATTCGCGTTATAGCAACCTCCGGATATGTTATGACAGAGATTTTAGAATATAATTAACTTTTGATTTTGGTACTATCTCGAAGATCTTGAAAAATTGAATCACTCAGTATGTGCTTCCAAATATACTCATTGGGTGCAAGTTTGAGTCAGTGATTAGACTCGATCATAAATTTAATACCATATAAATTTTCTCTTTTACAATTGGAGGAAACGAGAGTAAACTCAATAGAGTATCAAACAATTTTCTTTTACTTTATGGCTCTATAAGCTTGAACATAAAAAAACACATTTTATTTAATTTTGCATTATAGTATAATAAACCACCACAATTAATTTCCATAGTGAAATTGTAAGTTTTGAGTTTCCTCCACTATCTCTTAAGTATACATTATTCTAAACTAGTTTTCAATACATAGCAAAAGAATCTAAATTTTTTGGTACTTATAAAATTTAATAACATGACAAAATGCATGATACAAGTATAATGCAATGTGTGTTTTCTTTTTTGTCTGATCAGAGCGAGAGTGATTTTATTTTATTTTTCTAAAATTGAAATATGTTATTGGGTTTAAAAAAAAAAAAAAAAGTGACAAGATATCCCAACTGGCAACTCCCATCAACAAACAAGAACAATAATATTTCAATTTTATAGGGGAGATCCATTCCAAGAAAGTGTGTTCTTCTCCATGTTAATCACTAATCAGTTCATTATTTAATTAGTAGCTTATGAAGAAAAAGAAACAAGCTTTTCTTCCTTAATAAGGATGCAGCAATGGTGACTTGTATTGAGCACTATACAGAAGGTCAATTAGTGGGGCCCTGTTTTAACATTAGATATTCCAGACAAGGAAACAGAAGCTAGTCAACAATATAGTTCTTGGTTATATAATACTTTGAGAATAATAATACGTTTAATACTCTGTCTTTTTTGC
>QAOA01001012.1:97070-242486 GCA_003255065.1 Cercis canadensis | reverse complement strand
TATATATATATATATATATATATATAAAAATATATATAAAAAAAACCTGATCATTGACTTTCATAATTCATGAAATCTGATCACTCAACATATACGAAGCTAATCCTCTTCTCTTTCCCAAAAGACAGGAAAACTGGTGTTTTCGGCGAAAAGGACAGGGCTTGTTGTCAAAAGGCTACGTGGTAACATAATATATTTCCAACCAATTTTTTATGTCTAATTGCTTCTACTGTGACACATTCCATCAAGATATTGGCTAACTGAGATCTGCACCTTATTACAAGCAAATCCTGGGAATATCCAGCTGCACTATCTCGGATTCCAATCATTGTCTTTGTGCTAAAGATCTAGATCAACAAGTTAGATCTATGTATATATGAATTTTTCTTTAGATAAATTATTAGATAGATGAACTTTAAATTTGATGTTTCTATTCCAATAATAATATTAGCTTGCTGTATTATGATTTGTTAAAAAAAAAAATTGTTTTTGTAGTTTTGGCCCACTTTTATTTTGTTATCCTATAATTCAAAACGTTTAACTTTATCTCCTCAAGTTAGGCCAGCTACATAGATTCCCTAAGGTTTTCCTTTTATTTCATTTTTTAATGAAAAATTGCATATGAAAGGCACATCAATCCATAGGCTTCTTCCAAGTCCTTTTACCATGGATATATCCTTGGTTCTTGGTGGCTCAACTGCTAAGTGTACAACGTGTCTTCTCTCAAAGGGGAAGTCATTTGGCAACAAAATAACATGTTTAAAACTATAATGTTGCCAATAAAAAAGGTTTATGATATCTTATATTCAACTACATAATTGTACCAAAAGAAAATCAACTTTATACAATTAGTTTAAAGGTAAAAAAGAAAATTTTTCATTAGATAAATTAAATTAAATTTTAATTGGGATATGGATTCATAGAAATTCAAACTTAATACCTCGATCTTTTTGAGAGATTCTTAGATTTAAACATATATATGACCTCAATATTAATTACCTAGTTTTAATATTTTCATCTCAATTTATATTATCATTAAAAAGTCCTTTTTTTTGTGTTACATAAAAGTGTCATTAGACACACACATACTTGGTAATAATATGAATGCAAAATAAACGTTTTTTTTTTTGGATAACCACTAGGTGTTGTTCAGTTGATAAACTGAGCTCTATGTAAGACAAATCCTGAGGTAATGTTAAAAGTTTAAATTTTGCTAAAGGCACTCGTGGCTAAGGCATGCCAAAGCTCAAGCTGAGATTAGTCTCACACAAAAAATCTAAGGACTACTTCATTGGAAAAAAAAATTGTACTTGTTGTTGCTAGAGTTGTAGTCCAGACATATCCAAAAAAAAAATTTGAGTTTTCAAGTTCAAATATTCATTTTTTTCATATTCCAACTTAAATATCTAACCATAGTTATCTATATAAAAAAAAATTGTAATATAGATATAGCTCACGTGGCCCACTAATAAATTTATTGTGTGGTTACCAAATGCAATCATTCATTTTTTTTTTAATTTGAATAATGTTTACTAGGTGTCATTTAAAATTTTAAATAGCTTACTTGGCTAGCATCACACACACGTAGCCATAAGCAGGCCACGTGTTTTATGGCTACAAATGTTCCATAAAGTTAACCAAGTAAAATTTGCACAAATGACACAAACCACTAACCGTACTAGAAAGAGCACAACCACGTTCCTCCGATAAGATTCATTGGAAGTCCTCGGAGTTGGTATAAGACCACCATGTGTCATCAAACAATGTCTTCTCGACCAAAATCCTGGACAAATTCGCAAATCGTATCTTTATATCTTAATTTTTTAATTTATAATGATAATGGGAAACCCTTAATCATTTAAAGATAAGACAAAAGCTAAAGAAAAAGTGAAGCATGTACTCACACATGCTTCCTTTCAATGATTGTGTAAAAGGTGACGAGAAATATATAATACTTATTTTAGCTTCCTTTTTTTTTCCACATAGGCAGATGGACAAGTGTTCCACCACACCACTTTGGTCATTAATTGATGTGATTAGCAACATAAAGTGAGTTGATTTGGAGAATCACAGTGGTGCAGCCAAAAAGGAGAAGAGGGGCATTTGCACTTATTTTCAAGGAAAGCTATAGGAAAACCAAAATTGAANAAAAAAAAAAAAAAAAATTGCCATGCCAAAATTCGGCTCCTTAAAGGAGCCTCAAACCAAAATTCGGCTCCTCGTTACAGTTCAAAATGCGACACTGAAGAGAAAAAGTAAAAAAAATAACTACCGTAGTTGTGAAAATAGTTTGAAATGTGCCTTATATGTGTAATTAGTTTGCAGATATACATTATTCAGAAGAATCACTGATTATTAATGCCCTCCCATTTTCCCATTAAATAAAAAAAAAAAAAAGCACCAATAACTCTGCATTACAAATTGAGATTAAAAATGGGCTACTCTATTCCATTACCCATTATTATATAGTGATTAAGAGCAAAATTTAAAATGAGCGGATGAAAAATAAAATGAAATATAATAAAACTTAAGTTGTGTTTAGATAGAATATTTAACAAATTTTTATAAATTTTAAATATATGTAATTAAAATATAGTATTTNTATTTTAAATATATGTATTTATAAAATATTTTGTTTAATTTAATAATAATATTCAAAACATTATAAAAAAAGGAATTTAACAAAAAAAAATATTTTGGAACACTTGTTGCTGTGGGGCTCACAGTCCCAAAACTAGAGTGAGAGTGCGTGTTAGAAAGAGAAACAGAGAGCGAGAGAATGAGACTTTCCAGCTGAAGTAACTGGATTGAATATAATCTATATTGACAAAGAGATTTATGAGTTTCTTGTTGAATGTGCAAGTGAGGAAAAGATGGGTTTGAAATTTAAGGACTTGAGCCTTCTGGCAGAGTAATGCCCAGGTCGAGGTATTGCTGTCAACTTCGAAGAACTATTCACTGGTGATGCTGTGTCTGGTGCTGCTGTGAGCTTTGTGTTGTCACAGTTGACAAGCTTGTTGCAGATTCATGGTGGGAAATTGTGGTTGGTGGGCGTGGCAGAAACCTCAGATACATATTCTAAGTTCTTAGATTTGTTCCCAACGGTGGAAAAGGGTTGGGATCTGTATCTCCTGGCTATATGACATCTGCCACTTATTCAATGGAAGGACTCTACTCTAAATCCAAGTGCTTTGGTCTATCTTTTTATTTTTTATTAGAGTGGTTGACAACGGCGGCGTTGGTGGACGGCGATACTGGTGGGTGGTGGCGGCAGCGTTGGGGGAGGTGCAGGGGTGTCCGGGGAAGGAGAGAAGGATGAGAGAGTGACTTTCAGTTTATTTGAAAGAATTTGAAATACACTATATTAAAAATTTAAAAATTATTAAAAAAAACANAAAATACATTAAAATTTTAAAATATTTTAAGAAAGTACACAAATAAAATAATTCAAAATTAACATTTTAAATGTACTCCATAAATATATTACACTGTAACACACATTTAATTTTATAATTATAATTACGTAATTTCCTTTGTTGGTTATCACAGATTCCGATTTTTGCTTAAATAGCTAAAGACAATTCCTATTACCTGTTTTGGGAATTCAGAATTGGGCACTTGCTTTCTCTTGTGTGCCAACACTATCATGAATGCAAAAGGAATGAAGCTAATATAAGGATTAAAATGCACCAATCTTTGCAATTTCAGCTGGTTTCATCACATTGTTCAATGAACATGTTTAGACTTACACATGGCCTTGTGATGCTTTCACCTGTAGCATCAAAGATGCTTGAAGTGCTAACAGCTCATGTTTGATGTAATCTGTGCATGTAAGAGAGAGGGGGGAAGGGAACTCCCACCTTTCCAACTCTTTATTTTCAATGAAAATGTTTTCAAAAGCTTGCAGAATACACTAATTGCTCCAAATTATGTCTACCAAGTGCCAGTTCTTGACACAGAATTTTTACACTGGATGATTCCTAACTACGAGAGTAGTTAGTTACTATCTGAATATAGGAATATACCGATGCTAAATCTACTATATGCATACGGGGTAGATACAGGTGCTAAATCTACTACATGCATACAGGAAGATACAGGTGCTAAATCTACTAGCATACAGGTAGATACAGATGCTAAATCTACTGCAAGCATACAAGTACATACAGATGCCAAATCTACCACTCATGCCTCACAGAAGCAATCTTTACAGAACTACACATGGGAGTAGAGTCCTGATAGATAAACTGCATTAAAACAGCTACAGTACAGCCTCATATATCCATGTCAGCAAATATTTCTCCGTCTTCCTCACTATGTATCTCATCCATAAGAAATCCATCAAAAACCAAGTTACTGCAAGAAACAGCAATAATGAAGGCTAAGGATGAATATAGATGTATATAAAATAATCAATTACATGATATGAAGCCAAAATCTTCAACCCACCTGAAGCAACTGAAACGAAAACTCACAACCCGCTTAAGCTTTCTATTATAGAAGAAGAAATTGAACGACCATCTGAAGAAAACAGAATACCCAAAAGTTACTACAGTAGCTTAAGATTAACAATAATAGTGAGTGACAATTTTTCAAACGAGTGATGATAGAGTAAAACTTTACATTGCTCCTCTCTCCAGTAACGGATCTGCATCAGAATCTGGATCATAACTATAAATTTCGCACTCATTTAACTTCACCACCTACATCACAAGGTATCAGAAAATTGCCTCCTGACATACTTTGATTGACTTTTAAAAAGGAAACTCACCTCATCCAGGGCCCTGTGCAACGCGTCCAGCAGAGACCCACCCCTATTGGTTTCAACCCATTCCTGCAGTAGATGTGCCAATCAAAACTAGAGGTTAGAACAGTACATAGTGTAGTAAAGCCTGAGGCTATCAAATAACAATAGCATAATTGTAACTTGAACATCATCAAAGCAATCAAACATACAGACAGATATCATTAGTATCCCCTACACGTGATCACCAGGCATAACATCACATATAGATGTTTTAAAATGCCAAACAGATTAGGAAAGACCATAGGTGCCGCAATTCATAATTGCAAGAGCTTTAACACTAACTATATTCAAGTGAAAAAGATAGCATATAAAGGAAGCATACACCAGGTTGAGACAGTACGGCTAAGCAGGAAAAAGTCCAAACCCAAAAGACTAGATGTGTGTAGCACTTATATGACTCTTAACAGTAGCATTAAGATCAGCAAGTGGTGATGATAAATCTACAAAAATATAATCCAAACAAGTAAGAAGCCATATTTATTGTAGCACCTTAGATGCTTCGAACATGTAAGTATCAAAAATCTGCTTAAAACTGTCCCAAGATTCCTCTGTGAAAAACTGGTGAGCTTTAACTGCACTAAGAACCATCAAAGGTGTAGGCAATAACATATAACAGGATATTAGGAATTCATCGGCAAAGACAATATATAAAACTAGAAGTTAAACAAATCTGAACCATCCACGTAAATAGCCAGATCACAAGAGTTGGGAAATGGAGAGACTTGAACTCTCAGCTTCTAGAGCAACAGTTTTCTGAACTGTCTGTCAAACCTTTTGACAACACTCCCATTGCAATCAAAAGAGGATTATATAGTGGGTTGCCATGTCGCTAAAGAAGCTGACAGTAGCATTACCCATAATCCTCCTTTTTACTACTTTTCTCCTACCAAAAAACGAAACACTTTGAAACATCGCAAAATACTGAGATACCTGAAGTCATAATCAGGATACATGTGATAGAGGGTAAGGATCAGGTAGATCAATGTCTTTCGGCTGGAATAAACAAATAACAAAAACATGTCAAAGAACCTTCAGTGACAATTTTCATATTCCAAAACCTATCTAGGTACAATTGGACACCTGGCTCTGCTTAAAGAGTAGTCAGCTGGTGACAAAGAGTCAGTGTCGGATGATTTCCCAAAACAATCAAGAATCTGAAATGGAAGAAAGTAAGAAAACTACAGCATGAGAACTTTTAAAGAAACTAACAAAAGAACATAGCAGGACAATTCATAACAAACAATAATAAAGGATAAGTCAGAAACTACGGCATTAAAGGCTGACCATATTCAATAAAGAAGAGACATAAAAAGAACAAAGTGACACAATTGATAGAAGCAATGAGAAGGGGAGGAGATACTATAAGCATGAAAAACCTAGTTTAATCCAAATCAGATTCTGCGGCATCAATGCTTTACAGAATAAAATTAGGGCAAATTAAATATGATATCGACTTTGCATCCCTTTACCTCATTCTCCAAACTGAGAGACAGTTTTTTGTCTATTCCGGCGGGTTTGCCTAAAATACAAAAAAACACACACTGAATTACAAATCATCTCTCCAACCAAATCCAAAATACAGTTTATGAAGTCAGGAATTTCTCCTTACAAGTGTACGCCTCAAGAAATCCTTTGATTGTTCGTTCTCCCAGATTCAAATGACTAAAGAAATCGTTTAGTCTGGAAATATAAGACAGTATTAAACAACAGTTTTTCAACAAAAGCCCATGATTCACTTTAGGTTCATTAAGTTTACAATTACCGGTCGAGAGGAGCATTCTCCAGGAACTTCATGATGGATTATCTTTAAAGAGTAAAAAGGTTCCAATATTGCCGGCGCAAATTGCTGTAAATAATCCCTGCCTGCCGTTTTTGCAGAGGGGATCTTCCTATAAGATAAACAAACTACAATTTCCAAATAAGTCACCATGAAAGTGGAATATGATAAAAGAATTTGAACTCATGCAACTACAGAAGAGCCATGAAAACAAATCTCGCTTTGTTTGTTCGATTAGAATATTTGGGAGTCAAACAGATCAAACGAAGGAAATTTAAGCAGAAAAAAGAACCAAGGAAGAAAATTTGAATTACCTGAGAGAAAGGAGACGGAATTCGCTTGGTTTGATGACAGTTTGGAGAGATCGCACAAAAATTTGCACATTTAGGGTTTGAAATTTGGGGATAAAATAAGGGTTTCGTAACCCTGAAATTCGAATATTCTGGTTTTGATTTGATTTGATTTGAAATTGGTGGGTGAGATGAGCATAAGCGTGTTAGCTGAGACCATGTGACAAGTCCCAAGTCACCAATTTTGTGCCAGGTGCCAAGGATATTTTGGTGTTTTTGGGTGGCTCTATCCTATATGATTGATTTAGGTTAAATGACAGAAATAATATAAAATAAATAAATATGTAAATAAATTATTGTTAAAATTATTTAAAAAATAAGTCACTTTAAATTTGTTAAAATAAGTTTTTAATAACTCATTTAAAACATATTAAAATGATTTTAGCATATTTTTATAAAATAAATAAATATGTCAATAAATTATTGTTAAAATTATTTAAAAAATAAGTCACTTTAAATTCGTTAAAATAAGTTTTTAATAACTCATTTAAAACATGTTAAAATGATTTTAGCATATTTTTATATGACACATTAAAATTATTTTAGTGTGTTTTTATAAGATATATTAAAATTATTTTAATATATCTAAAATAATTTATTTTTATAAATAATTTTAACAGTAATTTATTTATGTATTTTTTTTTACATTATTTTAATAAATTAACCATTGATTTAAGTATCACTTAGCATTTTTACATAAAAATAAAGTAAAACAATTCATATTATATGACTGATTTAATTATTTAATTAGTTTTATGTGATTATTTAATATGTTTATAGATTATTATTTGTTGTGTGGGAGGCGAGGCAACATAACATGGTAACTTTTTTTTTTTCAAAATTTACCTATTTTATTTTCTAAATACGATAATTTCATAATAAAATATTAAATACTTAATTATTAGAGTGTGTTCTTAAAGACTTTTATACATTAAAGTTTAAACTTATATTCATAGTGTGTTAAATCAAACATCCTACACTTTATCATACAAATTTTATATTTCAGTTTATTGCAAGTGATAAACTATCATGTTGTGTAGCCTCTATTTCACTAAAAAAAATATTTATAATGTATTATATTAGCACAAGCCATATAAATTAAATTTTCTTGATATTACATCATAAAATACAAAGAAGCATTTTACCCGAAAAAAAAAATAAAAGATGGCATACAAAATAAAATTCACGATTTATT
This sequence comes from Cercis canadensis, assembly GCA_003255065.1. Classification (NCBI taxonomy): domain Eukaryota; kingdom Viridiplantae; phylum Streptophyta; class Magnoliopsida; order Fabales; family Fabaceae; genus Cercis; species Cercis canadensis. The sequence continues at coordinate 234,357 of QAOA01001012.1, read as the reverse complement.
ATAAACTACTGAATTTTTTTACCATTAAATTATCTAATAACTTAAATTTAAGTCAATGTAGTATAACTTTGTATTATTACGCTTGTAATACAATGTTAATCAAAATAATGATGTGAAAAATTAGAATCAATCAAATGACATCACCCCAACCACTTGAGCAATGTGTTTTGTGTATAGTAGAGCCCACATAGCAAAACCCTTTTCTTTTGTTCGCTCGCCGCTCTTGTTGGACTATGTTCTATGTGGGCCAGCTCGAGGAACTAACGACCTTCGAGCCCAAAAGAAAGTGAATATAAACAAAAAAACAAACAACAAATTAGAATAGGCATTAGCAGAAAAAAAAAAATTGGAAAGGCCCAAAACGGAATTTTCTCTCCTAAATTTTGAGATCAAGTAGTTGAATATTGCAATTTTGAAACATAATTCCACCAATATCGCAGTTCTCAAACAATTTCTTTTAATAAGGTAGTTTTTATTTTTTTTTAACATTGTTTCTGCTCTAACAACCTACTTTTATCACAAATATTGTTCAATGTCAACATTTGAAATGTCGACACATGAATAGTGATGTCATTCCAAATGTCGACATTCTTCATGTGTTGACATTTCAAATGTTGACACTACATTACTCACTACGAAATTATTAAAAAAAGAAAATTATCATAATAAAGAAAATAGTTTTAAAAGTATAGTAATTATGAAATTAAGATTCAAAACTATAATATTGAAGTCTTTTGATCAAAATTTTGGCTCTTCCACCAGTTAAAAAAATAAAAAAATTGGCTCTTCGACAAATGGATACATGTAACTCCAATTTTACCAGCGGTAACTCTGGTAGTAACTCCATCGTGAAGCCATTTGTAGTGGGCCCCTAAAGTGAATTGGTAGTAGCCTAGATTCATAAAATATTGTTAAAGTTTACTTTCTATTGCGTGGTAAATCTCTTTTTATGAGAGAAATTAAATTAGTTACGTGTGCTCTGAGGGTAATGATCGTTACAACTTACACTCAATAACTTGATTACCCCCAAGTTATAACCCAAATTTATTAAAAAGTTCTAACTCAACCAACTCACACAAAAATTAAAACTAAACTAACTCATCAGGTTAATTTAGGTTGTTCAGTTTGATCGGATTGATTTGGTTTTGAACAGCCGAAGGCATGCCATATGTGTATTTTTTGGAACGAGGTCTCTTAAATATTTTTTGTATTTATATAATATGTCATATCAAATTAGAGTAATCAATGTATAAATGACATGTATACAAATTAATTATTTTTAAGTTTGTTTGAGAAAATAAAATAAATTATATTTATATCTAATAAAATATAAAAATTATATATACTTATTACGTCAGTGTAGTATGACATATTTATATAGTATAATAGAATCTCCATTTTTGAAAACTTAGGTTGCATCGAGAAAGCATAAGCATTTTGGCGAAGTAAACATGGTAAGCGACGTAATCTCTTTGCAAAAGTTCACCAATTTGAGAAGATTGAGAAGAACAAAGGAGCAATCTCAATTCTGATCAATAAAATTGTTGATGACTAAGTTAGATAAGTAGCAAAGGGTAGTGGGTAGTGAATATTATAATAATACACCAGAATCTCTCTAGCATTAAAAATCCACACATAGAAGTTATAAAGTATATACCATTATGCAGTGTTATTTGCAAATTCATTTCCAAAATCATTGCTAATCACCAGCAACCTCTTCTGCATGGAATTATTTTTTAGTCTGCCTTTGTTGAAGGGGCAAACAGTCATGGACGGCAATAAAAACTGACTTATTAGCTGTGAATCCTTTTGTTGGTATTGAAGCCAAGGAATTAGTAGCTTCTGCTTCAGCTTTCTTGGATTGGTGTGTGCATGAGCAAAACCATGAAGGTAAATGCATTAGGCATGGTCAGAAAAACTCACCCTGTGATTTTTTTTTTTATATCAAAAATAATAATAAAGATAGATTACTCTAATACTACCGAGTAGATAATCAGTAACTGTATCTAAAACAGAGTCTGCTCTTAAACTTGCATCAAAGAATGTTTTGGCTTCTTACAAAGTGAAGGATGGAATTATTTTTGAGGGAGATTGAAGTGCTGTGTTATGGTATCAATGACTTACAATGTGTCCAAGATGGAATTTGGTTTTCCAATTAGAAATATTTTAGAAAATTGTTCTAACTGGATAGTGCACCATGTACCAAGGTCTGTCAATGTGATTGGCAACACTAACCTAGCACATTGGGCTAGTATCTCTAAGTCTTATTGTTTTATTTAATTAGTATTCAATATTACCCATGATAACAAATAAATAGAGTATGTATCACTCAATATTATTTTGTGGCTGGTGGAGGCGCCTTCAAAGTTTTCCATATTTAAAAATGATTTCAGATGTATTCTTCATCCTTTCAAAAAATTTATATTTTTAAGCTTTTAGCCAATATTGTTTTAGTTCTCTAATTAAAATAATTTTTTTTTGGTTGCTAGCTCCAGAATTTAAATTTTGATTAGCTTAGATGAATTCATTATATTTTTATTACTAGGTTAAACTCTTGAAATTAATTAAAATAAAATTCTAATTTTTCTTAGGGTGATAAAACCTATCAACACATCATAATCATAAATAAATAAAAATGGCATGTGAATACTATTTTTAAGGGTGATTTTTATGTAATCGTATGGACTAAATGTGAGCACTATTTCAACTGAATATGTATGATTTTTTATGGGAATATATATGATCTTTTAAGGTTGTGGAATTTAATTTATTAGATATTGGGTTAAAACTAACACACTAATTATGAATTTTAAAAAATTTATTTTACCCTAAGAAAGATATATAATTTTTATTTTAAAAATTTTCATTAATGTTCAATTTTGCATATTAAAACATTAATTTTGATATAATAAAACATTAATATCGTAGCATCTTGCTTTCTTGTAACCCAAAAATCACGGCTTAACTATAACTTTTCGATAGAGTTAAATATACTAAATTTAGAACGAGTCATCCTCTTTTATCCTATTGAAGCACTTATAATATAATTTTTTTTGTGTAGTATAATCTTCTATATTAGGAAAAAACAATTTTATAGAAAATATTTCTTTTCACTATAGTAGCCAATGTTGAAGGAAGGAAAGAAGAAGAAAGAAAACAAGGGAAACGTAGAAAAGTTTCAAACTGTTTGGTGTTGAGAGGACCCTTTGGTGCCCTGGTTTCACCATTTGCAATTTTGCAAAGGAAGCGTAATTCGCACCCTTTCTGAGTTTCTGGTCATTGTTTCCCTTTTCCAACACCCTCCAACCCATCTCATATCAAAAAGTTACTACAAAAGCTGCACAAACACTAACAGAAGAAAATTAGCAGTAACAGATCCATATCTCTCCCTAACACCTTCAGAATTCTCAGCTTTCTTCAAAATCTGCAAATAACCCACTAAACCCTAGTGCAGAGAAACCATTTCCCACCATTAGAGCTCTCTTTGGGTCTCTTCCTCCTTCTGGGTCTGTGATCCATCGTCCATTTTCTATGTCTCTGAGGTATTTGTATTCGTTTCTGACTCTGACCCTCGTTTTTGTGAGCTGCGCTGTGACTTCGGCTTCTTCAATTGGATCACATCGTTCGATTCTTCGAGCGGTCAACAGCGATGATAAAAATGGTGATCTTATAGAATATGGGGTTGACTTGAATGCAACCAATTTCGATGGAGTTCTGAAGGATACCCCTGCTACTTTCGCTGTTGTTGAGTTCTTTGCTCATTGGTTAGTAATCGTTTCTTATAAAGTTTTCATATTTATTATGGAATTAATTAAATTCTCTGATGGGTATTGAAAATAGTAATCATTTTGAAAAGGTTTCATATTTTTGTGTTCTGTTCATGGAATTTATTGAATTCTCTAATATGTATTGACAATTTGTCTATGTTGTGTTTATTCATAGACTGTAATTGAATAATAGGAGTACTATTTCTTTGGGGTAAGTTTTTGGAGAAATGAATTCGTATGAGAATAAATCGGAAGCTGCAAGCCTTATTTTGAGCTAGATAAAGCGTTACTATGCATTTCAGAGAATTTGATTAGCTGGTTTGTTGAGTTGGGTTTTAATGTGAGATATTGTTTCTAGCATAAATACTAGTTTAATGTAAAGGTGATTAGAGTGGTAACAAAATTTTCAGGGGAGCTAATGGTTTGTGTATATGATGCTATGAGTTATAGAGGCGAAAAATGGGACAAATGTAGTGCGATTGATCAAGTTTTTGCTTGTTTCTTTTGAAAAAGTGGTCATCTTTATTCCCATTTATTCCATGTGACCTGAATTTGGAGTTTAGTTTACTGTCACTACTTAAGAGGCAATACTTGCCAAGTCCAACCTTGACGGAGTATGCATCACTTAAAACCTCCATCAGATTTCTATATTAATCTATTACTTAATAAAATGAATTTTGCACTATCATTATTGATATTATTGCTAAACTAAACTTAATAAAATGAATTTGAACTATTATTATTGATATTATTGCTAAACTACTTTTTATTCTTTCAACATGCCTCTCATATGCTGTGGGCAAAATCAATTCTGACTCCAACAAAGCACATGGTTTTATTTATGATTTTATATCTGCATGGTCCATATAGTTTTGATTCTTTGGAACTTATGGTTCAACTACTTTTGAACTTAGCTTTTGTCTTCCTTAATAATAAATTATTTTACAATTCATTTCTGCATTTTGGTATTGACTCATGAAATATGAGAATGATAAATTCTAATTTTTCATGCACTTCTTTACTTGTCTGGCAGGTGCCCTGCTTGCAGGAATTATAAGGTATTATTTAATTAAAAAAATAGAAAATATATTTTGAGGCTTTTTTATGTGAATTGTTTCTTTTTACCAATATGCTCTTTTTGTATTTCTATTGCAGCCTCACTATGAAAAGGTTGCGAGGCTTTTTAATGGACCTGATGCAGTGCATCCAGGAATCATATTAATGACCAGGGTAGATTGTGCATTGAAGGTATGTGCGTCGTCCATAACTTTCTTCTTAAGATGTGGTTTTATGTTTTTACAAAAGGTGCTACATGCTCTCCTGCTGTTAAAGTATATTGCTTTTAGTTGCCTTTGTTATTAAAAAAATGTATTTCTGATGCAAAGTAAAGTTGATTAAACTTGTAGAATGGATGTCATCCTTTATTGAACAACAAATTAATGGTATTTGAAAGGATTTGCAAATCCTTCCTGGGCATACGCCCTTAAACTTATCAAATCGATGGGCTCTAACACTACCTAATATAGAAAAAAAAAATTTGATAACCCTCTAGAATATCTGAAATCAAGCTCTTAGGCTGTATTCAAGTGTGCGTAGGTTCTTTCTATTTGAACCTTGATGCTATTTAATGAAAAAATATATCTTGGTGATTGGTCCTCTGTTTCCACTTATTTGGCAGCACAGATAAATACTAAACTCTGTGATAAATTCTCTGTGGGTCACTATCCTATGCTTTTTTGGGGCCCTCCATCCAAATTTGTTGGAGGTGGTTGGGAGCCTAATCAAAAGAATAGTGATATACTTACAATCGATGATGGACGCACAGCTGATCGGTTGCTTAATTGGATCAACAAGCAAATGAGCAGGTATGAGATATATATGTGATTATTTGTTAATATGATTGTGATATAGTATGTCAATAAGTTGACTTAAGACATATGTTGTGCTTGAAGTTTGAATATCAAAGTTGTGGACTGTAAAACTTGCAACGTGTCACTTGCATTTCTCACCAAAAGATTTGAAAGACAAATGTCTGGCCATTTTAATGTTGTAAGATGCTTAAGGAGGGATTGCTTGTTTTCTGTCCTGATTTGCATGAATCTTTTCATTGAGATGTAGGCCTGCTAAGTTATCCAAGATAGAGGGTGGGGGTTAGCCCCATTTGGTGGAGCTTTTGAAAGGTTAAAAGTTTATTTTTAATACTAATCATTCCCTAGCATTTGGCAGATATAATCAGTGAGAGATGTATACAAATATTAGATGGAAAAGTATGCAATATAATAGACATTTTAGAAGATAACTTAAATACTGGAAATTACAAAGTATTTGAAAATCAAGCATCTAGATGTATGAGGGAGCATTTCATGGTGTGTCTGATGGAAATAAAAATTCTGACAATGTATTTTCATAATATATATAAATTTTTTCTTGAATTTTTTTATTTTTTTAACTTCTGATATTCTTTTTAATGTTGCAGTTCATATGGCCTGGATGATCAGAAATTTGAAAATGAGCATCTCTCATCCAATGTGTCAGACCCTACACAGGTCCTTTCATTAACATGGCCCTAAGCTTTTATTTTAAATCACAGTTGCTTCTTATAATTTAAAATATTGACATGTGCAATACATGACTATGAAAGATTGCAAGAGCTATCTATGATGTTGAAGAGGCAACTTCTACAGCTTTTGATATCATCTTAGAGCATAAGGTAGATTATCTAATTTCTTCCTTATCGAGATGTTGTGTGGTGCTCATTCTTATAGATAATGAATTCCATGCTTTCTGTTCTGCAGATGATAAAACCAGAAACTCGTGGTTCACTCATAAAGTTTCTACAGCTTTTGGTGGCTCATCATCCTTCTAGGAGGTACAATAAACGTCTTACTACTCCTCTGTTCCTTGTCTGTCCAGTGTCTTGTGTTACTGATTTTTTTTTTCTCTGTTCTGGGTCATTTGTTTCAGATGCCGAAAGGGTGCTGCAGACATACTTGTGAACTTTGATGACTTGCACCCAATAGATTTGCAATCAGCTAATAAGCAGGAAGATGATGATGGAAAACTTACCCTGAGGAACTTTCAGATTTGTGGAAAAGATGTGCCTCGTGGATACTGGGTAGGAACTCAATACTTGTATTCAACCTTTTAAATATTTCTGTCTTGCTTTGTTTGGCTTTTTAATGAAGTATTTGTATCTTCCGTTGTTTGGGCAGACAAACCTCTATTATCTAGTATTCATGAATTTTATGTGGCCTGCTATTATGAGATGCATCTCTTAAAGATCTGATTCAGAGTAACCATAATTCATCAACATTCTTATTATTATGCAAATTACAAGATTATGTTAATTGTAGCATAATTGCAAAAATTGGATGCCAGTTACCCTGCAAAGAATTGCATAGATGCCTTTTCAGTTATCTCGAAATTCTTGAGAAAACCCAGCCTTGCTATTTGGCTATTCAGGGTTGGTTTACTCTTCAATCTTATGTTTTGTGTGATTTGAAGATACTGCTAATTATATTTGTTGAAATAACTGACCTGGAAAGTTTGATTGATCTAATCTATCTAAAATGGTCTAATTAAACAAATAGTTTTTCATTGGCAGACTTGCATCTATTGTTTTTTCAGTTAGTAACAACTTTGTTTTTACTTTTGCAACAAGGTTCCTCTTTCATTTAGTTATCATTTTTATTTTTCCTTGGAGATGTTTGAAACTTTGATTTTTTGTTTAGTTCCTGATTGTTCGGATTTACTTTGGTGTTCTTTTGCAGATGTTCTGCCGGGGCAGTAAGAATGAGACCAGGGGCTTTAGGTAACGCTTTGTCTTCCATATTCATAAATAAGTTTTCTAGTTCGATATCCAGGCAACATATTCAACTTCCCCTTGACAATTGCCCTTAATTGTATCCAATATTAAGTTGGTGTTTTGGTTGAGTGGCTGTACCCTTTTGTCACTTGTGGATATTCTAATATCTAAATCTTCTTGACCAGTTCTTTCCACTTTAAATGTATCTAGATATCTTTGAGCATCCTGTTTGTGTCTTAGTACTTCCTTATTTAAGAGATGCAAGTCAATTACTTATTTCCTTCTTCAGTTTCTTCTTTGAGACTGACTTTTTTTACTTTACTGTTCCCTTACCTAAGTAGCAAGGATAGTATCTCCCCCTATATTTTTGTCTTGCTTGTCTGGTTTTTTCTACTTGTATTTAATGGCAGAGGTTATGTTTGTCTGTCATTGTGTTGGTTGTGTTGATGACTGTAGTGAAGGTAGTTAATGTGATTGTACTAAGGATTTTGTGGTTGAGTGTTGATGATAATCTTTTGTGTCAAGAAATGTGTGCATACCAAAGCTGGGGCTTCACTCCTCTCAGTAAATTTAAATTTTGTAGACTGCAAGGCATATCAGTAATATATTTTAACATTGTACCTCTTCTTTTTCAGCTGTGGTTTATGGGTTCTTCTGCATTCACTCTCTGTGAGAATAGAGGATGGAGAGACTCAGTTTACATTTAATGCTATATGTGATTTCATTCACAACTTCTTCGTATGTGAGGAATGTCGACAACATTTTTACAAGATGTGCACAAGGTAGATGGATTGAGAATTATACTTGTCAATAATTTTGAAGCTCCTTTCTTTCCCTTTCTAATTGTGGGTAGTGTTGCTTTTCAGTGTTTCTAGTCCTTTCAATAAAGCCCGTGACTTCGCTCTCTGGTTGTGGAGCGCCCATAATAAGGTTAACGAAAGATTGATGAAAGAAGAAGCATCTCTAGGAACTGGTGATCCCAAATTCCCAAAGATGGTCTGGCCTCCAAATCAGCTCTGCCCTTCCTGTTACTTAGGCCATGACCAGAAAAGCAACAAAGTCGAGTGGAACCAAGATGAGGTCTTCAAGTTTTTGAGAAGTTATTACAGCAAAACACTCGCTTCTCTATACAAGGACAAGAGCATTAGTGGAAACGATGTGACTAATGGAGTAGTTGAAGATTTAATAGTCTCAACTAATGCAGTTGTGGTGCCTGTGGGAGCTGCATTGGCAATTGCTGTTGCTAGCTGTGCTTTCGGAGCACTTGCTTGCTACTGGCGTTCACAGCAGAAGAGTCGGAAGTATTTTCACCAACTACACTCTTTAAAGAACATATGATAATTAGGAGGGTAATGAACTCTTTCAAAATTAACTAACCACTTGGGCCTGAAGAATAAAAATGGGGGGGTGGTAGGATAGAGCACGTGAAAGTTGTTTAAGAGATGAATTCAATTTCTTAATTCTTGTTTCCATATTGTTTCAGGCCAAGGAGAACATGGAAGTAGGATTGATAAACAAGAATACACAGAAAGGCAAATGAGGTGCATACAGCATTGTGTAGGAATCCAATTTATGGTCTATTGCTCCGAAGCGCCCCAGCGAAGGTCTTTTTTGAAGCTTTTCCTTCTTGATAGTCTCTTTGAAATGTTGTGCAGAATGCAATTCTCAATTGTAGAGATCATCATTGATATGTGCATCTTTCTTTTGACGTTTTCTGTGTCATGCTCACATCTAGTCTAGCCTTAGGAATTTGGGGGGCAAGGAGCACCAAAGGAGTGTAACAATTTTGCTATTTGAAGTACTTTTCATAATTCAAAGTAACTGTATAAGCTATGAGCACGAGATTACATTTTTATGTATGGTTCATTGATTAATCATTATATACCAAACATTTGAATGAAACAACATGAACCTATAGATTTTTGAGGTAGAGAATAAATACCTATCTTAGTTATGGTCCAATTGCTGATATTGTATATACTTTATTTCACATGAGCGTTAATCCAAAATAAACATAATACTTTTTGACAAAATCCAGTATAGGAAGTGTCAAGAATAATTAGCAAAAAAACAATAGATTCAAGAAAAAACACAGTGCTACTTGATTATGTACATGTAGGTATCTATTGGGTAAAGTGGTGTGCAAATAAAGAGACTCCTGCACTGATCAAATGGCTTCTTTTATATATATATTTCTTTTTTCTTTTTGGTAATACTGGGGCTTGGGAGAGCTATTTGGAACTTGAAGGGTCAAGAACACAATACATTCAGATTTCAGACCCTGGACCGTGTGTCTCAGTCAGCTGATGACAAAGGACGCAATGAGAAATCAGTATCAGCAGACAGCAGGAGACATATTACTGCTTACACGTTGTTGTCTTCTTCTGACATTTCATTTGTCAACGGAAGTGGTGGTGCAAATAACATGACAAGGAAAATGGTAAATGAAGCTAGCATATCAAAATGAAGTAAAAGTCACAAACGTAAATACACATTTTTCATAATAAATATGTACACGTCCTTTCTTTCAACTTGATATCTAATCCTGTATCTTATCAAATATAAATTTGTCTATGTACAGTAGAGGTATTGTTCAGAATCTGCATAATTCTAAATATAAACCGCAACAGTAATCTGTAACTTGCTGTTGCTGCCACTTGGACTTTCTGAGGAGAGTTTCTTCACAAACTTGGTAACAGAAGTGGCATTGCATACAATGTAACTTATGATACCAGTGTTCTACTCCCCTGCAATTAAAGGTTCTTAAACGAAGCTGTCTTCTTCTATTTTGCTTAAATAAAGCAGAAAAACAGTTGCTGTATCTGAAGACAATAGCAGCATTTCATGCTAGATTTACTTCAGATGGCTGTATCTAGAGCATTTTTACTGTACACGAACAACATGAGGTTGAGGCTGCAAATCTGATGGTTCATTTTCATCGTCAGATGAATTTATCACGGCATTAGGAGGCTCCTAAATGTTACCCACCAACAACATGAAAAAAGCATTAGAGACTCAACTAAAAGTAATTAGACATAAAATCCAGTGATAAAGGCTAAACTATGACAGAAAATTACCCGTTGTTGTCTCCGATGCCTCTGGATGGATGTCACTGCTCTTGCCATAAAGTACACAGGCACAACAATACCAGCAGTCCGAAAAAGTAACAACTGTCAAAGTTAAAATAAACATTGGTAAGTATCACTATTATCAGATAATCAGTGTGCTTACTAAAAATAGATGTTGGATCAAGCATACCATAAAAATTGATAAGGAATACTCCTTGTTGGTACTAAATATTAGGGGAAGAGTATGTCTCAAAATCAGCAATACCATGAACTGCACATAAGAAGCAAAAGAAGAGATTGGTAAATGCCATTGTCGATAAGTGTAAGAAGGTGGTCAGACACACATGCACAAGCACGTGGGCACATACGCACGTGCACACATACACACACGCAGAGAGAGTGAGAGAGATTACAATGACTGCAATTGACCGACAGCATATCAAACTTCCTGTTGTGGAAGCTGAGTACTGATCATAGTTAGAATTGATAAGATTCTGGTCACTGGAAACAATGCTAACTAAATGAGTACTATTCAAGTCTCTTCTTGAAATCTCCCAATTCCCCCTGTCATAGACAGCATAAGAGCACATTGGAAACATGGAAAAGAAAATCATGGTTTACAGAAGAACTGATGGGAAAACACAAAATATTATATAAGTTACCTGAAACTCATTGGAATACGTCCAAATTGAAATAGAGGAGGAGGAGCTGTATAACCAGGCTTGAATGGCTGAAACTCAAGATTCAATCTAATTTAAGCCAAATTTTATAATGTTGGGCAAAAATCACTAGTTATACTAGAAAATCATGTCAAGAATGATGTGATAACTCATCAACTGACAATAAAATAATGCAGATATCATTTCCTCACGTTAATTTCATTACCTGTTGGCATATCTCGCATATGGTGTCACCCTTCTCATTACACCACCGTTGTACACATCTTCGGTGAGCATACTGCAAAAATAAAATTTTGATTAGAGTAAGGAAATCTTAATCTCTCAACTTTAGAGAGCAAATGAAATGAATATTAGCAACTTATTCATAATTTCTAATATTTTTAAGAACCAAAGCACATTTTATATATATAACCAGTTAACCACAATAATTCTCACTTCTTGTGATCAGACCAAAAAACAGTTCAGTTTGGTGAAAAATGGACATTGAATACGTGTGCAAATTCTCAAAGAAAGAAAAACCAAAAGAGAGTATATGAGTGTAGCAGGAACATAATTAAGATACTGATGCATTTTCTTCAACACTGTGCATGTCATACATAAGGAATAGAAAACTGGGACCATTTTCTAGCTTTACTTACAACACTTGAACTGTGATATATAACAGACACGTGCAGATTATCCTCTGTTTGATAATCCTCGTATCTCACGTCATACTAGATTGAATCTGCACTGACCTTAACAGACCAAAAGAATGTAATAAAACAAATCTCTGCATTGCTTTTCCCAGAGTTCTTATGCTGTTGATAGAACTCTACCAAAGGGTAGGATGTCAGACTACTAGCAATAGGAGATTGTATGATGAGTAACACATCCACTATCTCAGAATCTTGTACAAAATGAGCATGCCAATTGTAATTTTTCAAAAACATCTCCAGTAAAATTAATCATAAAGGTAAATGCTTCTAGGTGCTATCAAGATGGAGACGAAATCTATATGGTAAACTAACTTGCCAAACATACTATAAAAGACCTTTACTCCCCTGCACGCCACCAAAATGCTTTGACTATCTTTGGTGGGAGGGACTCTTTATTTTATTTTATTGATATCTTCCAAGTCAAAATATTAATGGTCCTCATCTTTTTCAACCATATGAATGAATTAGCAATTGACTGAAGGTTTTCTATAGGCTAAAGACAATCAACCAGATAACAAAAAATATGTCAGTAAAATTTGGCAATAGAAATTTGACAATTTTCAAATAGGTTAAGGTATCCAATCCATCACAATTCACTTGATATTTTGGGTAACTAACTGTCCATTAAAGTTTAAGACAGATTTCTGGGATTCAAGTGACAAATACCAGCCATGCAGATTAAGCTTAAACAATATCAACATATCAAAACATATGGAAAATGCACTAGAAAAGCTTCTACCTTCAAACTACCACAGCAAGAGCAGGGATTTTCCATATTGAAATCTTCATCCTCATCATGGCATATCCTACATTCCACCAGTTTCCCAGGAGATTTCATATCTTCCAGACCCATCTTCATCAAACTGATATCAACTTCTGTGTCCTTCACAGCTGAGGATGCTGCCTGCATCGAACGATTTCTGCTTTCAAGTGCAGCTTCTAAAGTGGATTCAGTAAGCAATCGATCAACCAGCAATACAAAGTGATCCCCCATCCTCAAATCTATTACACCTTAGGACAAAGTTCACTATACTCCAAGGATATTTGTGAGCTTTTGGGGGTGTCTAAAAGCTCTTCTCCTTCAAAAATCTGGAAATGAAATCCACATCAATGCAAAAAAATGTGTTAGCAATGGACCCCACACAATGCTCATAAAATTGAACCAACTTCGTCTTCATGAAGAACTTCCTACTTCTCATTAGAAAAAGTGAACCCCACAAAATGCTTGTAGAGGAAAGGGAAGGCCAATTTAATTAACAGAAAGCTCCCAAAAACCATGATTCAACAGAAGCACATCCACGAGAATCAACAACAGCAAAGTTAATGGAACAGCAAGGGAAGATGCAAACATCAACGAAACTGACAAAGTTAATTGAACTTACAAAAGCAATTAATTCATAAAGTTCTCTGAAAAGGATACAAATTTTAAAACTTAATGAGGGAAAAAAAGTAACTTTATGTAAAAACAAAAGATCCAGGAAATGGGTATGCCCCCAAATAAGTCTAAAATCTGCAGTAACATTCCAAAGGCATAAAAGAGACAGAGAAGGGAAAGTACCGAGAAAAAGTATAGGGAGGAAAAGGGGTAAATGGAACAGACCCAGATGAAAAGGAATAGGAAAGAACAAAAAGAGAGCACCTTTAACCACACAAGAGCCTTAAAAGCCAGTCAGAAGCATCACAAGCCAGTCAGATGAACAGGGATGGAAAGGAAATAGGAATCTTACGAGATGGGGATCGCATTTTCTTCAAGCTAAGAAAGCTTGTAACTTTCTCTTGGAATCCATCCAAAAAGGAAGAAATACGGCTTACTCTTTCAACAAACTTAGGGGGAATCTCTGTTTTGAGAACGAAGCAAGGGATTGAGTGGCGTCCTTGTCCAAATGCAATTTCAATATCAGAAGCGATTTTCCCTCTCTCTGTATGTGTCTCTATCTCTCTCTCTCTCTCTCTCCATGATGCTGTCTATTCATGCGAGCGTTTATATATTTGATTCAAAGGCTCGAGAAGGAGTCTGAGGACATGTATGGGTCCGCCACGATACGCCTTTTACTTCAACGTTATTGCCGTTTTACTATGTGTTTCTCTTCTCAAACTACCCTTGCTAACCATTAACCAACCATAAGGATAACCCAGAAGAATTATAGGGAAAAAAAAAATAGACTTTGTAAAGAAAAATATTAACAAAAAAATAAAGTAAATTTACAGAGAAATGAAAAAATAAATAAATTTAAATACACATCATTTTGAGAAAATGAGGTAGTGGTTGGGAATTTTTTACTAAAAAGATGCTCAAATGTGTTGTAAAATATTTGAAATACTTATGAAGTTATAAGGTCAATATGTTTATATATGACAATTAGTTATAATATTAATTTTTTGTTGAAAAAGTTTAAGATGAGGGAGACTATCACATTTCAAGGTCAAGACATATCACACGTCTCAGTGAGAACTTACCATAATATTTACAGATTGCTTACTAAAACAAAATTGCTCACAGTTGGATTGAAACTTGGACTTTAAATGAATTTAAATATACATAACTTTTTTGTTTAAAATATACACATCTAATACATCTATTATAAATTTTACAATGTATAATTCTTTTTTTCTTTTTTATAACCTTTTAGCTACCAACAACGTCTGTGTATAGTTCTATTTATTTTATTATCAAAGTTGATTTTGATAATTAAACAGCTTGTAGCCAAACGGTACTTATATCATTTNTTCAAGATTTATGAGTTTCGTGTATTCAAATTTAAAGTCGTAACAAAAAATACACAAAAAAAAAAAAGAAGAAGTTGGTTTTGATAATTATTTGTTAAATATTCATTTATTTGACTGGGATAACTTTACCATGATCCTTGATTATGTATATACTATATATATATAGTGTCTCAAGGCTGAAAGGAATCAAGCAACTCAACTCTTAAACTGCAAGTAACATGTTCAGCATTCTTTCAGCAAAATTAAGATCTTGTATAATCTGTATATATCCATCCGTGTACGTGTGGCAATGGCATGAACCTAATATGGAATAACGTAGCACACTGTACGTTATCCTAATTCTGGAATCTCTATACGAAAAATATGGTATTTTTGGTACAAAATATGATAATTAATTACGGTGTCACATATTTCTGACCTACTAAATATTAATTATTGGTTTATTTATGTGGTGTAGTAGGCATAAACAGTCTGCACATACCATTAAGTAGACTCTCAATCATATTCTCTACTTCTAACTTTTAAGTTGTAATTTTTAACTTAAAATTTTAGGGCTGTTTTGAGTATACTAGCTTTCATTTTCAAATAAAATAATTTTTTTCCTCATATATTTTATTTTATATTTAGTTAGCATAAAATAAGAATCAATTTCTTGAAACATTATCAAATAACATGTGGTTGAATAATACTAAAATTATTATCAAATTCATTAATAAATTTTTGAGATTTCCCCCAAAACAAAGAGGCAAAAAAAATAAAAAATAATCAATTTCCTTTGATTTTTTTGACTAGTTACGGACTACAAGATTTATATATTCCTATTTGATTATATTAGAATTTGGACTACCCTCTCTTACATAACAAGTCAAACGAAACCTTGGTAATATTTTTTTTTTCTTCAGTACCAATGAATATACATTTCAATTTTCAAAAATGGCAACTAGGTAGAAGCTTTTAGCAATTGATTCTAAAATTCATTATGCTTGATGAAGACTTTCATATTCATGCCATTTTTGTAGTGAGAAAGGCATATATATTTAAGGAAAAAGAAAATTTATATGTCAATATTAGGCTATTTTCAAAAAGATATTTTAGCAATTGATGCTAAGTATTTTGTGTGATGTGTTAAAAATTTAGAAAATAAATTAAGAGAGCCACTATTTTTACACCATATTTTACTAATGGCACACCTTATTTAAATTTTAAATATAATATAGACTAAATTACTATCAAATAATATGTAAAATTTTTAATTTTAACTAAAAACTTTTTACATTAAATGAGAGTAAATTATTCTGTATTATATTTAGATATTAAATAGAATATGTCATTAACAAAATTGGGTATAAAAATAACAGCTCCCTAAAGTAATTGCTTTAACTCTGAAACAAAAGTGCACATATCTATCAATAATGAATCATTAACAATAGTAGAATAAAGACCATGATCCTTCCACAGATACTAATTACNCCTTCCACATATACTAATTACTCTAATTTGAAAATTTATGATATAATATTAGTGAAAAGAGAAAGTTTTATGATATACTTCTATTGTGTTTGTTTATACAAAAATGAAATGAGAATTGCTTTTTACAGTTTGTTATAATGGTTGAGAAGAAGTTAATAGATCAAAGTAGCAATAAAAGAAAGCAAACAAATGTTGACCTCATATCATATGCTACCTATCTCAACCACATTACATTATGGAAGGCTTAGTCAAAGTCATGTTTTTCGTATGACTTTGTGGGAAAATTCCTTTTCTCCTTTCGCAGATACCATTTCCTTTTACCACCAAAAGTCCATCAAAGCCGGCCAAAACAACGTCACTTCATCAATAGCATCAATCTAGAAGTTTCACATTACTAAACCAAACATGAGAAAATTATTAAGGCTCTGTTTGTTTCACTAAAAAAGTTTTCTAATAAATTTTTTTTTCTCTTGTTTGTTCTGCTAAAAAAGAAAATTTGATAGAAAATTATTAAGAGGGAAAAAACCATTGGAGAAAATAAAATACATATACATGAAGGCAATATTTTTTTTGGGAACCGTTATTTTCATATCTTAATTTGTTAATGTCACATCCTATTTAATATTTAAATATAATATAAACTAAATTACCTTCATAAAAAATAATTTTTTTTAAAAAATTGACTAATCATATATTCTATTTCTAACTAAAATGTGGAACTACAATTAATAAGAGTTAAAAAGAATATTATAATTAGTCAAATTTTTTAAAAAAATTATTTTTAAATGAGGGTAATTTAGTCTATATTATATTTAAACATTAAAAAGAAAGTGACATTAGCAAATTAGGGTATGAAAATAGCGACTCCCTATTTTTTTATGCTTTCTCAATGTTAACAATGTATGAAAAGATCTTCACAAGTACTCACACCACAATTGGTTTATAAATTTTTTGAAAAGGTTAATGTCTTGAGTTTAAATCCACATTTTTTTTTATATTCTTAACTAAAAAATTTAACTCTATCTATTAATGGCAATATATATATATATATATATAAAGATCTTACTCGTAAAAAATTATATTAAAATTATTTCACTAACTAAAATAAAAGCATTTCCTATTTCTAATGGGGCATCTTAGAGGTTTAGCTTGAACTTTTAGGACTCTAATATTTTTAATCCTCAATTTGAATTGCTAATTATGAGTGAATTACTATTTATAAAGATAGGGCGACATCCATATCATCTAAAAACCTAACTAGAATAATCTAGAATTGTTGAATTCAAGGGAACTTTTTCAAGAACACCATAACCATATAAGATGATACACAAGAACTGCACATCAAAACAAAAGAAGCAATGGATTTTTGGCATATAAACCAGGGGTTGACCCACTTATCATTAAAATATTGACTGTTTGGTTGGACAACGTCGTAGGATCTATGAAATCTCTTGTGGAATTTCTCATGCACACAACGTCAAACAGAATCCCATAATTCCACCTTCTTCTCTTGTGATGATTGCGATTCTTCTCCTGCTCCATTCAAAATTTCAAATCATGGAGAGGAACTTGCAAATCTTATGCGTACGTATACAGAGATACCTATTAATTAAGCTAAGTGTGTAGTTGAACAACCAAAGCATTCATAGGAGTTCAACCAATTAATTGCATGGGAGCATTAGAGATGGTGGATGATGAGACTGTTTTTGACTTTAATATAAATGGTAGGTCAAAAGATTGATGCCATAATGCTTACTTTAGAACAATGGGTGTGAATAAACTAGTACACGAGAGGTCCACATATTCCAAAAACTACATTTGCATATTGTTTATGTTAGAGTTCGGGTAGGTTTGCTGACAAGCTATATATATCATTGTATTATTGCCTTAAAGTGGCGTGTTAGTTCAAGGTTTCCTCCCTTAATTACATTAATAATATCAAAATTATTATGTCTTGCCTCCTATAACCCTATTTATTGTAGGACGTTGTATCAACATTATGGAAAAGAAAAAGGAAATACATATGATAATGTAGCTAGGTTGATGGAATGAGATAAAGTTTTCCACCCTAAAACGAAAGAGATAAAGTTGTATGTCATCTAAACAATTTAAGTAGTAATACATAGCAATATGAGTTGGAATTTTAGTTTAAGTGGCCTACACTAATATATAGGCATCTATCTAGGGTGTCCTATCCCTACTTTAATAGAATCCGTTTATTATATAAACTCTAATGAGATTTGAAATAGGTTAAAATTTTTTAATATATGCTAGTTGCAGCCTCCCTTGTGCCATTCTAAAATTTGTCTTTTTCTTCTTGTTACAAAAAAAACAAAAAAAACGCACCAATATAGTTCTTAATAGCTAATTTAATTAAAAGCAATATTGCATTTGTGCATTAATAAGTCATTTATTATTCTATGGGGAGCCGAATCATGATTTTTTTTTTTTGAAAGATACATGCACGTTCAGTTTAGTTTTTCAAAGATTTTTAGTGTCATTTCAATCCTTAAAAAATAATTTTGTCCATTAAAATCTGTTAACTCTCTCTTATAAGACTTGTCACATAGGCATTTAACATACCATGTAGAAGATTCTATCAAGTCTCACTAAAAAAAGCTAGACAAATGACTATTTTGGTGAACTAAGTTATCTTTTAAGGATTAAACTTATTGTGCCTATATCTTTTAGGAGAAAAAAAGGATTTTTTTGGTTAAAATTGGAATTTCATAAAATTATAGTATCTCCAAACAGAGTATTATAGAGTACAGTCATCCAACAGAAGTACCTCTCCTCAAGTTTGAGTTACTAATTCTAGGTAACATTACACCTCTACTATCCGAAAATAGAGAATGTTTAACAAAATGTGGGGGATGATCAAAAGTTTCAAAAGTAGATGTAAGCTGGTGCGCTGCCTTGGCCATCGCACATCCATTTGCTTCTCTAAAGACATGCTAGATCTCATAATGGGGTATCACCTATAATAAATCCCTGCAATATTCAACCAGTGGATGGGAATAGTGGTTAGAATCATCCTCTTTCCCTAGAATGTTCACAACAAAAGTGAAATCAACTTCTATAATCAATTTAGAAACACCCATTTGGGTGACAAGTTTAATCCCCTCTACTACTGCCCAAAGTTCAGCCAGATTTAGTGAACCATAGCCCAGCTTCTTTGAGAAGCCAGTGACCCAACTTCCTTCGTGATCTCTGAGTATCCCTCCTGCACCCAAGAATCCAGGGTTTGACATGGCAGACCCATCAGTATTCAACTTGAGCTAGATTTCTCTCTTTTTTTTTTTTTTTCAAGAACTGGATTTTCCTAGTTGAAGAGTAGGTCTCAATTTTGGGCTTATCCATCTAAATATCTACAACTTTGAACAACGGTCTGTAGCCCTCTTCAATGGCCCATAGAAAATATCTACTTCCTGCACATTCAACTTCAAACCAATTTGTATTCATGCACATATACATTCAGCAAAATGAGAGAAAATGGGATGTGCATACTTAAACAATTTTTTATTTATTTTAAATTGTTTAACTATATTTATACTATATATTATTTTTTATTTATTTACCAAACAATAACAGTTTATGAAATTCGTGTCAAAAATTTAAGATAAAAAAACTAATTAACAAGCTAAGTGTTCCCTTTATTAATATAGATCGATAAGACAAAAGTAAATATCAATGGGTAGAATANTATTTTTATTTATTTACCAAACATTAACATTAACAATAAAAGTTTATGAAATTCGTGTCAAAAATTTAAGATAAAAAAACTAATTAACAAGCTAGTTGTTCTCTTTATTAGTGGTGTAGATAGATCGATAAGACAAAAGTAAATATCAATGGGTAGAATAATGTTATTTATATACTATATAATGTCACAGTAGTAGTATTAGCAAAATCTGCGTTTTAGTGGACCTACTTAAACTAATTTTTATATGCTTCAAATTCTATCACCTCAATGTGATATTGTGATATTAATTAACGTGTTAAACGCATTAATTTGTCAATAAATAGGTGTCCCTTGAGAGTCTAACCCACTTGTATTTTCCAGATATTGGGAATTATCAAGAAGTTGAAAATGCATGCTCACGAAATGGCATTAACTAGAAACCAATGCCCAATAAATTTTTAAGTCGAAGAGGTTATGGACCTTCCTATATAAACCAAGCCAGCAAACATAACCTTGTCACTCAATCCAAGCAATAACTCTTTTTCTCTGTGTTCGTTGTTCAAAGTTTGAGCTAAAATGGGTCTCTTCACTTTTCTCAAATTTCTTGCAATTGTTCTTCCTGCTTTGATGGAGCTGATACGAATGTTCTCTGGCAAATGATCCCACACTCGAAGCAATGGATGATCCACAATATACAGTAACGTGAAGACTTATGAAGTTAATAAGATTCTCTAATCTCATTATATTGTTGTGCTGCAATGAATGAAACTTAGATCGCCTTCTGTTTTACAATTCTGGTTTCCTAAGTTATATATATATATATATGTTTGTATGGATTATAAATGAGAAAATGTGGTTTCCTTGATTTCCTTTTCTTGTTTTCTCTCTCTAACCATCTTTGATTATCAATGATATTACAGGATAATACTGCTTGCTACGTAGGCTATTGGTGATTTGCTTAAAGACCAATTATATGCAAGTTGTTATACATTTTAATAAACAAGATAAAAAATTTACCTTTAATTTTTTTAAGCATTCAATTGAAGGCCCCATACTTTAAAGGTGATCCTTTTAAAAATGAAGAACCTGTAATTCGAGAATTTTACCCAATTATTCTTTCTTGACTTACTGGGTTATATATATAGCTTTAAGAGATCAAATGTATGTGCATGAATACCAATAAAATCCAGAGGGCTCATAATAACATGCATATATAATAATTGGAATTAAAATACCCAATTTGAGGAGTTGAAAAGGTAATGGACTTTGCCTATATAACCAAAGCAAACATTCATTTGCTTAATTCGCCCTTTTTCGAATCTCCAATTTTTGTGTGTTAAATATAAAAATATTCTTAGACTTTTACTTAACAACTTAAGCTTTTATGTTAAATCAATTCTTGATACTCTCAGTTATTTTTTGAAATTATTGGAAAGGTTATTTATGCTCTCCAATAAAAAATAACTACAAAGTAGAAAATCCATGAAGTGATCTAAGAAATGAGAATCCCTGCCTCGATACGTGGCTCTATCGGCCAGTGATAGTAATTAAGAGAAATTTTAACACATTTTCATCAAGATTCCTGGAGATTTTGAGCATATGCAGAGTAATAAATTATGCAAAACATGGTAGTTAATTTCTCACGTCTATTTTAAATATCATCATATTGAAAAAATAATTTTAAAGGTTTATTTTAGTGGAAGTATTAGATTTTAAAATTATGGAGATCAGTAGATTAAGTACTTGTATAACATCTTTGATCTAACATAATAACAAAATCATGCAGTCATTTTACTGTACTCAATATGTACTCAACTCATTTAAAAGAGAAAAACTAAACATGGTGATAATTCATTATATATACATCTACTTTCTCTTTTTTCTCATTTATTTAAATTTCTATAAATTTTTACTATGGGTATAAATTATTTTTCAAATTTTTACATCTTTTAAGTGGAGGGAAACTCTCTTACTGACAAACTTTTTATGTTAAGCATTGATGAATCATGAACTTGGAAAAAAGGTCATAGCTGAATGCGCTTTAAAATTGAAAATATATATAGCTATGGGTTAATTTTTTGGTTGTGGATGCGTATTCTCATTGATTACTTGTGATGAGGGAAATAGGTGAACGCATTTAAGATTTTGGACTGAACTGNTAAATTTTTACTATGGGTATAAATTATTTTTCAAATTTTTACATCTTTTAAGTGGAGGGAAACTCTCTTACTGACAAACTTTTTATGTTAAGCATTGATGAATCATGAACTTGGAAAAAAGGTCATAGCTGAATGCGCTTTAAAATTGCAAATATATATAGCTATGGGTTAATTTTTTGGTTGTGGATGCGTATTCTCATTGATTACTTGTGATGAGGGAAACAGGTGAACGCATTTAAGATTTTGGACTGAACTGTGTAATCAGAGAGATCATAATAGAATATGAATAAGACCAAAGTGAAATAATGGGTATCCCTTGATGGTCTAACCCACTTATATTTTCCAGATATTGGGACTTCAATATAAGTTGAATAACGCAGATGC
This sequence comes from Cercis canadensis, assembly GCA_003255065.1. Taxonomy (NCBI): domain Eukaryota; kingdom Viridiplantae; phylum Streptophyta; class Magnoliopsida; order Fabales; family Fabaceae; genus Cercis; species Cercis canadensis. The sequence goes on along the minus strand of QAOA01001012.1, from coordinate 211,920 downwards.
ATGCAGCACTAATGCCAACAGAGTTTATAAAATCAAGAGGGCATTTACCAACAAGTGCTGAGTTCAATTAGTAACAAGTTAAATTTTAGACGTGTGCTCTTGGTTGTGGTCAAGGGTTTAAAGTTCAATGAAAGCATTGTTAAGAAAGAGAAAATCATAATTGTTCTAACTCTCAAATGAGATTAGTCTTAGGTTTAGTTGAGTAAAATGAGGATACTCATAGTATTAATCAAAAAAAATCAAGAAGGCATTCGTTGGAATTGGAATTGGAATTAAAATCGCCAATAAATTGAGAAGTTGATAATACATTGCCTATATATATAAATCAAACCAGAACTCATGTCCTGTATCTCTTGCATCTTTTTCTCTGGATTTTTTCATTAGTGAGTTGTGAGAATTATCAAATTTCATCATTTTGAGCAAGAATGTTTTGGAATGTTGTTGCCATGTTCAGTGCCCTGGCAGCTGCTGCTTTGTGCAAATTGGAATGTTGTTTATGTGTGATTCCCATTTTTTGCTGTTTTTAATTATGTTTATTTGTGCTCTCTTGTAGACGAGATATATGGAGGGTCCACAATGGTTACATGAATAAATTTGAAGTTAAACTCTTTCCCTAATATTGTCTCTGTTGTTAGCTTAATAAATAGAATGTGGATCATCTTCTATTATGTTATTTTGATCGTCTTATTTGAGTTGAATAAACTTCTCTATGACTGTTGTCTTTGCCTGAGTTAAGGTGAGGTCAGCAACTTGCAAAAAGAGAGAGGGATAGTTAGGGAGAAGCTGGGACCGGAGCTCTTGCGCCACCTTCAACACTCAAATTAGCTTGGTTGAGGAAAAAAGCGAGAGGAGCCGAAAGAGAGAGATAAGAGTGTGTGTGAAAATAATCAGTTAGAGAGGAAGAATGTAAACCTTATGCAAATGTTTTTTAGCCTTTTTAAGCAAGAGTAGTGGATTTATTATGTATTATCAATTTCCATTTTGGTTCTGTTCTCACTCTCCCTCATGAGAAAAATTAAACAAATATTAAAAACAGCTATTATACCACTGTTTATTTATCCTTTTTTTGTAAGATCATAATGCTTCAAGCTTTAATACATTGACTCCATTTAAGGAGCATATAATAATAACATTTCAAGCTTAACATATTTTTCCCTATTTTCGCTTCTATTAAGTAACCCCTTAATTTTATTGGTTAAAATAACAATAAGCTAACTAGCTCATCGTCCTTCAATCTTAGATACTGTGACTCCATTCAAGGAGCATATAATAATATCACTTTTGAGACTGAAGTTCATTGGGGAATAAGCTTTGCATAGTGAAAGTGGGTTCTTTAGGTTGTGGACGATCTGTTTCGCTGCTTAGCATGAAAACCACAGCAGGCATGCTAGGCCTATCAGCAGCATGGTCCTGCACGCAAAGGAGCCCCACATGGATGCATCTCATAACTTCTGATGGGGAATACGAGTCACCCATTGATTCATCTATTAAGTTCAACACATTACCTTCACTCCACAATTGCCATGCCTGAAATAATCAAACATTAGTTTATCAGCATTGCATTGATATTGTTGTATATTAGATTATAGCTAAAATTATGTAAACGAAAAAAAACAATATTATAGCTGTAAGAATGAAAGTGGATTAGTGATTTACATGAGCAATAAGGCTTAGATGTTGGTCATTATAGTGGAAGTTGTTGTTCTTTATCCCACTGACAATCTCCAATAGCAATACACCATAACTAAATACATCAGATTTTTCTGAAAATATTCCACTTAGAGCATATTCTGGAGACATATAACCACTGCAATTGAATTATCAATTCAAAATATTACTTCAAAACTATTAAGAAGCAAAGTCTGAATAAATATACCATATCTACAAGATATCATTTGCACTACTAGATTGAACGTCATTCCTAGATGTATTTTGCAAGAACAAAAATAAAAAGCAAGGAAAACAACGAAAGAATCTAGGCATCCAATTTGATCTCTTACACAAAAGCCCAGCTTAATTTAACACTCTTATCTAGTCTAGAATTTGTAAAGAGAAGGAGGGGATGGGGATGAGAAGCTTACAGTGTTCCCACCACCCGATGAGTATTTGCAAGATCTTGTGTTTCCTGAAAAATTCGTGCTAGCCCAAAATCTGAAATTTTGGGGTTCATTTTTTCATCTAACAAAATATTACTGACTTTTAAGTCTCGGTGTATGATTCTTAGACAAGAATCACGATGAAGATAAAGAAGACCTTTAGCAATACCTTGGATGATACTGAAGCGACTAGGCCAATCAAGTGCAACCCGTTTCATTGGATCTAGTAAATAGAGCAGTCAAAAACAACACAGATGGTTCAATTTCTCAATCTATCAAGCAAATAAAAATATAAAAAAATCATCCCCACCTTCTCTTCTTTCTTCCCCAAATTGTTTTGTAGAAACTAGAAAGCATTAATGAATAGTGTAGCAACAAGTTATCTTAAGACAAAATATATATATATGGGTATAGGATCTACCAAAGAGGAAAGTATCCAAGCTTCTGTTGGACATGAACTCATATATTAAGAGCTTTTCTTCTCCTTCAACGCAGCAACCCATGAGCTTAACAAGATTTCTATGTTGGAGTTTAGAGATCAATATCATTTCATTTTTAAATTCTTCTATTCCTTGCCCTGATCCACTAGCGAGTCGTTTGACGGCTATTTCCTTCCCATCTTGAAGCCTTCCCTGAAGAAAAGTACAGAAACTTATCAGTCCATCAATATTTTCAACTTTTTACCTTCAACTAACCTATTCTCTGTTGGTACTTTAGTTGTCTTGCTTTTTTTTTTTTTTTTTTCCCAAGAATAAACTGGTTACCTTATAAACATGTCCAAACCCTCCTTGACCTAGTTTATTTGCAACACTGAAGTTGTCTGTTGCAACTCTTATGCTATCAAAGGGAAGAAATGGAAGCTCTGATGGATCTTGTTCAATCAATCCTTGAAAATTATCTCTCACTATGTCAATTGCATCAATGTCTTCTACGCGTTTTCTAGACCCTTTGACATTTCCAGAATGAGGCACAACAATGAAGTCACAAGAGTATAAAATTTTAAGTCTAGATAAGCAAGCAAGAGTCATTGTTATTACTAATTAATGAGAAAGAAAATTAAACATGAGTATCATTGTCAAAGTTATTTATTAAAATATTTGTAAACTTCCACCATGCAGCAATGAGTAATATATAGCAGTTTCTCTTCAAATCTTCACATGTATGCATGACCTAAGACACATAAGAAAATTGACTATGTATATATATTACAGTTTCTCTGCAAGTCTTTTACATGTACGCTTGACCTAATACACATAAGAAAATTGACTGTGGAATAATGATATTATCAAAATAGTATCTTGAAGGTTCTAAACTATTTTCTTTTCCTTCTATTCTTTTCACTTTCAAGAGAAAGAAAATTTATTAAATAGCATGAGAAACGATAACTTTAAAAACTGTGTCCTTCAGGACAACAACAAAGTAATAGCATCCAAATTTAAAAGATTTATTTAGTGTTTTATTATTCTTCTCTCACTCTTTGTATGTGTGATAATTAGAGAGAAAAGAGATAGAAAATGCAAGATGTTGCTAAGTTCTTATAACTTTACCCTTTTGGCTAGCTCTCCATTTCAGAAATCCTAACAACATGATTCCCAAGACTATAAAACCAGAAACAGCTGTGATGCTGACTATAACCTTCATCGATATCCCATGTTTATCTGAAAAACAAAGAAATGAACATTGTAAATTCCTAACAACTAAGAATACAAGAGATTGAAAACAAAGTTATTCAAATGAATCATAGAAATCACCTAGTTCTGTATGCGCAAGACGAAGAAAAATATCTTCTCCAGCAGAATCATAAACTTGAATATCCACAAATTCTCTTGACCAAGTCAAGCATCCAATTCCATTTACAAATGCATATGCCAAGCAAGAACAATTTCTCAAGCACCATTGATGACATCCCTCAGCACTTGTAAGCCGGACATATTCATGAAAATCCGGAATTTTTACCTGACCCAATTGCCAAAATCCATCCATGTTCCCTTTCTTAGGAGCCAAGGCACTAGTGTTCTGCTCACAAAATAATTCAGACCTCCTCACACACCCACTACTCCAATTCCCTTTGCTCCATTCCTCACTTGATTTTGGCACAAACCCTTTTAAACAGGTACAAATCGGGGTTTTATTATTTCCACAAACACCAAAGGCTCCACAAGTGCCATAAATATCACATCCTTGCTTGGGTGCCTCCCAACTAGCGTACCAATCACCGCTGTTATTTGGATTCCATCTCATAAGCTTTAAAACTCCTTCAGGTGATATGATCATATTTGAGACAGTGCTGCTGTTGTATGTGTTGAAAGCGAAAGAAGCTGTTCCTTGATCTATATCTTCTTCAAGATGAAATGCATTCATATATGAGGTATCCATTTCTGGTATTCCAATGAACTTTGATTTGTCCCAAGGCCCACTTCTCCAGTGAAGTTTTGATCCATTTGAAGACCTAATGAACGCTTGTGGTGGCCTTTGTGGTGCTATTTCAACAAAAAAATCTCCAGGGGATGGATCATTTTCGTTTTTCCAAGAAACCAAATTGGTTTCTTCCCCAGTTTTAACATTAAATCCTACTACTGTGCTGGGTAGGAAAGTATCACCAAGGTAATCAAAGCTTTGCCACAAAATCCTTCCCTGGAAACCATCACTGAGAATAAGGTTTCCATTGTCTGAAAGGCTAGCAATTTTTGTGCTATTAGACATGACAGAAACATTGGTTGACCAAACAGTGTTTTGTTTACCATTTTGAAGCTCAAGATTCCCATTGAGGCTAATTGTTAAATTAGCTAGAGAGTCTGTAACTTCAAGTGGTATCTCTCTATTGGCCACCCAAACAATTCTAGTAGGAGAGATTTTCTTATACCATATCCCAACATATTGGTGCTTGGAATTGTTGGGAATAAAAAATCCCAATTCAAAAACTTCACCTGGTGAAGTGAGAAATTGAGATTGTGATAATGGTTGGGATGGAGTTATGTTGTATACTGCTTTGCAATGTTGTAAAGGAGAAAGGTCCAAGAAGAGGAATATGGATAGAAACAAAATGCTGGCTCTTCTGCTTTCTCTACCCATTGTTTGCACAAAATCACCATGTTGTTCAATGCTCTGATGAATAAATATATGTAGTCTTGACTAAAACTCTTTTTGGCACAAGACCAAGAAAAGATTGGGCATGGATAGGCAAGTTCTGGGCAATTGCTTTAGCTTGGATTTCAAGCTTGATATGATATCATAATAATTTGAATTCAGCAACTTTGAATTTATTATTATTATTATTATTATTATTCTGATGCAATCACCTCGAAAGATAAATTTTAAGAAAAATATTAGATGAAAATGAGATTTTCCCTATTATTATATATCACCTTGTCCCCTATAACTTGGCCACCATTATCATATCACTTTCTCCTGGTCTGTCTTACTGATTACTTGTTATTAAAACATGGATAGGTGAGACTAAATAACAGGAATCTTCCACTTTTATCTTTCAATTTTCTCTAACAATTTTGTTTCAAAATATTGATAAAATGTCCATCGTCTACATGAGTTGTTTATAGTGTAAAACTTTATGTTGACACGTATTAGATGACCTCGGTAGTCAATTTTTTTTTTTTGTTTTTTCATTCAAAGACACTTTTCTAAGGTTTTTGGGTATTCTAAATTCAATTTTGAGATTATTTCTACCATTTTATGTTTATTTTGTGCAGTTTTGAAGAATCTTAATGTTTTGGATTACCAATCTTAATGTTTTGGATTACCTTTATAATTTTTTTTCAAAAGATTTGTTTATATAGTATCAAATTGAAAATTTTTAATTTAAGTTCCTAGCTGTAGTTTTATGATAAAAGAATAATTTGTAAGAAGTCAAAGATTCAAACTTTTATGTTATCATATAACAAAAAAATTTCAATTTCATTTCTCGTAATTATTTTTTAATTAAACTTGATTAATGTAAAATTAATAGAAAAAAACTATAATTTCAGGAAACTTGATTTTAGTTAAACTTAATTAATAGAGAATTGCTATTTTCATACTCTATTTTGTTAATATCATGTCTTATTTAATCTCTAAATATAATATAAACTAAATTACTCTCAATTCATATACAAATTTTTTAACTTTGACTAAAAACTTTCTATATTAAATGAAAGTAAATTAATTTATATTATATTTAGACATTATCTTGTACAATAGGAATGCCTAGATATTACCCACAGCCAACAAATATAATTCCAAATCTGCCTTCAAAAAAATAACCAACAAAATGCCCACATTATCTTCAAGGGACTTTCTATATATTCACAATGCAAATAAAAAATTGACTCAACATCATTGTACCTCTCTTGTATAATAGGAATGCATAGCAATTATTCACACTCAGAACACGGGGCAATTATTCACAAAATTTGATTTAAGTGACATTTAGTAATTAACGCAGCTAGCCCAAATATTCACTTGGCATCATTGTACCCATTTTGTACAATAAGAATGCCTAGCAATTCTCCATACTCAGCCCTTAGTGTCAAACAAAATACTCCAAATCCAACTTCTAATAAAATAGCCAATGATATTTGCACAAAGTTTCATTTAATGAACATTTTACAAATTTACACAGCTGATGCAAAAATTCTCTTGGGCATCATTGTACCTCTTTTGTACAATAGGAGTACCTATTCATTGTCCCCACTTAGTACCTATTCCCAACAACAATATTCTGAATCCCCCTTCAAATAGAAATGGCTAATGAAATACATACATTCTTGAAGAGACAGTCTATACATTATTACATGCGACTCAAATCTCCACTAGGCATCATTTTACCTCTCTGGTACAATAGAAATGCCTTGTTATCCACTTGTAGCAACTAGTACAGACCAAAGCAATCCAAACCCATCTTAACATAAAAAATAACAAATGAAAGATGCACACAATTTCAATTAAAGGACATTTTATACATTTACACGTAACCTGAATATTCACACAACATCATTATACCTTCCATGTACAATCAGAATGCCTAGAAATTATCCACACTCCAGCACCTAGCGCCAACAATTATATTCCAAATCTGCCTTCAAAACAATAAGTAAGGAAATGCACACATATTCTGAAAGGACTTTATATGTTTTAAGAAGTGCAAACAAATAATTCATATGACATCATTGTACCTCTATTGTACAATAGGAATGCATAGCAATTATTGACACTTGGGCACTTAGTGCCGATCAAATCCTCCTTTACATAAAAAGAACCAATGAAAAACACATACTTTATTGAAAGGGCTTCTTCTGCAATTAAAAAGGCAACCAAAAAAACCACTTGGCATCATTGTATCTCTTTTGTACAATAGGAATGCATATTGATTGTCCCCATTCAGTTCCTATTGCCAACAAAAGTATTCTGAATCGCCTTTCAAAGAAAAATAGCCTCTAAATACAAACATTCAAGGAGGGACTTTCGGTAAATTTATTCAAATATTTGAAGTAAACCTTGTCTTAATACAATGAAATGTCTCTTAAATAATAGAGTCATAAATGATTGCTACAATATATATGAAAGATAAAGATCATAAAAATAAATAAATAAATTCATAGTTCTTGAATTGAGAGTCTTACCACAAGAACTGCAAAAGAACTGATAATTCCAAATATCAGAATCCCATTAACTACACCTATAAACCACTGGCTACAGATTGAAAATAAGTCCAGTCAATTTTCTTGCCCACAAAAATTAGAAATTGGACCTACAATAAGTTTAGTAAGTATGAAGAAGGTAACACCAATCTTCCAAAGAAGCATTTGCCTCCGAAAGCCAATGAAAACAAAGCTGCATGTACTCTCCCATCTGAGAGCAAGATGTTAGTATCAGCACCTAACAAGCATTCAAGGTTTACTTCGAATACAAAAGATAAAGTCTGTTTACTTAACTACAGATCTGGCAAGCAGAAGTTCATGAAAATTTAGGCATACTTGGAGGCAGAGATAGTGACTCATATGTGGGAATGCCAAGGAAATTTGTCAAGATATCTGAAGAACGAGCCACATAGGCAACAAGGAGGGCATACTGGATGAAGATGTATGACCAACTGCAAGAGAATGACAGATTTTGATGTTCACTTCCTATAGTTCATCTGCATATATTTGTACAAAGATGATATTTGAACCTACCATGCAATTTCAACTCCTACTGTCCCCAAAGTTCTCTTAGCCATCGATACCTGAAATTAATCAAGATGAAGAAACTAATGGCCTTCGCGGAACAATAGAAAGCCAAAAATTTGTGTCAATAAAAATGAAACAACAGCAAATACATTGTCCATTAAGTTCTCATTCTCACAAAGATTATGCGCTCTCTTACACAATAAAAGGAATTCTTCACTATTCAGGCTTCATGTAACATACATTGGGAACTTGGGTGCAGAGTTCTGCTGCAAAGCTACCAACTTTATGGTTGAACATGTAGGTATCTTTCCTTTTCAGGATAATTTAATAAACTTGTTTAGATAAACAAACTATTTGCAAGCATGTATCAATACGATGAAAAATCACTTACCAATAATACATTGACAGAACCCAGCTCACACATGGTGTTGACATTCACTTCAACAATGAGCAAACCTGTCACAACCTACAGTAATTCTCATTAGATATGCTTGTGTGTGCAATAAAAAAACTATATGCAAAACCTTTCATTGTCAATTTTAGATTAAAACAAAATAATTGTATGCCTATAGAAATTGTACAGTAATATTATAAGCCTATGAAGGTTAAATTAGTTAAGCATTGCGACACTACCAAATCTTGGTGCCATTTATGTCCTACATTTAATTCCCTCTCTCACTCATAATCATTCAATTTACAGTGAATATTGAGTCTACATACCATATAATTTAGAAATATATATGATCATCAAAGATTATTACCATGTACACCCAACAAATGATGCATGCAACTGCAGAGGCCAAAAAGCCTGCTTCTTGTGTCATGTAAGAAACATTTTAAAAATTTACACAGTCGGCCCAAAAATTCCCTTGGCATCATTGTACATGTTTTGTACAATAGGAATGCCTATTAATTGTCCCCACTTGGTACCTAGTGCTTGCAAATAATGCACATGTTCTCCTAAAAGGAATTTTTATACACTTAGAACTTCTAACAAAAAAAATTCACAGGGCATCATTGTACTTCTCTTATACAATAGGAATGTCTTCCAATTATTCACATAAAAATAACAATTGAAAGATGCACATAGTTTCAATTAAAGGACTTTTAATACATTTTCACGAAACCTGAAAATTCACATGGCATCATTGTACTTTCCTTGTACAATAGGAATGTCTAGCTATTACCAACACTTGGCACCAAGTGCCAACAAATATATTCCAAATTTGCCATAAAAAAAAAAAAATAACCAAGGAAATGGCCACATTATCCTCAAAGGATTTTCTATAAATTCACAAATGCGGATAAAAAATTCACACAACATTATTGTCCCTCTCTTGTACAATAGGAATTCAAAGTAATTATTTACACTCAGAGCACTAGACAATTATTCAAAAAATTTCATCAAATCAACACTTAGTAATTTACACAGCTGGCCCAAATATTCACTTGGCCTCATTGAACCAATTTTGTACAATAGAAATGCCTAGCAATTCTCCATACTCAGCACCTAGTGCCAACCAAAATATTCAAAATCCACCTTTTAATAAAATAGCCAATGATATATGCACAAAATTTTATTTGATGAACATTTGACAAATTTACACAGCTGACGCAAAAATTTTCTTGCTTGGTACCTATTCCCAACAACAATATTTTGAATCCCCCTTCAAATAGAAATGGCTAATGAAATACATACGTTTTTTGAAGGACATTTTGTACATTTATACATGCGACTCAAATATCCACTAAGAATCATTGTACTTCTCTTGTACAAAAGGAATGTCTTGTTATCCACTAGCAGAACCTAGTGCAGACCAAAAAAATTCAAACCCATCTTAACATAAAAATAGCAATTAAAAGCCGCACATAGTTTCAATTAAAGGACATTTTATACATTTAAATGTAACCTGAATATTCACACAGCATCATTGTACCTTCCTTGTACAATAGGAATGCCTAGCAATTATCCACACTCCAACATCTCTTGTGGGATTTTCTGTGTTTCAGGTGTTACAATTGGTATCAGAGCACCCTTCCAGGCACATTTCTTCGTTTCCGTGCTGGTCGTTCACCATGGTCACGACGAATGAGGTTGACCATCGCGTAAGGGAGGTTGAAAAGAAAATGGAGGATCGTTTTGGTCAAATGGGGGGTGCAATTTGAGCATCACAAAAAGCAACTCGAAGGGATCGATCAGAAATTTGAGGCGATGATGTTGTTTATGCGTTCTGAATTTGAGGTGATCAAAACCAGTGTCGGCAAAGGGACTTCAACCAACAACTCCGATGGTATTCCACATACTGGGTCGACAGAAGGGGAAACTCCATCGGTGCCACATCGCAGCACTGACCATCCTCGATTCAATCTACCGTCGTTCGATGGAATTGATTTTCGTAATTGGTTAGGGAAGTGCGAGCAGTTCTTCTTCCTCGAGGATGTACCGGAGGAAAGGAGGTCCAAGTTGATCATGCTAGCAATGGAAGGCAAGGCTTACGCATGGCTCAAACAACACTTGAATATGCCGGGTAAGAATGATATCTCCTGGAACGATCTGTTGACTGATTTAGCAATGACATTTGATGATGGGGTATTTGATGACCATGTAGCTGAATTAATGCAACTAAAACAAATCGGTTGTTTAGACGATTATCTTACGGTGTTTGATGAACTTGTGGCAAGAGCTGGTCTGGATTCAAAAATGGCTATGAGCTACTTTCTGGGGGGTCTGAATGAAACCTTAGAGAAGGCAGTTAGGATCCAACGCCCCAAGTCTATGGTGGAAGCAATTCAAATTGCCAAATGGCAGGAGTGCCTATTTTTGTCCCTCCCTGGTCAAAATTTCCATACTCCTGCACCATTCTCTAACCCAACTTCCAGGACCCACCCCTTCACTTCTAAACCTTCACCGCCACCCTATACCAACTACAGCTCTATGTCCACTTATAAACCAAGTTTCAATTCCCGTAATAACCTCATGCCAAACCATAAGCCCAGCATCTATAATCCCAACACTAACAACCCACAACAAACCCAAAACACTACTTCTCATCATAACTCCACAAATAATCGCTCCAAACCTCTATATACACCCCCTCATAAACAACAGAACAGAGTTGTCCGAGGCCAATCTGTCGCAGAAGAGAGACGGACTAAAGGCCTCTATTGGATTTCTGGGGATAAATGGAGCCCAAAGCACCTCCAAGAGTGCAAGAGGTCCAGGTTATTCAGCTTATCGGTGGATGAGGAGGATTCAGAGGGAGATGAAACATAGAGCATCGAGGAGCAGCGCAAAGGGGATGAAGTCCCAGTCGACTTGAATAGCATTCAGATTTCTTTGCAAGCAATCAGAAGCCACAGTGGGGGTCGGACGATGACGTTGGAAGGAAAAATTAAGAAACAGGTGGTGTATTTTCTGGTGGATACAGGGAGTACACACAATTTTTTGTTAGACAAGTTGGCCAAGTCTTTGGGACTTCCGCTTAGCTATGCAGGACGACTCAAGGTCAAGGTAGCCAATGACCAATTAGTGACCCTCACCTCTCAGGTCACAGGAGTAGAATGGAGTGTCGAAGGCACCAATTTCCAAACGGACTTCTTGATACTACCTGTCCCTGGGCTCAAGGCTATCCTCGGTATGAGCTGGCTACAGTCACTAGGGAAAATAGAGTGGGATTTTACTCACATGACCATGACATTTCACCATAACAATGAGCTGACCAAGATCACTGGCAGCCAAAAGGTGCTGGATATGAAGGAGGACTACAGGGACCCGTATGCCTTACGGGTCATAGGTGATTGCTTTGCTTTGAAACTACTACAGGTGGATGGCACCATGGTAGCCCAGAATTCGTCCACATCCAGTTCTGCCCATCAACACCTGTCAACTACCCAGCACACCCAATTGACTGAAATACTTTTGACATTCGATTCTCTATTCCAAGCACCTACCTCCTTGCCACCTTCGCGACCATATGACCATAAGATTCATTTGAGTCCGTCGGATACACCCATTTCCTTGAGGCCCTATCGATATCCCTATTTACAGAAAAATGTCCTTGAGGAAATGGTGGAGGAGATGCTTCAATCAGGGATCATTCGCAAAAGCTCTTCAGCATTTGTAGCCCCTGTGGTGTTGGTGAAGAAGAAAGATCTTTCATAGCGGTTCTGTGTAGACTACAGGAGACTCAACGCTGCCACGATTAAGAACAAGTTTCCTATTCCCATTGTTGAAAAGCTGATCGACGAACTTCATGGGTCCAAGTTCTTCTCCAAATTGGACTTGCGCTCTGGTTATCACCAAGTACGCATGCATCCTACTGATATTCATAAGACAGCCTTCAAGACACACAATGGCCATTTCGAATGGCTGGTAATGCCCTTTGGACTCTCCAACGCACCAGCAACCTTCCAAGCTCTCATGAACGACGTTTTCTACAAGTTCCTACGCCATTTCATCATTGTATTTTTTGATGACATCCTGATTTATAGTAGCAGTTGGGAGGAACACCTCTCACACCTCACCTGTACCTTCACCACACTTCAACAACATCAACTGTTGTGCCTTTGCTCAGACAACCATTGAGTATTTGGGTCATATTATCAGCAGTGATGGGGTGCGCATGGACAACCACAAGGTGGATGCAGTGCTCGAATGACCCATACCCACGACGGTTAAACAGGTTCGTGGATTCCTAGGCCTTACTGGCTACTACAGACGCTTTGTCCAAGGATATGGAGGCATCGCTCGACCACTAACTAACTTGCTCAAAAAGGGAGCATTCCTCTGGACACAGGAAACAAATGAGGCTTTTAATAAGCTGAAAGAGGCAATGACTTCTGCGCCGGTACTACAACTCCCTGATTTCTCCAAGGGGTTCATCTTGGAGACTGATGCATCAAAAGAAAGGATTGGTGCAGTCTTGTTACAAGGCAACAGACCGATTGCCTTCATCAGTAAAGCTATGGGACCAAGATTTGGATCCATGTCCACTTATGAACGAGAATTGTTTGCTATTGTATTTGCTGTCAAAAAATGGAGTCAATACTTCATTGGCAACCACTTCACTGTCCGGACAGATCAGCAGGCACTCAAACACCTGCTCGAGCAGCCATTATCCACCCCAATGTAATATAAATGGCTTGAAAAACTCCTGGGTTACAGCTATGACATTCAATACAAGAAGCGCAGAGACAACTTGGTGGCCGATGCTCTATCTCGTCGGGAAGAAGCACTAGCTATTCTGTCCATCTCTGTGGTGGACTCCACCTTGTTAGACAGAATTAAGGAGAGCTGGAACAAGGATGAGTCCCACCGTAATAAGATGACCAAGTTACAGAGCGGAGAATTAAAAACCAGCAAGTACCAACTACAAGGCCAACTTCTGAAACGAAAAGGGAAATTGGTGGTGGGGAAAAACACTCCACTTCGAGAAGAGATTTTGTAATTCTTTCATGCTTCTTCGTGGGGGGGTCACTCTGGGCAGAATGGAACGTATCAACGGGTCAAGGCAATATTGTATTGGAAGGGCATGCAACAGGACATTAAGAGACTTATCCAACACTGTGACACATGTCAACGTTGTAAACCTGACCTCCCCAAATACCCTGGCCTCCTCCAACCCCTCCCAATCCCCGAAGGTGCTTGGCAATGTCTCTCAATGGATTTTATAGTGCAACTTCCAAATTCATCCAGCAGAACAGTCATCCTGGTTGTCGTTGATAGACTGACGAAGTATAGTCATTTCTTTGGTCTTCGACACCCATATACGGCCAAAGACGTGGCACAAATTTTCCTTGAGCATGTCGTGAGGCTCCATGGCTGGCCCTTGGCCATTATATCAGATAGGGACCCGATCTTTCTCAGTGCATTCTGGCTTGAGTTGTTCACTCTCCAAGGGGTACGTTTGCAAAAATCTACAGCATACCATCCCCAAACGGATGGTCAATCCGAAGCTGTTAATAAGGTGGTAGAAGGGTATCTACGTTGTTTTGTAAGTAATGTTCCCAAAAAATAGTTACACTGGCTGCCTACAGTAGAGCTCTGGTATAACACTCACTATCAATCGTCCATTCAAATGACACCCTTCGAAGCACTGTATGGGTACCCACCAAACTTAGGCAATCCATTTGTAACAGGAACATCTATGATAGGAGCAGTGGAAACGACCTTACGTTCCAGAGATGAGATTTTGGCTTTGCTGAAGTCACACATGATGAAAGCTCAAGAGAGGATGAAGTGGTATGCTGATAAAAAGAGAACAGAGAGGACATTCACAGAAGGAGACTGGGTTTATCTCAAACTCCAACCGTATAGGCAAGGATCCATCAACAACAGAGCTTTTCACAAACTTGCGGCCATTTATTACGGACCATATCAGATCACCGACAAAGTAGGAACAGTGGCTTATCGCCTAGCATTGCCCCCCGAAAGCAAACTACACAACGTGTTCCATGTCTCACTATTGAAACGCCACCATGGTGCCACAGTCCCACAGCAAACACTCCTTTCTCAGACGATGGAGATATGCCCATGCTACCCATCGCTATTTTGGATCGCCGTATGGTGAACAAACAAAACAGAGCTGTCACAAAAGTCCTTGTCCAATGGTCGAATGCTTCCAAGGATGATGCTACATGGGTCCCTTACCACCCTTTCATGCAGCAGTTTCCTTATTTCGCAAGCACCTCATGATCGCCTCTGTTTCCGGCCACAGATTCTAGCTTCCTTGGGGTCAAGGAAGCCGTCGAAGGGGAGGCCTTTGTCATAACGGAGGGTGGAGATGACTGAAACGATGTCGTGTTAATTAAGAGAAGAAACGATGTCGTGTGTCAAGTCTGAAGGATGGATAAATCAGTTAACAGTAGAGGAGGAGTAAGGCTGGGATGCTGTCCACGTGGATGGAGATCCTGGGTTTAGGGAATTAGCCGTTAGAGGGAGAGTATAATCCAAAAAAAGGGCCGTGTGGCTGTGATATCAATTTGGTTGTTATATTGATTTTGTGGACTTTCTGCTCTGGAGTTTTCTTCCCCATCTCGGGGTGAGCTCACAAGTTATCAATAGAATTGCATTTCTTTTCTCTTGTGGGATTTTCTGTGTTTCAGGTGTTACACTTCCCGGCGGTAGCTAAAGCCACTGTGGAATGACATTCTCAACCTTGTATTGGAAATTAATCGCTCTTCATGAAACCAAGAAAAGTTAGAGTTAGAAATTCTTAGGGAGAATTTTCCCTTTGGTTTTTATACCAAACACCACCTTAGGGTTCGTTGTGGCGGTTCTGACTTCTAAGTTCTAACGTCTGTTTAGGAAATTGTAAATGCATCGTTTAATACTTTTCATTAACTTGAAACGCAGCGTTTGACGTTGGCTGTGGGATAGACCGACCTACCCATACCTTTTCTTTGAAGTTGAACGCCTTATTCTTCCTTTTTATAATTTAGTAAAGTAAAACAAAACAAAAAACAATTATGTACCAAAAAAAAATAATAAATAATATTTTATGCGAAAGAAATAAAAGCTATCTATTTTTCATAATATATTATTATATTATTTATGACATTAAATAAGTACTTACATCATATTTTATAAATAAAAAAGGTTCCAGTTTAATTCTAAATCAATAAGACTTTAACCAGCTCTTGGACACAATTAATGCAGTGTAGAAAGTTTTTTTACTAAAGTAGGGTAGTTTCAAAGTATATTACCGAAATAATACACTTTTAAAAAATTTGAAATTTAAAATTGGCAAGGATGGGGCCCACTGGACACGCCGTGGACCTCATGGTGTGTCTATCCTTGTCTTTTCCTCTTCGGTTTTGCAAACGTGTGAGGTCCTATTGCTGTTGAAAATGTGCCAAATGGCATGCCTTTTAGGGACCTATATGTGGGGACACACCGTGGGGCTGGTGGAGTGTCCTTTGAGAACGTGCCGTGGGGCCCGCACCGCAGTCCAGAATTTTTATTTTTATTTTTTAAAAATTACATTATTTTGATAAATTACTTTCAAACTACATCATTTTTTGGTATTTAAATTTTCTAACTACCCTAATCTGGTCAAAGAGCCACTTTAACCTTTTTTTAGTCAGCAAATTAAACCAAATCTCTCTAAAACTACAATTAAGTAAAGAAAAAAAAGCTAGGGCAATAGAACGGACTCAACGGAGGGTGGAGAGAGAGAGAGAGAACGATAGCGAGAAGAAAGTAAGAATACCCATTTGATGGCATGGGCAGAGACCAGAAGGTAGAGTGAAACAGTATCAAAGAAAGATCGAGACACAGCTATAGCAAGAGGAATAGAAACAGAGAGACGAGGAATGGAGCAGATCCAGAAAGATGAATTTAAATTTCAGATTTTGTGTATAGGTAATNTAATAAGTTAGCTCATGAGAGTTTTGTTTGGTTAGCCAGAGCTGCTAGGAGTGGTCCAGGTGGGATCAACAATCAACTGGAATAAACTTAGCGTAATCCGTTGGAAAATTATGCCCCAAGTATAATTGCTATGCAGCTATGGGTTCGATTAAAAAGAGGATTTTCTAGCTAAGATGAGTGTCGTGTGAGAGCACCAGAGAGACGAGGAATGGAGCAGATCCAGAAAGATGAATTCAAATTTCAGATTTTGTGTATAGGTAATCCTCTCTCTCCTTTTTTCTGGGTATGCTTTTATTTCTTGCCCCTTTCTTTCCCTCAAGAGTCCCAATTTGATCCCCCATTGTTGCGAGTGGTGTTTGAGGGAAAGCTTGGGTGCTATGGCGTGGTGTTTTGAAGGCTTTTTCTCTACCCAATTTCTCATTTTAATTTGAATTGATCTGATGAAGAAGCTGTAGCCGATGACACTGTCGGAATGTTAATTTATTTTTTGGTTCTATAATAATTGTTGGTTTCTTTAACAGAAGAAAAAAAAAATTGTATATTTATATAAAAAAGATTGAACTTTCACTTGTGCTGTAAGTTGTATATCTTAGTAAAGCCTTCTCCTTCCATTTAGGTACCATGGTTATGGCATTATTGGAGTAAAACTTTATTAAAACAGCAGTGTTGGAAGTGGAGTGAATCCGTATTACCACAATATTTATGGATTCTTCTGTCCTGATGGACAGTACAACTCTGGAGCCTCGTGATGACATGGAATTTGAATCTCATGAAGCTGCATATGCATATTACAAAGAATATGCCAGGTCTGTTGGGTTTGGTACTGCCAAGTTGAGCAGTCGGCGATCCAGGGCATCAAAGGAATTCATTGATGCCAAATTTTCATGTATAAGATATGGTAATAAGCAGCAATCTGATGATGCCATTAATCCACGCCCTTCTCCAAAAATTGGTTGTAAAGCGAGCATGCATGTGAAGAGAAGACAAGATGGTAAGTGGTATATCTATAGCTTTGTAAAGGAGCATAATCATGAGCTTTTGCCTGCTCAGGCTCATTTCTTTCGAAGTCACAGGAGTACTGATCCTCTGAATAATGATGTTCGGATGCGAAGAAGGAAGAATTTAACTGCAGTTTCTAAATTATTTAGTGCATATCAAAATGTTGATTGTTTAGAGAACTTTATGAGAAATCAGCATGATAAAGGACGGAGTTTAGTTTTAGAAGTTGGCCATGCCCAGTTGCTTCTTGAACTATTTATGCACATGCAGGAAGAGAATCCAAAATTCTTCTATGCAGTTGATTTGAATGAAGAGCATCGACTGAGAAATGTGTTCTGGGTTGATGCCAAAAGCATGGAAGATTATGCTTACTATGGTGATGTTGTTTCTTTTGACACAACATATTTTACTAGCAAGTATAAAATACCATTGGTACTTTTCACTGGGGTAAACCATCATGTTCAACCAACATTGCTTGGTTGCGCATTGATTGCTGATGAGTCGATTTATACTTTTGCTTGGTTACTGCAAACATGGTTAGTAGCAATGGGGGAACGAGGTCCACAAGTTATTCTCACTGACCAAAATGAGGCAATTAAAGCCGCTGTTGCTGCAGTTCTTCCGGCCACCCGCCATTGTTTTTGTTTGTGGCATGTTTTGGAAAAGATACCAAGACAGCTTGAATTTTTAGGCACATGGCATGATAGTTTTATGGAAAAGTTCAACAAGTGTATATACAGATCATGGACAGATGAACAATTTGAAAAGAGATGGTGGAAATTGGTTGACAGGTTTAATCTTAGAGATGTTGAATGGGTCCAGTCCTTGTATGATGACCGTACACGCTGGGTGCCAACTTTTATAAAAGATATTTCTTTTGCTGGGTTGTCTACCGGTTCACGCTCAGAAAGTTTGAATTCTTTCTTTGACAACTATGTTCAAGGGGATACTTCATTGAGAGAATTTATAGAACGGTACAGAGTGATTCTTGAAGACAGGTATGAAGAGGAAGCCAAAGCAAATTTTGATGCATGGCATGAAACACCTGAATTGAAGTCTCCTTCCCCTTTTGAAAAACAAATGTTATTAGTTTACACACATGAAATTTTTAAGAAGTTCCAAGTAGAGGTTTTGGGTGCAGCAGCTTGCCATCTTAAGAAAGAAAACGATGATGTGATCACAACTTATACTGTGAAAGATTTTGAAGATGATCAAAATTATATGGTACAATGGAACAAATCAAACTCAGATATATGTTGTTCATGCCATTCATTTGAATACAGAGGTTATCTCTGTAGACATGCTATTGTGGTTCTACAAATGTCTGGTGTGTTCAGCATCCCACCTAAGTATGTCTTGCAAAGGTGGACAAATGCTGCTATGAGCAGGCATCCCATTAGTGAAAGATTTGACGAGGTTCAATCAAAGGTCCGGCGTTTCAATGATTTATGTAGACGAGCCATAATATTGGGCGAAGAAGGATCTTTGTCCCAAGAGAGTTACCATGTTGCGATAGGTGCCATAAAAGAAGCTTTAAAGCAATGTGGAAACTTGAACAGCTCTGTTGAGAATGATGTGAGACATGAAACTTTAGCCATTCATACTGTTTGCAATGTTGAAGGAAAGCATCAATCTAGTAATACATCTAAAATGTTTCCTGATCCAAAAGTGACTACTGGTAGTAAGGCTTCGAGGACTGGTTTGCCTGGTACAGATGTGGGAAGTGCAGAAAATAATGAAGGAAAGAAAGGAATGGTCAGTGAGTTTGAAGATTCATGGTTGACCTCTTTGTTTTCATTTTTTTCTTTTCAAAAAAATTTGTTTACAAGTTTGACTTTTTTGTATGGATAGGTACCTCAGCTGGAGGCAGTGAGTGGGCAAGATGGTTTTCACCAAATGGTATGTCACGCTCTAACTTTCTATTATTGTGATAAAAAGTCTCCACTTTGAGATTTGGTTTTGTTCGGGTTAGCGAAATCTTAATACAGCATCAAACATGATAAATGAATTTGTTTTAATGTTTGGACTGGTGGCAAAATTTCACAATGATTTTTGATGATTTTAGAGCTTTTGAGGTGATAAAGCATTTGATTGTGGATAATGTTGTAGTGGAAGATAATTAGATACTTGATAGTGTTTGGTTATGCTACTATATTATGCAAGTTGGGTTATGTTATAATGGCCAACTATCCATATTAACCTCTTGACCTGTTGAATAAGTTGGACCAACATATGAGTGTTTCAACCTTATAAAAAGAATGTGATAAATTTATGTTTTGAGGCTTTGTGTTGAGAAGGCCTGAAAAGAAAAGAACTCTTCTTATTTAGATTTATGACTTATTAGATAAATGGTTTGTGTTAGATTATAGCTGTTGCAACATTCTCTATAGAAGCACCTGGTTGATATATGTAAATACCATATTTATTTTATATGCGCTGATCTCCATTCTCCTTGGCTTTTGACAAAAATACACATCTCCATTCTTGATGAGGGCATTTGATTGACTTATCATGAAGTTTAGTCTTAGCAAACAGATAAGTTGAGTATGATTTTAATGTCTGTTATGCTTGTGACAGGATCTAACTGATATGAGGCCGCATAATGTCATGTCTATGCAGTTTCACAATGCGGTGCCTTCTCTGTTCCATAACGTTACATCAACACAGTTTCATAGCGCGGCTTCAACTCATTTTCATGAGAATCGTCTTCCTCGTTAGCCAAGCAATAGTTTACTTTGTATAAAGATTATGTACAGAACTGTACATGAGAAATGCTTTATGTTTTGGTAGGTATTAGGGACACTTCTGGAATCTATGGAGGATACTGAAAGGTATCCATTCTGCATGGAGGATACTTGTGCTAACTTGAGATTCTGAAAGGTAAAGTAAACCTTAACCATTAATGTTGCTATTGTTTTCTTGATTGTGTTTTTATGTTTTTTGCTTGGTTGCGTTGTGTAATATGGATATAAGCTTAGTCTTTATACTAATTAAGTGAAGCCTTCACCTTTGTGTTTATACTAAAATATAGTTAATTAGTATTTTATACTAATTAAGTGAAGATAAGCTTAATCTTTAGACTAAATTAGATTTAGTTAGTCTTAATACTAAGTAAAGATAAGCTGTCTTTAAACTAAAGTAGATTTAGTTAGTCTTTATACTAATTAAGTGAAGCCTTAATCTTAGTATTTATACTAAAATAATACTAATTAGTTTTTATACTAATTAAGTGAAGACAAACTTAGTATTGTGACTAAATTAGATGTAATTAGTCTTTATACTAATTAAGTGAAGATAAGGTTAGTCTTTAGACTAAAATAGATTTAGTTTGTATTTTTACTAAATTAAGTGAAGCCTTCATATTAGTCTTTATACTAATAGAGTTGATTAGTCTTTATACTAATCAAGTGAAACAATTAGTATTTATACTAAAATATAGTTAGTTGGTGTTTATACAAATTAAATGCCCAAACTTCGTTTTCAACCTACTCACTATATAAGAATGGGCTCCTTCTTAATTTTCAAAACTAACTTGGTCAATTTGAAAAAACTAAGAAACCCAGGTGCCCATACCTTGCCTTTAACTCAAGGTATGGTAGAGGTCCTCTTTTTAATATAAATGAATGGTTGAAATCAATTGAAAATGGGGTAAAATTTTATATTCTTATAGTATTGGTTAATTTTTTATATATATAAAATAAGATTTATAGAAATTTGACAATTAAATCTCTTATTTTATCACCTTTATGGCTACTAATTGATAATTTGTGTAATTTACTATAAAAAATTTGACCAAATTTAGTGGGGAAGAAGTCAATAACAGTGCCCCAATCTCCTACAATGGTAGTCAAATGACTCAAATCTGCAGTCATGGGCTACCCCATTAAAGAATCAAGTAAGTCAATCATAGTTAAGCCTATGATACAACACCGCTATTATGGAAATATATGGACCATGTTTGTTTGACTTTCCAATAAAAAAAAATTCTTATTAGGTCAATTAGATATAGCCTCCTTTTGTAAATTTGTATAGCATAAGCTAACATTATGTCAATAAATTATTATTTTTTGGATGATTATGTCAATAAATTTTGAAGGAAGCAAGGAACTAAATATGCATGAATTGCCTTGAGTTACACTAATTATACGACTCTTGATGGACAAATCAATCACATATAACACGAGTAAATTTCATAAAATATAGCTTAATTTTTTTTAAAAAAAATAGTAGTAAATTTGAACATAGGAGAATGATTAATAGGATCTTTAATACATTTTCCAATAAAATTTTAGAAAAATAAATTATTTGTATAAAAAATGAAATTATGTCAATATATATATGAAGATTCTCTTTTTTTGGTTACACAACGGGGCAAAGCCCAGCAGAAGAAAAAGCCACGAAGAGTTAGACAGGGACTGATATGGGCACCGAAACTCCCATACAATCCTCTAGCAAAAGCTCCCTAATACAAGTGGGAGGAACAAAAAATTGAGATACCCTAAAAGGACCATCATGCCCTTCCCTAGCTAACATATCAGGACACTTGTTACCTTCCCTAAACACATGTTTAAAACTCAACTCCCATGCACGAGTTTGCATCGCTCGAATCTGTAGGACTAGGTTATGACAAGGGTGAAAACTGTTGTTGCAACTTAGCAGAAGCTGCAAACAACACTTCGAATCCGTTTCCACTTCAACTCTTCGATTCCCTAGCCCCCATGCCAACCGAAGGCCATGCACCAGGCCCCATAACTCCGCATGAGTTACAGAACACCGCCCCAAGTTACACATGAACCTAGCAAGAAACTCACCAGCAGCATTTCTAAGCACCCCTCCACAAGCTGCCGAGGAAGAAGATCCCAGCATAGACCCATCCGTATTGAGCTTGGTCCACCCCTCCCTTGGGAAAATCCACGAAATATTCTAGGTACTCCTTCTGGGCACCCCAAGGCTAGAAAAAAGAAGGGTGATATCAGCCCCATAGGCCTTAACTCTAGCTAAAATGTGAGGCACTAGATCACCCCCATCTTAGACTCGAGCACTATCAAAGATCGACTCATATTATGAAGATTCTCTGATGGGAGCCTTTAATTTACCCAGGCAAAAATATGGGGTTATATAACCCTATTTTAGGTGGCACAATCACCACCGTTTCTTGTGCTATGTGTCAAATCTAGTGGTAGATATTTAATTTTAATTACCTGTTCAGTTGGTCATTTCTCAACTTGTATGACAATATTAATGTGACTCACTAATTTAACTAGAATTATGTTAGTACCCCACTTAAAATAATAATTTATGTTAAAGTTTTTTTTTTTAGTGATTAAATTATGTTAAAGTTTAGAGTACCCAAAGTACGATATTCTTCTTCATTTACATATTTTTCACAAACAAATTTATGAATTTTTTTTTTAAAGAATTATATTCAAATTTATACATAAAGATTCACAATTTAAAATAAAATTTTAAGCATGATAAAATTTAAAAATATACATTAACAAATAGATTAAGATGAGTGAAGAACAATAGTATAAAAAATAAGTCAAAAAATTGAAGAGAGTAAATCTCACTCTCTCCCTTACTCTTTATTTTTTGCAAGTAGGATTTGAATGATGGATTTTTGCATGAAAATGGGATAAATCCTAACTTTGAAATTCAAAGTTTTACTATTTTTTTATAAAATATTCATGTAAGTTTCATAGATCATCAAATTTTGAGTTTAATGGTGTGAAACTCATGTTGAAAGAGGTTAAAAATATTGAATAATTGATTCTGGGCATAACCAAGTCAACAACTAGGTCGGGTGACCCAGTTGCACACCCAAATAGAGGTAGAAGATGATGAATAGTATTTTCAACCAAAGTCCACTTGTGTGTCAAGAGAGTGATGGCATGTGGAGCTCACACGCTGAGATTTTTGTTTTATTGAAACTTGCTCGGTTCTTCTTCACTCTCCCTATGCTGCCTTTTGAATTTTTTTAAGAATTTTTGGATGTCCAAAATTATTTTTTCTCAACTTTTCAAAACTTTACACTATTAAAATGATACTTCCTTTTTCTTAAAAGAAGTTATGTCTGACTATTTAATTAATTTAAAATTTTATTTCATTAAATTTAAAAGGTAGAAACCGAACTTGTTTTAGCTTGTATAATTCATTTCTTTGGAGTGTAATTTTTTGAAATTATGATAGAACGACATTATTTTTCCTATCTAATATCAATTAGTTTAATAAATAAGTATTATAAAAAAAATATCCCATATCCCGATTGGTCATGTGCAGCAGTGCAAGTGAGTTGAACTCATTAATCAATGATCAAATCTAATGGAAGGTGCGTATAAACTTTGTTTTATATCTTAATTATTAGAGCATTACTAACAAAATTAAGAGCATAGGAAGTGGAAAAAGCGGGTGGATGGATCCCCCGCCTAGGGTTTCATATTCAAATAAAAGTATCGGAAAGCTGATGAAGCATTATTTTTGTTAATCGTTTTCCAATTTTATAAATTTGAATACTTTGTTTAAACACTAAGACTATAACTTGGTACAAGTATTATATCTGTATATAATAGTTGATAACGTGTTCTTTTATTTGTAAAATAATGTTTGCTTTGATTTGCATCTTTCTTACATTAATTAAATAATGGTCCTTTCTCTTGCCCAAAAGATGCAGAATATTATCCAAATATTTAACAATAGCCAAAGCCATCGAACAAGAATAAAAGCATCTTTGTGTGAAAGCGTGAAAAAGGATGAGAAAATAAGATTTTAAAAAAAATTGGGGTTGATTTGTAATAAATAAAAATTTTGCCCATAGCAAGTTAAGTAAATATGTGGATCTCACTATTAATACACTTGTCATAATTAAATTGATCTAATTAAGATGGGGTTGTTTAACCCCATTTTTATATGGGGTCAGTTAAAGCCCCCTTCTCTGATACTATGAATATGTCATATTATACTGACATGACAAGTATAAATAATTTTTATATTTTATTAAATATAAAATATATTTTATTTTATTTTATTTTCTTAAATAAATTTAAAAATAATTTACTTATACACAAATTATTTAGATATCGACTATTTTTCATTTGATATGATATATTACATAAATACTAAAAATATTTAAGCAACTTCTATATATATATATATATATATATATAATGTGTTAATAGCATACTCTTTCTCCTAGATGGATTGTTCTATTTCTATCAGCCAAAGCATGGGGGGTATTTCTGTCTTTCCATCTGAAACGTCTAACGAACTCTCTAACTACCTGTTTTTATCCTCCTGTAACAGAACACCACGTGTCCCCGACAACTTCCCGCCAAAGTCCCTGTACTCCCTCAACCTCCTTCACATGCAGAGTGAGCACAAAACGAAACCCACTCAGAGAAGCAGAGAACCAGAGAGAGAGGGAAAACCTTTCGAGAACCTTCAAGCTTCATCAATGGCTTCCTCACTTCTCCTTCTTCTTCTTCTTCTCACCACCCTCTCCTTCTTCTCTCTCTCCTCCTCTATCCCCCACAAAACCGTTCTCGACGCCGCTGATATTCTCTCCGATTCAGGCTTCGTCTCCATGGCCCTCACTCTCGAAGTCCTCTCTGAAACCCTCCTCTCCCAATCCCGTTCTCTCACCATCTTCGCTCCTTCTGATTCCGCTTTCAGAAGATTTGGTCAGCCCTCCATTGATCTCCTCCGATTCCATTTCGCCCCTCTTCCTCTCCCGCAGCAGAGCCTCCGATTGCTCCCCGCCGGCGCCAAGATTCCTACGATGTCCGCCGGCCGGTCTCTGACCGTCACCACCTCGCCGTCAGATCGCGCAATTTCACTCAACAACGTTAGGATCAGCGGAACTCCGATTTACGATGACGGATTTTTCCTAGTCTACGGAATTGGGAGGTTCTTCGATCCCAATTTTCAGTACACAGGGCCATTTCAGAGACCCAGTCCAAACCCCCAATGTGAAACCAAGAACCACACCGTGGGTTCTTCTAATTCCATCCATCAAACCAGAGAAACCCTCCAATCTGGAGGGTACTCTGTGATGGCTTCGTTTCTGGGTATGCAACTCCCTGGGATCACAGAGCAGACTCCAATGACGGTCTTTGCTCCACAAGATGAAATGGTGGTGAACCATTTGGGGAATTTCAGCGAATACCCACCATTCTTTCTCCGCCATGTGGTGCCCTGCAAACTTCTCTGGAACGATCTAGCGCATTTCAATGATGGGTCAGAGTTACCCACCTACTTGGAGGGGTTCACCATTAACATCACGAGGTCTGGTGGGGTTTTGATGCTAAACGGAGTCACAGTTATCATTCCAGATTTGTTCTTTGGTGACAAGATTGTCGTTCATGGCGTCAGTGATGTTCTTGTGGCGCATGAGAAGAATCAAGAAGACGTAGAGACTTTCGATCATATGGGAGACGAGCATGCTGAGGAGAATACGTTTGATCCTGGTGAATTTTGAGTTCTTTTAACTGCATTTCTTCTCAAGTTTTCGGTTCCTGGTCAATTTCTCTGATGCCACCAGATTCTTAGTTCTTTTGAGGTGTTTGTTTTAGTACACTGGACTGTATTTGATAACAAATAGAGGGAGATTCACTTGTAAATTCTGGTTCAGTGCACTAAGAAATTTACTCCTTAACTGTGCTGATTTGTGATATTCAGAGTGATATTTTTCCCAGTTTTTCTTTTCTGGGTAGTTTTTCTTTAATGATTTCCTTCTTTGATTGTTCATTATGGCTTTTATTAAATGAAAAGTTTAGTTGAAAATGAACAAATATTGGTTTGTTCTATTGCTTTAAGTAGTCAGAAACTTATGGTATTACAATTACAGAAGAGAATTCTAAACCTGCAATAGCATGCTATACTGTGCCAATGTCACTGATTGCATTTGTAACCAAGGGTTTTGGTTTTCATATTGACACAATGGAAAGGGAAAAAGAACACAGGAATTTCAACTCAGTGGGCTCTGAAATTGCAAAATGGCCTTGGTTCAGGTTTGTGTTAGTATTAATTTCACTGGTCCTAAGTCCTAAACCAGAATGGGACAATTAAGTGGACAGGTAATAAGAGAAAAATAAGTTTCTGATTCTCTTGTGGGGTAGGAATTTGCCTTTGTCTTGTCTATTGGTCTAGTGACTAGTGCTAGTGAAAAGGGAACTGCTAAATTCTTTGTAGCTGAAATTATATATGTCCTCAATGAAGAAAGACGCTTTCTTTTCAATTCCACTAATTTAGCAAACTATCAATTTCAATTTTAGTTTGTGGTTCACATTCAATCGTTAGTCCTTAAACCTTGCTAATTACCTAAATAGAAATTATTAACCACTTATCCACTTGATTAACCATGTATCTTACACATGACCATTCACAATTTTGTTTATCACCCTTTACTTTTCCACTTGATATACATCTAAAGCTAGAAAAACTAACGACAAGGACAGAAGTTGGAAATGCAGAAGCAGCAGCATCATGGCAACTGTTGGATGTAAGGTCCATTAGATCAATAAATCAAATTACTTTTTCTTTATATGGATAAATATCTATAATACATTAAGCTTAGTTATTATCCTCAAACTCAAAAATGGAGCTTCGCTCCACCTTGGTTCCATCCTCTAAATATGGTATACAGTGAAACACTAGTAATCTATTCTTCTCAACTAATTTTCTATTGTACAACATAATCTACACTTCTCTTGCTGTGTTTGACAACGAATTTTGGTTGTTGCGATTTCTATTAAATCTATTCTTAAGATTCCTTAATTTATTTGGTAAGGACAGATTCACAAACGCTTCCTCCCTTTGGGGGCGGTTTGCATAGAGAATCCAGAGAACAAGACAGAGCAGTACACCAACTGAAATGAGGCCCAGTCCTGCATTCACAATCTTAAGGTAATGGTTTAATGGAGGACAGTACCCTGCAGTGATTGCTTTGAATGTATCCCTCACAAAATTGCAATCCTGAAGGTTAAGTAAAAGTGGAGCATAATGTTCTAATGCATAACTCTCATTAACTGCCACTACCAACTGCGAATAAATCTGCGGGGTCACACGGCCAACAGTGGTGCAAATATATGACTCAGATACTTGACATTCATAATTCTTCCAAACCTGAAACGTTTAAACAGATAACACAAAAGAAATTGATCAGTTCACCTTTGCACATTACCGGCATAAATGAATGTTAATATAAAGAACAACATAATCAAGGAACACATAGCAGTTCAAATGATCAAGACCAAAATTCATACATTTTTCTTTCTTTCTTTACAAATTGCCAGAAGGACATGTCATCCAGCAAAACAAGCCAAGAAACTTAAAGCCTAACCCCCAGTTGTACAGGGCTTTAATTTGGACTACCGACCATCCATTAAAAATATGATTAACAAATAAGTTTGCAAAATAATTTCAACTTCCAATAGAATGTTAATGTAAATGTCATTTACTATTAACCATATGTTTTGATATTGTATACAAATCTACTTCATTGCAGTGCACTTCTATTATCTATTTATTTTCCCTTGTTGAGATTTTTGTGCGTGTGTGTGTGTGTGTTGGGAGAGATGGGTTGGGGAGAAGCGAATGTGCAGTGATGAAATTATGACATACCATGGAAGCGTTGAATGAGGAAACTTCTTGGGATGTACAATTACGCTCTTTGAACTGAGAGTCAAATGGATAGCACAAAGGTGGCATTAGAGGTCCAGACTGATTGTAATAATTGGGATTGCCTGGGCTTGCATTTGAATCTGCAATGGTATAGACGAATGTGTTGACAACATTAACAATATTGGTGACCACTTGTTTACTCTGAAAAAGTGTCTTGTTTGTGGTTTTCTGATCAACACATGGAAGGATGTTGCTAAGAGCTGACTCCGCATGTGGATTCTCTACCCATTCTTCCATAGCCATACAGGTATCAGAAATTGCACTGAAAATAGAAATAATATAATCATGTCAAGTCCATTGGTTATTTATATGTGGTTTTGGATCAAAAGTGGAACAACCAGGACACTGATAATTACATATTAGTCAGAAGCATTTATTATAGAGCAATTTTTGCAAGAGTAAATGAGGATCCAAGGAAAGTCGAGAAAGATCATAGTTTCAGCACAAAGAAAATCTAAAACAGAATTCTGTAAGAAAGATACAGTGGCTTACTTATTAAGGATCATGAACACTCCACAAAGAATGAATGTGATTGCCACCAGTAACCATCCACTGAAAACAAATCTGCAGTAACATTTTGAAATCAGATATAAGAAATGAAACAGATTCTTCGGGTACATAGTGGCTGTGGCAAGATAAGCAGAGGTAATACAAACTGACCATAAGCTCAGAAAACTTACATGAGGATTGCATGTTGATGACCAAGGATAGATAGGACTGCAGATAAATATATCAGTCAGTTACAAAGCAAGAGTTCATTCAAAAAAAACATAGCTCCATTCATTCAGGATATCATCATCATGAATTCCATACCTAATCCAATTAGAGCCAGGAGAAGCATCACTGCTGCCACGGCAATCAAAGCTGAGCGCCTACATAAATGATCATGGAATTTAGCACTGCAGGAACCAATATTAAATTCTAAAATGAATAGATGCCAAATATTTAGTACAGTTTAGATTACATACACAGCATTGAATACTCCTTTGATTTTAACAGAATTTTCATTTGTCTTATCGGATAGTGTATTTGCTGCAGTGTTTAGATCCCCATTTAAATTGTCAATATCTTCCAAGATATTAGATGGAAGAAAGACTGACTCCACATTGATAGTCTTTGCAAGGGAGAGATACTGCGTGACATTTCTCAGAGTCTCCACGGTATAGGCTGACTGATTGACGACATATTGGAGAGTATCCAAGGCCTCAACATAAAACTTATCCTGTCCAATAGAAAGGAGGATACATCCAGTCCTGTGTGATCATAAAATCAGGACACATTAGCACTTAGCATGGGACAAACTATCATCAAGGTTGCTACTTCTTCATGAATTTCTATCAGAGACATATATAATAACATGTTTAGGTATAGAATTATATATACAGAGGAATATTTGATAATAAATCATGACAACTGATACATATACACCAAGAAAAAAAAACATATGAAAAAAACTCTAAACAGCCAACCTCATAAATCTGTGATAAGAAGGCTAAAAACCAGGGAGAGTAGAGGAAAAAAACATTCTGTGAAGACATTAATGAAGGAACATTAAAATGAAGTTCAGAGTATTACGCTACAGCACAGGTGAATACTAGAAGCAGTATTAGACAAATTCTTTGCGAATGATTTGATCCTTCATCCTTGATGTTAATCCTCCACCCACAGCATAGATGAATTAAGATTGCCAAGCCAAATGAAATAAACCATAGGACAGCAAGAACGAAACCAGCCACACCCGTGAAACCAACTGACTGCACATATGGTAAAAACCAATTAATAGATTATGGTAATCTGTTGAAAGTAGAAGAGCAAAGCATTGAATGATACACATAGATGCCATAACTTTTGTTTTGGCCTTACATAGAATTCATAACTTAAGATACACAAGTTCAAGAAGAAACAAACAAAACAAGAATTAGTACTAAAGTTCCTTATGTGTGTAATAGCACTTGTCTTCTATCGATTCAAAAGAATCTGCTGGAATATGCCTTTTACTCATAAAATTGAAATCCAGATTTGGTATAGGTGTGCAATTCCAGCCATAATTATACAGCAATTACTATGACCACGAGCAATGGAGTATACAGCTGATATATAGAGTCATAAAAGAAAGGTATAACATAGACCAATGAAGACAACAAATGCCACCCCAATAAAGATTATCCATTTCAATCGAATAGATCAAGCTCTAGATAGCTCACTAGTAGCTCTAAGGCAGCAAGCCGGAATTTCACTTGTCTTTATCGAATAGCCATTGACATCAGAACGAATCAAAATCTTTGATTTCATAACATAATTAATAGGGATTCATGGTACTTACTGCCCAATAATGCCGATTCGCGATGTCCCAACCACCTCGATAACGTTGAAACCCGCGAAGAATGTCGGGCCTTTTGGTCCGGTTTGCCGCCAACACAAGAGTACTCTGAGGCGCATCATTCCCAGGTGCTGGTGCTAGAGCTGCTTGCTCAACAGCATTCTTCCACGGACCCAAATTCTCTTCTCCTGAAAACACAAAAAGGTAACACCGCAATAAATTACAAAAGTTTACAATCAAAATTGCTCAATCCAAAACCGCATAAGCCAATTGCTCTAGCAGCGTAAAAATGGAAACCAAGTAAATAAAGTGGTAGTAGTTATGGAAAGAAGTATCAAGCATCTTCCTCGTTTGGTTGCTCAGAAAATGTATCAAAATGGAAAGCATCAGATTTTCCATTTCCGGGACCCAGAAGAAAAACCCAACAACAAAAAGGCCTAAAAAACACTATATGAACTTAATTCAGTTTATCTTATCAAATTTCTTTAAAACCCAAATAAAATTCACACAAGTTTTGATATTTTCCTTCCAATTCCTCAGTTCTCCGAGCAAGCAAACAAGTGACCAAAACAAGATCTAATCCACACCAACCCATCACCAAGACCAATGAGAAGCAAATTCACTATGAATGAGAAGAATCAGAATGTCATCAATGATCAAGTTGCAGACACTTGCAAGACGCACCTAGAACAAACTTTACGGAATCCCTGGCCGACCCACTTGGAGAAAAAGCTGAAATGGAGCTCAGAGACACCAATATGGTGAAGATGAAGAACAAAAACAAAAACCCATTACAGGAAAAGGCTTCATTGCGGCTTCCCTGATAGAACATCACCGGTTCACCGCAAAGGAAGCCCCCCTATTTTCGGTTCTCAGTCCAAAACCCAACAAGACAGAGGCAAAGCATGCATATTGAGTGTCAGAATCTGTTAAGCATTGCATTTAGTAGGGTTCTAATTCTACCAAGAGAGAAACTCTAGAGCCATACTTATAGGATCACAGAGAGGAAGCAGGGGAGAAAGAAGGAGAGAGAGAGAGTCACGTGGTGGGGTATAGCTGAAGATTTTGGTGAAGAAAAAGGAAAAAGGCGGGTGGGGTTTGATTAAAAGCTTGTTATTAATTTTTCGATCGTGAAAAATTCCACTGAATTAAGTAAAGCATAGCGTAGCAAATTGATGGTATTTGCTTGTAGCACTTGCTTTCTCTTTTTGTGCTTTTTTTCCTTTGCTTTTCCTTTTTAATTATTTATTGACTTTTTACTTTTCAGAGCTCCACTTACTGACCGAAATGTCCTTCCCATATTAATCAGATTTCCTTTTGGAAGTGCACCTTATTGAAGGAGGGCGGTGAAAACGGTAAAACAGAGTTAGCACTGAGTCATGGGTATTGTGAATTGGGTGGTAGGTAGATGAGTTCGTTTTCCAAGTGAATGGGAACAAAACAAACAAAGCATGAGCACTGAGCAGTTTCTTACAGAGACAACGTAGCGGCATGTTTACCGTTCATCCTATTATATGTCAATTCTAATTGACCAAAATGACCTTCCCAAACTAATCAAATTTCCTTCCGTATTAAAGCAGCTCGAGTCTAGCAAAAAAACTCATTTAGTCACATAGACTAAGCCTCAAGACTAATAAGATAGGCTATGGTAGACCAAGTTTTTTCTTTCTTGTGAATATGAATTTGGGAATGTATTATTTCTACGCTTGATATAAGATTTGAAAAAATATTCTAGTCAATTTTTTTTAACCATTCTCACACAATACTCTAGTAAAAGATGTGGGAATATTGAATTATATTTATAGGCATACTTTCTCACATAAAATAATAAAATATTTGTTTAAGTTCACACCTAATTTTTGCATAATTAATTCTCAATTTATTATTTTGTAGTTTATACATCATAAATTATTCTATTTACTGCTTCGTATATTATAAAGTATTTTATTTATGGTCTCTAAGGAAAAAATTATTACTTTGTAAAACATGTAGTATTATTTTGTGTAAAACAATTTCGTATAAGTTCTTCAAATCTAAATTCTCTTCTCTTCCTAATTTTAAGAGAAGGTAACTCAAATACACAAATATACATGTTTCCATCACCACATGCAACTTTTAACTATTGTTGGCTACTCTCAACTTTCTCTAAAATATTTGTGTTTATCAAACATGAAAATGTAACATTCACGATAACACAAATTTTATCCCAAATAGCGCGCATTTGCGATAGGGGCAAAATNTGGTCTCTAAGGAAAAAATTATTACTTTGTAAAACATGTAGTATTATTTTGTGTAAAACAATTTCGTATAAGTTCTTCAAATATAAATTCTCTTCTCTTCCTAATTTTTAGAGAAGCTAACTCAAATACACAAATATACATGTTTCCATCATCACATGCAACTTTTAACCATTGTTGGCTACTCTCAACTTTCTCTAAAATATTTGTGTTTATCAAACATGGAAATGTAACATTTACGATAACACAAATTTTATCCCAAATAGCGCGCATTTGCGATAGGGGTAAAATTGTCAAAATGTACCAGACAACTAGTCCATTTTCTAGTGAACAGGAACAAACAAAACAGGAAAATCTCATGAAGAGGAAACGGAACGGTGGATTTATGTTAATACTTCTAGGGAACTCATTTTTCTCTTTTGGAAATTTATTACATCAATAATTAATTATAAATAACATATTATTATCCACTGTGATTAGGTCCACCATAGCATCATTCACCGCCCTGATTTTGGTTCCCTGGTAAGAAAAGAATCAAATATTAGTTGAAAGCACGGGTCCCACTCTACCCCACTGTGGCCCCCAGAGATATGACCGTACAGTCATGTCCTTTGCGTGTTGGGCGCGATAACAGGATTGCGCGGCCATGACCACTGAATAGTGGCACGTGGGGCCCACATGGTTTTTTTTTTTTTTACTGAGTTACACGGGATTGGCTGGGGCCAACCGATTGCATTAAAAGTAGTGCACCGTTTGCCGCACCTGATTTTGTTTTCAGATTTTCCGCCTCTTACCCGTTTTTGCCGCGGATCGTGTCTGGTTCTCAGTGTAAACGTAGCTCCGTTGCTTTCAATACATGCGGCTTTGCTTTAAATAATAACTATTTTTTATATTTTGTGCTTTTCCCATTTCTTTTTCAACTAATAAAAAAAAAGTAAATTGGTTATTTGACATGAATTTATAAAATAATAATTCTATTGGCGAATAATACAGTGATAGAGAAAGAATAAAAGTAAATTGAGTATCTCAACTATGTAAATACATTGATTTTATTCCAATGGATGAAATTAGGTTTTACATATTCTTAAATTACAGTCATTTGAGATTCGAGAAAAGGCACATTTAGGATTCAAAGTCAATTTCAATATAATACCTTAATAGTTAAGATTGATTTATAAAGTACTATGCACGAGTTTCATTGTTTCTTTTTTCTGTCTTTTATGTGAAGCAAAGGTGAAAGGTCTTTTTTTTTTTTTTAATGNTATGATCAATGGTTCGAAATCCAGTGAGATCATTACTAGGAGAGAAAAAAATCGTAATTACTTTAATTTTTAAATATAATTAATTTCACGTCTAATTAAATAAAGTAAAAATATTTATGATATTAACTAAAACATTTATATAAAATACTAAATTCCACTATTGTAGATTTATGAGTTCATGCTATTCATGTACTTTCTGTATCTTCGTTTGCATATGTGAGAAGATAATAACCATCGCATAATTATCTCTCTTTGTATAGTTTTTCCTTTCTCATAGAATAGTAAATGATTAACTATATGTAAAATTCGGAAAACATGGAGCAAAGTGTATATTTTGACTCATTAAAGGATCTAAATGCTTTACTTTAATTCTTGTAAGAAATTTACTTTTATTTCTTATTATATATTCACCTAAAATAAGGGATAAAATGCATTGTTTAAATTTGTCTCCCTACTACACTTCTTTTTTTATTGGATGTGATACAATTAGTAGTAGTCTATCTCTCTTATAGAGTGACGAATCGAGAAATAACTCAATGAGATGCCAAATTACCAAAATGAAAGACTCTCGAACATTTTTCCTTAGGATTTTAGCGAAAAATTTTGAAATGTGAGAGGTTAGTTTCCCATGGCCCCCCTAAAAATTTATCAATGCTCTTGTAATCTTATTTCATTAAATTTCAATAGAATTTGAACCTAAAACCTCCACAATAAAATATTTAACATTTAATTATTGAGGTATTCTCTTAAAGATTGTTTCTCTACTACATTGAAATTACATAACTTCATCGAAGAGTTTTTATCATATTATTCTCCATAATCATACTTTTCTCATTTCACTAGTAGTTATGATGTTTTATTAAGTAATGTTTCTAACTAAATAACATACCTAAAAATTAAGTCTGATAGTTTTTTTTTGGTAAAACGGTACTCTTCTTATAATACTAACATATAAATCATACTCAAAATACACTCCAAGGATTTGGATTATACTTCATATTATTGCTATATATATTGAAAATTTGATATGGTGATGAAAAAGAGAATGATATAGATAGGAAAGAGGGAGTACTCTCTATCAAAAGCCATCTAAAATAGTAGAATCAATCACACTTAAGATTCCTTATACTCATCTAATGACAAGTGATAGATTTGGACTAATTAACCCTAGAATGACTCACTACTTTCCTTGATATACATAAACATGTTCATTCCCCTTTTTTATTATGGAAAGTAGTATATGTCATACGGCAACAACTACAATGAATGAAGACGGCAACAGATAGAGGTCTCTTTCCAAATCTAAGCACACGCAATAGCTTGTGTTCTCTTATAACTTGGCTTACTCGTTCTTTAAATGAAGTAGTTTGAAGTCCAGATCAAAAGGCAAAATAGTCTAAGTTCCTTATTCAGAAGAAACATAAACCAAAGCACACGACAAAATGAAACTGCTTTGCAATATCATTCCAATTGCATTCTCATCACAAGATTAGGTAACAAATTGCAAAGCTGATACGTAAAGCCAAGCTAATGACTGGTAATTTATCTTTTTCCATCTTGCACCATTTGTGTGAAACAACACCCTACATAAGATTTTGGTGGCTAGCTGCTTATTTTGAAGTCATATTCAAATCTCATAAAGAAGAAATTTTCCTCTATAAAATAAATAATTAAAGTTTCATCTAATACTAGTTTAAAGAGTTTTGTACACACAATAAACTCCATGCTACCTTGCATCAAAAAATAAAATAAAAATCTATAATTAGTAAAATAATTCATCACGAAAACAATTCCTCTAATCTTGGATTCAAAATTGACTATCTGCTAATTTTGGGGTTAACTCTTCAAAATTATATATTTGTAACTTAATATCTCTGCTCTTTTAATATTGTATGCTTAAATACATACAAGTATAAATAATGAAATACTCTATCTCTAAGAAAACAAAAAGTAAAATATCTTGAAAAGTTTAGTGTAATGTCTCACTTTCTTATTTTGAGATGAGATATTAAATTTTAGATCAATGGTGTATCAAATTTAAATATTAAAAAAAAAGTGATTTAGTGGACATTGAATAATTAGATGGCATGTGGCCAAATCTCATTAGATCGACTTGTAAAAGAAATTAAAGAAGATGAAGAAAGAGGTAATTAAGTTAGACCAAAAAAATAAAAGGAGTTGTACTATTGAGATCATGTGGTAGGAGATTGAGAAGCTATTTTAACCTTCTTCCTCCCTATATACATGATATGGCATACAATTTATTTCATGAATGGGACATAAAAGGGAAGCATAGTTAATAAGGTAACATGTGCATATGGTGAGGTGTGCATGTAGGGTGGGCATATCTCTTTCTGACTTAGATCTGAAACCTTAACTCAGACATGTACTTAGATTGTTCAGCTGTCTATTTAATTAGTTTTTCTAGGGTTAGATAGAGCTAACTCATTATTAGCCTACAAATGTGTATAATAACAACATCACACATTTTTTTTTAATACTATAACTATCTTCACTTTACTTAATTGGACGTAAAATTAATCTCGTTTGAGGGTAGAACAACTCTCTCTCAACAATACTCTTACTAGACCTCAAACATTTGACTACAACCAAATATATTTGCATATAAACAAATTAATAAAGATTTTGCTGAAACTTTTAATTTTGAAAATCACTATACCTTAGTTTGTAACATTATTCTATTTGATTTCATTGTAATTTTCTTTTTTGTATAATTATAGTTTTTTATTAGTGTATGTGATTAATTTATAAGTTATTGAAATGACATACTTTTCTCAGAATTTTATGAAGCAATACTATCATTTTATTTTCTATAATTTTGTTTTTAGCTTACTTTTCTCCCAAAAAAAACAGTGTTTTGCTAATGCCCACAAACTTGCAATCACATCAATCCAAACAAAAAAGTGTTAAAAGAAGGAAAAAATAAAAACGGATTTGGTATTGCTTAAGTTCAATTTAGAGTCAAAATCCAAAAAAGAAGAATTTTTCCTTCATTAAAAAAAATGATTATTTGGGCATTAATTTAAATGACACGTGTTCACAAATCCAGTGGATAAGCTTGAAAGAAAATAATGATGCAAAAAACAAAAAAGTGTTGCACTTCATTGTGTGGATGCAGATTCAGGAGCTTATTAGTAAAGCTTGTTCCTCCATATGATTTGATGGACAATTTTATTTCTTGGATGGCACATAAAGGCAGCAATTGTTAAAAATGTGCCATATGCACATGGTGGTTGGTGAGGCGTGCATCATGAACATGGATACAAATCTCTTTCAACTTGGATCTGATAGCTTTGACTTAAACACGTAGATTCTTTTTTGTCTGTTTAGTGAAGTTTAGTTAGAACTAACATTATTAGTTTAATTTATAGGGTTTTCTAATTACCTTTATCTTAGGGCTGCTTAATTAACTACAATTGGTTTTGAAAATTAACTTTTTTATCATCACTATTTTCTAATTTTTTCTTACAGATAATAAATCTATATTGCAATTACTCTCACTATGGGAACTTGGAAAAACAAATATCAAGTTACAGAAACATTTTTTAATTTTTCACGATGGCTTAATTGTAATTTTGGTCCTCTTATTTTAACAACTTAAATTTTTTAGTCTCATTTTTTTAAAAATGAACTATTGAGTCTTTCTATATTCATAAAATGTACAATTTTGGTCCTTTTATTTTTAAGTCAAAATTATTAAGTTTATTTCAAGGTATAAAGTTCTCTGATTCATAATTTTACTATTCAGATTAAAGAGCTATGTCTTGTGAACCTCCCCACTAAATTTTAGCTCGATCTAACGGTGAGACTCAACCTAAAATACCAAAACCATAAGTTTTCATCTAATTGAAAATCTAGACTCATTCACCTTTAAATCAAGCTGAAATTTAGTGAGGAGGTTCATAAGACATAGCTTTTCAATCTGAACGGTGAGATTATGAATCAGAGAACTTTACACCTTGAAATAAACCTAAGAACTTTGACTTAAAAATAAAAAGATTAAAATTGTACATTTTATGAATGTAAATGGACGCAATAGTTTATTTTTAAAGAAATTTGAACCAAAAAGTTCAAGTTGTTAAAATAGGAAGATCAAAATTATAATTAAGCATTATATTTTTTATGTGAGATTAATCTCCGTTTGAGCTTCGATATAATTTTTTTTTACCTGCTAATATAGTATTAAGGAGTATTTACATTACAGTTACACCCACTATATGAAGAACTGCTACCAAGTTGCAAAACCATAATAAACACAGTACGTATTAATTGAGGGATAAACTCCAAAAATATATAGCATGTTCTCAAATTTAAATATGAACTTTCGCTTTTTTGTTTTTTTAAGTGAAAGAAACTTCCTAATCCTAAAGGCTAACTTGAGTTAATATGTCCGTAGACCACTATTTTTGTAGTTACTTTATATAAGTCTGTTAACACATATGGCTTAATTAGATATATAATCTCATAATTAATCATATCAAATTTTAATTTTAATTTTGTAAAATAAATGCAATGATATAAGATTGATTAAATTTATAGATTTTAATATAAAAAAATTGACTCCAAATCTTTAGAAGCATGCAAAATTAAAGAAGATTATATACTTTAAATCTTTTAAATTACATATATAAAATTTAAAGTAGTGGTAATATTATATATATGTTTACTTTTTTTGGTTTAAAAGTTTTCATATTAAAAATATGAATCTTTTGAAACAATGATGATAATATTAAATAGAAACCCAGGTCACAAGTCAAGTATAGCAACATGGGATAGTGACTACTAGAAAGGTAAATGAAAGAGTG
Organism: Cercis canadensis; assembly: GCA_003255065.1. Taxonomy (NCBI): domain Eukaryota; kingdom Viridiplantae; phylum Streptophyta; class Magnoliopsida; order Fabales; family Fabaceae; genus Cercis; species Cercis canadensis. The sequence continues at coordinate 172,974 of QAOA01001012.1, read as the reverse complement.
GCGGCAATTCCTATCTTCAATAATCGTCTCATCTTTGCCGTCTTTTTTAGTTGAGTTATTCGATCTATGCAGTCATATATATATATGCCCATGGGCAGTTGGACCATGCTCTTATTGCTTCTCATTTATAATACCAAACAACCTATTCGAATTTAGGGTAAATTATCTTTATTTTAAGAATTTTATTATCGAAACATCTATAATTATAATTTGTGTGTGTGAAAAAGTGCTTTGAAAATTTCAATTTTTATCAAAATAAAATCTCGAACACACAACCATCTTCTTGTAGAGAAAGTTTTGTGATAATCTGATCTATAATTGAGAGATGAATGATATATATATATATATATATATATATATATATATATAATTGGAAAATAAAATCCGCAATTAGAAAATTATGTTCCATAAATTTATATAAGTTATGTTTCTATAATCACATAAATTTTATCTCACATCCCATTGACTGAGGCCCAAGCCCAGCCAACCGGCAGCCCGTGCATCGGCGCGGGAATAGTACTAGTATGTATAACAACAAAGTAAAAGCATTTAATGTATAGTGATTATGTCAATAACTTGTGGATCATGGCACTGCAACTCCAAAACTATGTTTTATAGATTATTTTATATATGATGGTATAAAAGTTTCAACTTATAACTGATTGCAAATTACCTAAATACACTATCACTAGACTATACTTTTTTTTTTTTGAGTGAATCACTAGACTATACTTAATTGTTTAAAACTATTTTTAGTTTGATGCTAGGAGTAGCAATATATCTTAAGAAAAATATTAATAACTTCTTGACTTGCATTAATGTAGTTCAAGAAGTAATTCATACTTTTTGAAAGCAAAGATTTGTGAAATAATTTCCTACCCTTATTTTTATAATTCTTCCTAAAAGTATTGGTGTTGTACCAAAGAAAACAATTTGATTTTATTTTGAAAAGGGATGACAATAAAAATATTATTTATTATCCTATTAATTTGTCAATGTCCAAAACTCCAAGTTGCAATAGTGGAATACTTTTATGGATGGTGTTGGATACTCGGTTATAAAACCCACTATTAGAGCCTCTCAAGTTGGCAATAATAATGATCTGATATGATGATTTACAGTTCATTCACCATTAAAAAAGGATTAAGCTAACTTAATTGGTATATAATTAGCCAATGGCGGCTAGATTTTCTTGTGATCCCAAAATCCATAGCCTTTTCACTTTCAACTTTTGACTATATGAAGTGATAGACGATGACAAAAGGATAAATACCTAAAAAAGTGAAAAAGTAAAAGAATTAAAGTGATAAAGCACATCTTTTTTCTACTTTTCCCATCATCACCATATATTATCTTCCATTAATAATGACCAAAATTACACCGCGTAATTTAATAATTTTTTCATTTCATCCTTAAACTTCAAATTTAGTCAAATTAAACTATCATTATTAATCTAAATGAAAGTTTAGGGACTAAAATGCAAACCTTTAAAGTATAAATTTAATTTGTAAGTGTCTGTTTATATTTTACTTTTTCAAAGAGAAAAAAATGGTTNAAATCCAAAATATGAGATCAAAGACTTAAATAATATAAAACATAATTTTAATTTTACAAATATCATATTTTTAAAATTATTTCTACCAATACCGTTATTTTCATGATACAATTGTGCATAGTGAGTCACCAATAAATAAAGTACCACAATATGCACAATTGTTGAAAAGAGGAAAAAAAAAATGTGGGTAACACAATTTGTCTAATTGCGTTACTCACATTCTCTCTCTTCCTCTTTTCAATTTCGAATATTATTACAAAAAAGAAAATAACGGTATTAATGGAAATAGTTTAAAAAGTATAATATTTATGAAATTATTATTGATTTTTATATTATTTATGTGTTGGATCCCAAAATATGTCCAATATGCAGCATGTATGTCAGTATGTGAGGCAAGGAGAATTAATATTTTTTTAGTCTGAACTCTGGGCTTTTTTTTGGGTTAAAAATTCTCTGGGCTTACAGCTATATATCATGAACTTACATTACTAATTGGGCTGCTGAAAGTTCCAAAAAAAAAAATNATATAAGTTAAGTGGGTTTTTGGGACTTTTTTTTTTCGGAGTAAAAATTTTTTTATAAGAAAAAAAAAAAAAAAAGAGTGCACACACAAAAAAAAATTGTTGTCTAGCGTGTTTGTACTTTCTAATTTATTTATTATTCAATTTTATCAAATTTATACTAATATAGATAGCTCAAATCATTAGAATATTGTCGGTGCCTCTAAATTTTAAATTGATCCATAGACAGTAAAGAAATCAAAATAATAAAATTTAAATTGATGTTTGGCTATTTCATGTATAATTACACTTGATTGTTGATGGAAAATTCTCATCCAATTATATTCAAGTAATGAATGAATTAGTGGAAAAAAAAAATGCAGACCAAATATGGCTTAAAAATACCAGTATTTATGAGTTACGTCTCTTTATTCTATTACCATTTAGTTGAAGGGTGTGAAAAGGGATGAGTTACGTCAAATTCAGCATTTGACTACTATTTAGCAAACTTAGCCAATCTTTACAATAAGGATAAGGATAAGGTCTCCAAGTCAACATGTTAACCAGTAAAACTACAAGGAGCTTCTTCTAATGGCTTCATTAGCATTTAGCAGCACACAAACACTGCTCTGCAATCTCAGACATGTCATTGTGAAGTATAGAACCATAATAGTGTCAAATCAAAATCAGCCTCATACCACCACCCCATTGAGGTAAGAAGACCTTGCTTGGCATCTTTGGAGAAAGAATCTAAAGGAAAAGGAATCCAAGACAATCTCAAACATCAAATAAATTGCATACCTGAACAACATCACAGTCACAGCTACAATGGAATATAGAGATGAGTTGCTCAACTTAAGAAACCTAAAAATGAAGTCAACTAAAACTTAATTGACAGAAAAAACTAACTAGAGACATGTCATATGAACAAATATAATGAAGAATACAACATCATTGCATTCAATGTATAGATAGTCAAGTATAAGAAGTGGGCTCAACATTCCTGGGACTTGAACTACTCAACAACTGAGGGGTACAAAAGAAGTTTAGAATTGTCATTAATCCAAATCTTAAAAGGAAGCACACAGACAAGGAGCAATGTAGGAAGTACAGTTAATCATCAGCGAGTCTGAGAGAATCAGAAACTGAATTTGATAATTGAATCTTAAAACACACCCACAAAATTATCATACTTTACCATATGGTACATAAGAAAGCCGAAGAGATAGCTATTAATTCCTGAATAACTGTTTGCTGAAAAGCAATATTCTGTCACCAAAGAAATGGTGACTACCCTGCAAAATTAAATGCAACAAGAACTGAGCAGATAGCACACTAACAATAGTGAGTGAGAATTACCAAGTCCCTTGCATCCTCTATCTCTTAACCAAATCTAGAGAAAACATAATTTAGACACAGTATGTGTAAAGTCATCGGCAAACAGGGCAAAACACTCTAATCCAATATCCAATATCAATCTTTAATCATCTTAAGGTATGCTAACAAGCAAGTCAATTTGGCAACTTTGAAAAATGATAGATGCACAATGTCAATACATCTATGAACAAAAATCAGCTCAATCTAATATCATTAGCTCTGGCAAAAACAAAAATTCTAATAGCATAAGCTCAAAGTTAAAAAGGAATATGTCAAGTAATCATATAATCATAATGTACATTGTTACACATATACATCTAAGTTATTCAATATATTGCAGGATTATGCATTCAAGAAATCTCATATCATAAATCAAACAGTATCTGAGGAATCTGCATGCTGAACAGTGTGGAAAAAACAGGCAAGCTCTTAAGCCACCATGCTTCCAAAGCTACAATTGGAGCCCTGCATCCTAGATCCTTTCAAAGAATTCAGCATCTTGTCTCAACATTAAAGCAAGTTTAACCACCACGCACACAAGAATTAATGATGGAATGTTTTACTTTAGCTACCTCTAATGACTGCAGAAAGCTTAGATAATTTCTCATGAAGAAGTCAGTGTCAGAAAATATTGACCAACCTCCATAACTATTGGTGTTGCTCTAACAAAGAAGTAAAAACAACTTACTGAGATTTTGGTGCAGAAACAACAAAAGTAGTATCTCTAGGTAATTAACATGCAACACAATTGACATAATGACAAATGCTAAATCATTAATGCAAGCCCCACAAACTATGTAATAAGGGTAAGATAAATGCTATTAAGAAGTAAAGAACATGGTATGAAAGACAAGTTAACCAATTCTCATGAAATTCCATCAATGGTTAACCACCTCTGCTTCAACAAAAAATAACAGATCTCTTGAAATCCCATGAATGGTTAACAACCTTTGCTTCAAGACAGTAACCACAAGAATTATTCACAAGCACAATTAATAAATTATGAAAAATAATTGCAAAAGTTAACAATATTGGCAAGCCATAGAATTTGTGTCTTGCATCTTGTCAAGAGTATGCCCAATTAGGCAGCAGATGCAGACTTTGATGATCCAACATATATTAATCACAGTTTAAGGAGCAACTAAATGCATGAAACTCTTAGAACAATTTCTAAATTCCAGATACAGTTTTGATGACACCAGAGCCAAGCAACAAGAATATAATTCAAAAACAACAACTCAAAGGGAAAAAGAAGAAGCAAATTTAGCACCAGTTCCGTACGTTAAACGTTATCAATTCACCAAAAATTATGTGGCCAGTTTATATTGAAAACCACATCATAGACAATACATATGAGGCTGAAGTTTCAGCTTTCCAGCAAGTCTCAATTTTGTTTCTGCTTGCTTACACTCGGCCAAAAGAATAACAAAATTGGAGGAGAATTAAGGCAGTCCATCAATTTATCCACTAATACAAGGGTATTGAAAGTTTTCCCCTTTCACAATAAAGACCACACAAAATTCTCCCCTTTCACTAAATAACAATTTAGTACTACTACAATAATCTGTTAGATGCCCATGTCAACCTCGAACAATTAAACTACCCAGAGATTCCTGCATTCACCTACTTATTCTTCTCCTTTCAGGACTGAACTCAATACTTATGCTTCACAGTTACCCCAAGCTCACCAGCAACAATGACAGTGGTAGCCATGTCCAGGAACATTCCATGCTCCACAACACCTGCAAGTTGCAGAATAGCATCACTTGCAACCTTCAAATCACCAATACTCTTCTTGAAATACAAGTCTACAATATAATTCCCATTGTCTGTCACAAAAGGCTCGTCCTTTTCTGCAAAAGTCCTCAACTTGGCAACACAACCTGCCTCCTCAAACAATATCTGCAGCCTAGCAGCAGTGAATTTCCAACAAAATGGTATAATCTCAACAGGCATAGCTAGGCCACTACCCCCTATATACTTCACCAACTTGGACTCATCCACAATAACCACAAACTTCTTGCAAGCACCCTCAACCATTTTCTCCCTCAAAAGCGACCCACCTCGCCCTTTCACCAAATTCAATTCAGGATCGACCTCATCGGCACCATCAATCGCAAGATCAACAACTGGGTGCGAATCGAGATCTGACAACGGAATGCCCAACGAAACAGCTTGCTCGTGGGTCATCTTCGAGGTGGGTATTCCCACAATGTTGCTGAGCTTCCCTTGGCGCAAAAGCTCGCCGATTCGGTCCACTGCGTGCTTCGCTGTGGACCCAGTTCCCAAACCCAGAACCATGCCAGATTCTACGTACTCCACCGCCTTGTAGGCAGCGATTTTCTTCAACTCGTCCTGGGTGAGAATCACAGGGGGAGGAGACAGGGACGAGGAAGAAGTAGAAGGGGCCAAAAGACCCGTCTCCATAGCTGCTTTGTCAGCCGCAATGAAATGGGGATAAGGAATAGCCATCTTAGGCAAACGAAACAATCTAAGAAATAAAAGAGACAAAAAATTTCGTAGCTGGGTAAGCTAGTAAACTGTGGATAGAATCAAATCCGGACAAAAACATCCATGGTGGAGCAAATTCGCGAATTGGGTAATGGGATTTTGGAGGAATGGAAGGAACCCAGATACCAAAAAAGGCTGAAAATTGGGAAAAAGGTGAAGAAATATCTTCTAGGAAGATATGGAGGGAGAAGAACCAGAGATCATATCGTGGATTTTATTTGTGTGGTGGTGAGTTATTGTAAGGAAGAAGAGTGTAAGGATATGATGATAGGGTTACCAGAGAAAGGAGAGGAGAGGAGAGGAGAGGAGGCTGTGATGGGTTTGTTTGGCTCGGGGGAAAGGGTTGAGGGTTCCTTTATAAAGGGGAAGGGGATGGAAAGGGTGGTGGATTTTTTGTTCAAATATTGCGTTGAAAGGAAAATGGCGTATTTCGCGCGGTCCAGAGGGGAGATTCCTCGAAGGAACAGAATCCCATAGCCGTGGAGGTTAATATACAATGCCAAAATTATTGTTAACTTGACATACAGTATAATTAATTTTGAAATTTCTCAAAAGAACGTTGAATCTCATATTTTTATATCCCAACTAAAAATGTATTATTATTTATCTAAAAAAAATTATAATACACAACTCAAAAGTTGTGTATTGATATAAATTTAACAAGAATTTTTAAATATAATTATTTATAGACTCTTATCTCTTGTGCTTGTTTAATTTAAAAATCACAAACTCTATAGCATTGGCACACAACTTTATTTATGTATATTATTGACGAATGAATAAAAAAAAGACATACAATAATACACTTGGGGAAATTAATACTAATTTTATATAGATGGAAAATTTTTCTTATTTGCATTTATTTTGTCACGTTTGTTTCCTGATTATTTTCTAATCACAATTTGTTTTTCTAATTTTTTTTTCTTCTTAAAAAGCAGAAAAATGATAAGTTATGGTTTTCTTGCTAGATATTGTATTAAAATATGGATTATTAATTTAGATATAATATAACAAAATCAAAATTTTCTTTCTATATCCAACTTGAGAGCTTAAAGGAAGGCTTGAGCTTCGTGATGTACTAAGAAAAAATAGTTGAAAGATAAAGTTAGTCTAATTATAATTTTACTACATAGAAAGTTAATGTTTTAAATTCAAGTCAAAGTAATGACCATTTGGCATAGTCAAAAAAAAAGAAAGAGAGAGAGATAGATGAAGGATAATTAAATAGAAACAAAATGTTTTTTTTTTCTAGTTGATGAAATTTAGGTTTATTAGATTTATTTGAAGTGTAGGGCTCATAGATCAACAAGTGACTTTATTTTCTTGCTATTTTGTGGGAGATTCAATTTCAATAGTAGAATATAAACACAACTTTGACGAAATTAGATTAGTTTGATAAAATTTAAGTTTATGAGATTACCTAAACTAGTTGTGTTGTGTTTAGACTTTCTAGTTTTGTCTTTATATACTTTGTAATAAATTTCATCCAATTTCATTGATGAATATGGTCTTAAATTTTATATTTATATTAAGCTCTCATTTAATATTGTCTTAAAAATATCATTATAAATCTTATTATATAGTAAGCTAATTTGTAATTAATCATATTTTTTATAAAAAAAAATCTACTAAAAACAAATATTCATCTTAAAATTTTACTAATAATAGTATATACCCACATAAAAATTAATTTTTTAAAAAAAAAAAAATACTAGCTAGCTCATGGATAGGTTGTAAGATTTATTCATGTGAAAATTTGAACCCATATGACATTAGGATTTTAAACACATGTATGTTTGTAGGTATATTTGTGTGTGTATTTGATATATCTTAAACTTAAATATATTATCTCAAATAGGGTAATTAGCAAAAATATGTCAATGAAATTTGGAATCTCATCAATTTATGCATTGCTACTTTTGGGATTTGATAAATAATTAATGTCACCAAGTATTCTCGTGCATTGTACCAAAAAATAGACAATAGAACAATTTTATATCTTTTAACCTCATATCAAGTACCAAAAAAAAAAAAAACCTCATATCATGAATAGTAAGATGATGAGCTACAACCAAATTAGAGGACCACGTTATGGCTGAAAAAGAAAAAAAAAAAAAATAGTAAGAGATTGTAGACGATGCCCCTCTTTATTAGGAGAGAAATGGTATTTTTGTATGGCAATATCAATTTTAAGAGTTTGTTCTATAAACAAAATAAATAAATATAAAATGCAAAACATAGAGCATAATTGATTTAGACAATTTTTATAAGATTTCGATTTTAGATTTAAATATCATTCTCTCTATATCCTTAGTTAAAATTATAACTTAATCTATTTAATGAAAAAACATAAATAATAAGATTTTTCAAGTGAGAATGTCTTGCTAACTAAAGTGAGACTAACTTCAGTTAATTAAAATAATAATAAAAAGTGAGAATAACTCAATTCTTGAAATTAAAGCCAATAATGAAATAAAAATTTATAGTCATACATATTCAATTAAGTACATAAAAAAAATGTGGTAAATAGCACTTATTTTTTGTCATTTAATCACAAATAATTTCTGCATACAAAAGCTTTGAATACTTTTATATGATTTAGAATATAATAAAAGCCAAAGGCTGGGGACAAAACTCAAACTCCCCTTTGTCTGTGTCTAGTGACAATATCACAAAAACCCAAAGCAGAAGGAAGGAAATCCAAAAACATAGAAGAAAACAATAGTGATTATGTTAATAAGATTTGGTTTGTCCCTTTAATTCATTTTGTCGTGGATAAGTCTCAGCCACTATTGCCATTCCCTGTTTGTTATAAGTTTTGGACTCTACCTATAAAGGTTTTGGAAATTGAGGTCCCTCGAATTCTCTTCTCTTATATATCCAATTAGAAAATTTAACTTTATATATTTAATCATAAAAAAAATCTAGTAATAAAAGTTTGAATAATTTGCGCAATATCCAAAATATGAACCTAATTAAAACAAGTAATTCATGTTGAAACTATTTTTTTAGTATTTTTGGCTACTACTCCAAGTTTAAACATAAAATTTGCAAGCCCTAAAAAGTAACTTAGTACCACTTGACTATAGGCTGTGTGATTTATATTTATAAAAAAAAATATGCATAATAAATAGCTTATTGGTATTATATATCACAATATACTTCTTTTGTGGTGAAAATCTTAATCTTACTCTCCTATATATAATTGTTTAACCCTAAGTTTTCTTTCCTCTAAAAGTCCCCAATCCAAACACAAGGAATTTGTTGGCCAAAGTAAAAAAAAACGCACACAGACGGGTTAGTTACGTTAATATTTGTCCTATTTCTATTCTAAAAGGTAGAAAGGAAAAAAGAGGTTCTCATTCGCCTTTCTGCATTTTAGACCTCACATTCAACGTATTCAAAGTTTATAAATTTCGTGTTTAAATCCAGAGTCGTAACCAAAATACTCAAAAAAGTACCTCACATTCAACTTACTTTTGTAAATTCATTCTATTTCAAAGTCTTAAACCCTATATTTTTTTCTTCTTCAAAATTCTCCCATTTTAAGCAAAGTTTCAATACATAAAGTAAGAGAAGTTAATGTCATTTTTGCAACACAAAGGATAATTTATGTGATTTCTTTAAATCATAGGAGATTTTTATTTTTCTAATTTGAAATCATATGAGAGTTAAATACTTTTTTTCGTACTTAAATTATTTTNTTAAATTATTTTTTAAATATCACTTTAGTTTTTGATTTATTTTTTGTGTTATTTTAGTCCTTAAATAATTACTTTGTCTGCTAAATCAATCTTTTAAATGATCATTTTTATTGTTATGGATGACTAATTTAATAGGTAATGTGATTATTCAAGAATTAAAATGACAAAAAAAAATAAAAACTAAAGTAACATTTGATAAATAATACAATGACAAAAAATGTGTTTTACTCTTGAAGATAATATAGTTTACATATCTAGCCTTTTTAGGTTCAATTTAACCTTCTTGGAAGATGATTGTTTTTAGGGTAGCGTGTCCTATATATGTGAATGGAATCGATGTACTTCAAATTATAGCAATTATTTAGTGGCAAACAAGGCGTGGAGCTTGCTTTTATCACGAATCTCCGCATATTCTTATTCAAAGGATTTCATTGCAGCCAGAGAAGACCCATATGACTATATTATTTCTGTTGCTGTTGCTTTTGCACTTTTTTAATAATTTGCCCTTTAGATTCTTTTCCCTTGCTAAGCTAAGGTCGAAGAAACAGTGTATTACTTTGCTAGTTTGATAATGACATGCAATTTGATTGGTGTTAAAAAAAAAGGGAGTTATTTTTATAGTACTTTTGTCTATGGTTTTCTTACAATACTATTCTAGATGGCTGGGAATCTTATTGGGAAGGTCAATGATTTTCCTCCGCAGGTTTGGTCTCACTTATGACCCATGGACCATCCTTGTTCACTTGTGTTGTCTGTGGTGCAGAAAAAACCAAATGCAATTTGCTGATTGGGATTTGTCACAACACAACCCTTTGGGACTTGGATCTCAATGGAGGATTGTGGCATCATCTGCATTTTTCTGCAGGGAATAGCGGCATGTCATTTATTTTGATAGTCTATAATTAAATTGAGTGGAGAGGATTCTGCGTTAAAAGTTCTTGCATTTTTTAATTAGTAGATTTCCCTTTCATCAACTTTTATGATATCAAACTGTTAATACCTAATAAATTCATTACTTATTGCTACAGTAAAAAGAACAAACTGTCATTGCTATAGTAAAAAGACCAAAATACACTTACTAAAATATATATTCTCATTCATGCTCTTTTTTAGATCTTACACTCTCAAACCCTTCTCTTCTCTGAGCTTCTATTCTTTCGGTTCTTCTCCTTTTTTCCTCGTGACCAAGCTAACTTAAGTGTCGGAGGTGATGCAAGAGCTCCGGCTCTGGCCTCCTCCTGACTGTCCCTCTCTCTTTTTGCAGGTTGCCGACCTCACCTAACTCCAGCAACGACACAAACCATGATAATGCAGAAAATTGACAAAGTATCTGGCAATTTGACACAAATAATGCATTTAGACAAACTATTTACACAAATGAAGCACTATTGAAACTATTTATGTAAAAGAGGCACTTTTGATTTTTTTATTAATTTTTCATCTAGACTTAAACACGTTTTTGCTGGTATAAAGCGTGTATTAAGAGATTGCGCTTTTGCCAAACAAGTTTACGCTTTTAACAAACCTAGTTCCGTTTTTTTTCAACAGTAATCACTCCTTAGCCAACTGAACTACGATTTTTTTTTTTTTTTAAAAAGGCAACACGCTTTACACACAAAGGGGAACACGTCTTGGCCATTATGGAGAACACGCTTCAAAGCGTGTTCTCCATAATGGCCAAGGCGTTGTTCTTGTTATGAAAACTGATGAAAGGTGCTGTCTTGTACACATGCATTATTGTTCTCAGAAAAATGCTTTTGATTATTGTCTTAATTTAGCACTCTTTTTGCTGCTTAAGTCTCTAAGTTATGAAGGAGATGCAAGCCTGCATATAGTAAAATCTTTACTCGCAGGACTCTTCGAGTCCATGTCCTTGGTGAATATTCAAGCAATCATTTTATTTTAGGATAAGGCGTTATAGGATGAATAATAGAAGAGAAAATTATTGTATTTTTTTTAAGATTTGGAAGAAAAGACTATTTGGTTCCAAATAAAATGGTCTTTTAATTCGATTCCTCTTATATTGTATGAAATATCTAAACTATTATTTTCGTGTTGTGTAGTTATTTTATTTATTTTTAAACATGATAATTACATATCTAAACACAATAACTATATAACACTAAAAAATAATCACATATATTACCATAATAACTATATAGCACTAAAGGATAACTGTATATATTAATAGAATAACTACATAACACAAAAGAATATTTTAGACATTTCACATAATATAAGAGGAACAAAATTAGAAGATCATTTTGTTTGAAACCAAATAGTCTTTTACTCAAAATTTTAGAACTGAACAATTTTTTGATAGAGGTAAAAAATGTTGAGAATATAGTTAGATACAATTTCTTTTGAACAAAAATTATTTCTTATTTGTAATAAGTTGAAACATGTTTTCCCCTTACTTTTCAAAAGCTGAGATTTTTAACTTCTCTAAAAGTACTTTTCTTCACAGTAAAAAATAAGTTTTTTTTTTGTAAGGTAACCTGTATCTCTTTAAAACTTGACCATAGAATTAAATCTGCTTCGAAGTTCAAAGTTGACTAAATAAAAGTCCAAAAAAGAAATCAACAAATCACAGGACTCTGTAATTCCCCACGTTTATTTAAATGGAATTTAACATGTTTTTTTTTTTATCTTGTTTTAGTTGTAGCATACGTCACTTCTTATTTGTTGCCTTGTTCGGCAACATTATTTTTTTTTTTTTTAACTTTGGTTTCGATTTTAAATTTAAACATGATATATTCACGAGTCTTTAAAATAAATTTAATATCACTCGACCACAAAACAATTTAATTCAAAAACATTATCTAAATGACTTGTTTCAAGACTCTAAGAACAACTCTGAAACATAAAAACCTTGTCTAAATAATTCCGATGAATAGTGAGACTTTTTCCGCTGAAGAATGTAAGTTTGATCTGGCATGCATTTTTTTTATTTTTTTTTTATGATATTAGTAGCAAAAGAACTATGGGATTATGGTCCAAAGCATATTTGACCAGTTTTATAAAAGGAGGAAAGTGCTGAGTGAAAAGACTTGACTAGAGCTTACAGAATAAAAGACATGTTACTCATGTGGTGGGGGAATGGATGTAGCAAGTTGTAGTCAAATCAAACTTTGGCACTCTGGTCATGGTCTTGGTCAACCATGGCATAGGGAACCAAGAAGGAATTTCAGAATAAGTTCAGTAAATATTGCCCGGAAGTTGAACTGCTTGACACTTGAACAAACATGCTACTTTAAAACGATATAATAATTTGTATTCTTATTTTATTTAATTAAATATGAAATTAATCTCGTTTAAGGGTTAGAGCAATTACGATTTTTTCTCTCTCAATAATACTTTTACTAGACCTCGAATTCTTAACCACAACCAATAGTAAATGCATATGATTCAATTTGCTACTAGTTGAACTAAGAAAACAATACATTAATTGGCATACAATAAAAAAAGCCTATGCAAATTTGCTATACCAGTTTGCACCATCTTAATTGCTGGTATTAAAATGCATCATTAGCAATTTTTGTTGAGATACCAGATCCACTTATAGTTCAAATTTAGATACCTTAATAAATGAGAAATTCTCGTGTACTCAGATACTAATACTCTCGTAGACACAAAAAATACGAGACTCACATGGGTTCCACAATTTTATGCACGAAACAACAACAATAACTCAATCATCAGGAACGCACAGCATTTAGTTCTTTTATCACTCTTAATATTCACAAAATTTCAACATGTGATGACCATAATGATCCCATAAAAGAGAAAAGATTTAATGGCCACAAAACGAGAGAATAGAAGATTACTACCAAGCACTTCCAAAATTCCTTCTCTCTTCCCCATCCCCAGCCCCCAAGAAAAAGAAAAACAAACACAAAAGGAAGGGAAAAAGAAAGAAACTAAAAACTGAAAACACTCACTATATCTATTTTCTCAATCTCTATTTCTAACTTCTCTGTGACAAGAGAAATGAACACCATTCAACTAGATCACATTATATGAGGAACACATACATCCATTAAAAGAATAATCACTATCAAGGTGAAACATTCATCCAGGAGGAAAGATAAACAAAAGAGTGATGTTACATGAACCTAAAACTCTTTCCTTCAGAAACTTGAATAATGAATTAGACCAAGCTCAGAGACAGCAAAAGAAGAAGAAAATATAGCCTGCATGCATTGACTGATCATAGTTCCAAAATACCGTTGGCAGCTTCCACACCCCGGGGAAGGACAGGAGGAATTACAAGAAAGAGAGACAGATAGAAAAACATTGATCATAGGTCAAGTCTGCTCATGTATTAGATAGTTTGGACATGTACATAATTACCCCAGTGAACATGATAAAATTTCTCAACATGAACATAAAAACAGTTGCACTTTTCTTGTCAAAGAAGAAAATCAACTTACCAATCAAAGAGAAACTTTAAAACACACACAGACACACCCCCCATCTAGAGCATGCAGACACTAGTATGAGGTTACATCCATCTGATTTATACTCCAAAAGGTGAAAACTAAAACTAATTGTTCCAAAAGACCAACTCTCAGAAGATAACCTCATTGACCTGGGAAGCCCAGCTGAAATTCATGGGAGGAATATCATTTTTGTCCATCATCAGTAGTACCAGTACAGCATAGAGAGCAAAAACCAATTCCTTCTTAAATTTTCCCCATACTCCAGAAGACAAGGCAATGCCAATAATCTGCTTAATATGCAACAGCTTCAAACATATACTAAAATTTTAAAGTAGATGATAATGTACAAAGAAAGGGAGAAAAGAGAAAACACATGCTGCCAGAAGATAATTGCCGAAGCTTCACTAACTGCATATCCCCTCAAGCTGGCAATTGCTCCTAGCAAAATGGCGCTTGGTGTCGTGTACTGTAACAAAAGAACAAACCTAAACATAGCGTCACCCTGAACCAGGAAATTTAGCTTATCAGACAAAGCAACAATCCCAATTCCGAAAAGAGGAAGTAACAGGAGCCTTGCCACAATTATACCAATCGTAGTTCTAAGTCCAAGTGTAGACTCATTTGGGCCCTCTGCAAGCATACCCCCCAGTATAAGCATCACAGAAGGTACCGTAGCCGCAGCTAAGATCTCCAAACTGTCTGTGATGAAAGATAGTGGAGCATCATCTCCAAAGAAAAAAGCTTTTAGCTGAGGTACTGTGCCAATGATGATAGCTAATAGAGAGGCAATTACTGGGGGTTGAAGTATGTGCTGAATTGGAGTTTGTTCAGCAACAACTCTGATCTTCCTGACAACTCTAGGCTCAGCCAAACACCTAATGGACCTGGGACTGTTTCCACTGTTTTCTGCAGAGGTTTCAAGTTCAGGAACATTTGCTGAGGAAACACCTGAGATGTTTTTAAAGATTCTAGCAATAAAGGGTGTCTTGGAATGTTCAGTCTCTTTATCCTCCATGCCAGGCCACTCAGCTTCTACAAGGAGTGGCCTACTGAAATCATTAAGTGCCCGTTCTTCCTCAATTTCAGACCCTTGCTCAACAATTTCATAATACTCCATAGGAGGCTCCATCATGTGATAAACAAGTGTGTAAACAATAATTACAGCAACCCATTGAGACAAAGAGACATAAGCCACCCCTCTTGTCTGGCAATGTTTCCCAAATGGATTATGTGAAGAATGGCAGACAGATCCAACTACAGCAAGAGGGAGATTTCCAGTGTTTCCAAATCCCGTCATAATAATAGTAAATCTTCTAAGCTGAGGAGGTGGACGGCATATGACCACCACCAGGAGCCCAAGTATGCAACCAATAGCTGTACTAACTAGAACATTAACAGGGATAAACCACCAATCCGCAAAGTTTTGAAGAGTAATGCTTTCACCCAGTTCAGAAAAGATTAGGCATGGCAAGAACAGTGCAAATACTAGTTTACTGAGGAGTTTAAATGTTGCTCTAGGGATGATTGGCTTTCTTGGGTGTGCAAGAAGCAGTCCCATGACTGTAAGGCAGAGAAGTTTCAATAAAGGCAGTATAGCAGTTCTAAGATCTTCACCACTAGAACTCATTTTTTGAAATAAACCAACAGAGTCTCCTGACATCTTTCCCTCAAGAACTTGAAGGTGAAGAACAAAAATTCCTTCTGCAATACATCATGCAATGAATACTTATATTCAAAAAAACTCAGAATTCAAATACTACTTCGAGCAAGGTAAATTAATACAAAACACCAACCCTCAAATATGCAACCAATCAATAAGAAAAGCAAGATGGGTTTGACAAATTCATCGTCATCATGTGTAACCAAACTAAGACAATTATAATGGTTTTATTGATTAAAGCAAATTGCAGCAGTAACCAAAGTCATAACAATAAGAAATACAACATGGGTTTCAGAAATTCAACATAGTGAATAACCAAATGAAGACAATGATAACAATTTCATATGGATTAAAGCAAACTGCAGTAGTACTTACAAGAACACCGAGTGCTCAAATCTAGAGAATGATAAGGGTTTTGTAGACTAAATCATGATGGGTCATTCAAATTACCTCAACCGCAGCTAAAATCAATGAAAATACCACAAAAATCCTAAGATTGTGCCCAGAATTCTGATAAAAATAATGAGAAAATGGGTGCTTAAAGTTTGATGAAGAAAGGTGCGAACTTACAAATCAGACGAGGAAGAAAATTCAAGAGACCCACTTCGGAGAAAGGCCAAAGCTTTTCACGTGTATCTCGCTAAAGCGAACAGAGAAAAGATTCATGAAAAGCGAAGCTCTGGTTGTATGAGACTTCGAGTAATCTCGGTCAAATAGTGAAGACTCGGATATCTATGACATTCGGTGTGGGATTAATTCATAATACCAAAGTTACCAACCCAAAAACTGGTCCCGGAGATGTATATTATAGACTCTAATCAGTGGTGCTTAATTAAAAAGGAAAATTAGTTTAAATTAATCAAAAACCACCATGAGGGTTGCTTCTTTGTCTGATTTTGATGATATGATAAAATGATAACGACCCATGCCTTTGTTTATTTGTTTCTTGGGTACAACAACGACTTAAGTGATTAACTGATATCCAAAATTTTAGTACAAGTGTTTGTATTGATAGGTTATTTATATCTTCTGATTATTTTCAAAAGAAAGAAAATAGAATAATTTCAAAATAGCTTACACCAACCATGGTTTTGCTCATTGTAAGTTTGAACTTTCAAGGACTCTATTGAGTATTGACTTGCAGCATCATGGGCTGTGAAGGGGTTTGCTAGTGTTGATTTTACATGATGGCCCTAAGTAGATATTTTAGCTCACATGGTACCAAAAAAACAAAAAAAATCAATTATTTTAATATTTTTAACTATGATTCTAGATTTAACACATAATCCATAAATTTTAAAAATAATTTCAATATCAGTTACAAAATGTTTAATAAATATTAATTATTTAATTATCTTATGATTGAAGGCCAAAAAATTATTGTGTTATGCATCAAATAAGAATAGTTGTAATTTAGATTTGTTTCAACAATGCACTTTTATCTTTTAACTAGGCCAAAATGTAAGTTAATATCACTTCCATGAGTTGACTGCAGGAGATCCTTAGAGACTGCAATCCTCGATATGGATTATAACAAAAGCAACTAAAATTAGAGATGAATTGTGATTTAACATGGCCCTCATGGTCATGGGCTAGGTGCACAACTCATGGCTATACACACCTGATTCACCTAAGTGCACACAAGAATTTCTCAAGATGGCCAAGGAAACATCTTTAATCAGAGCACAGTAGAGTAGTGACCATCTTTTCTGGTAAACAACAACACAGGAGGCTTGCTGAGTCTTGTTTCAGAAAGCAGATTTGGGCTTTTTAAGTATTTTGCTAAACAGACTTGGGCTATTTTGTTCTACTAGAATACCTACAACTTTGGGCCATTCATTTCTTCTAAACCCAGAATTCTATGTTTTTAAACTATTACAAACTCATAGCCCAAAAAAAAATATATTACAATTATAAACAGGCCAAAAATAAGAGTATAGGTATACATGTGGTTCTACCTCCTTTAACCTAAAAATAATGTTTCCCCAAGAAATAAAAAAATAACATGTTATGCATAGAGGCTAAGTTTATTACCAAACTCCTCGTACTTAACAAAGCTTGGAGCAAGAGGGAAAGTTAGTTGGGTAGTACTCTAGTAATTATTTGTTGAATTCTCTGTTATATTGTTAAATGATAAAATGTCTGTGACTTTTTTTAAAGTGTAATTTTTTTTCCCTTGTTTTTCTTGTATTACCAAAAACTCCTCATACTTAGTGCATTGGTAATATTATATAGAGAGTGGAATCAAGTCAAGTCAAATCAAACCCTAAGATGCTTTATACACATGTTCAAATGAATGATTATCAAATTTCAAGTCAATCAAACCTAAAGTTCTATTGAATTAAGCCTACTAAGCTAGTTTAATAGCTTGATTAAAATGCCACTCTTACCATTATATGTTAAGCCATACACAACTTCTCCCTCTTCGGCTTCTTAGTCAGAGAGGCAATAATACTCTACTACCTACTTTGATTTTTGGGGTCAATTACAAAGCCTCCTTTCAATTTTTTCTTTTATTTCTTGTACTTACATTATATTACCCTTGTTAATTTGACATTGATAGAGTAAGTTACTCAAATTGAAATATAAGAAAAAAAAAGTTATAGTTAACATTAATTTCTAGTGTGATGAAATGTTTCTTGACCTCAAAATTTACCTTACCAAAAATAATGATACTAAATCTCTTAAACAGTAAGTTAAGATTGTTATGATACTTTTTATCATCGATTCGCCCAATAGAGATTAAAATGGAAAAAGAGTAAAGGGTGATTGGTGTCGAAAAGCATATAAAAAAAGTAAGATGGAAGGAGGAAAAGATGGAAAAAAACTGTGGGGGAAGTGAAATGACAAGGCATTTGCACAAAAGAAAAAAGATTCTCGAGATTCGTAATTAGTTCAATCATAATTCCATGCTATGAAACTCTGAGTGAGACTGCCTGAGAAGAACTGCCAAGTGACAAGTCGCCCAAACCATCAATAGCTGCAAAGAACAAAGCTTCCCCAACATGCCAAAAGTACTTTAACCTAATTTTCTTCACTTCTTTTTTGGCTTTTTTTAGCTAATGTGTTCATTTTTCTCTTATTTGGATTGGCAGAGTTTCCTTAAGTAAGCAAAATGCCCAGTTCCCAAAATTTCTTGATTGAACATGACCATGTTACTGGTTTTACATAGGGAGGAACCGTTGCAGAGTTCGGTATAGTTGGAAAGGAACTAGGTTACGCGAGATGCGAATTCATTTTGATGAGGAAACCATTAGAGTTTCAATCATTGATTCGGCATAGACCAGCTCGGTTGGGATCAGAGCACAAACCAAAATTCTCTAACTTGCAGTGTCATCTGTGAGTACATGTTAATTGTTCGGATGAGTAGAAAATAAGAGAAAAGAAAGAATATAATAAAAATATCCTCATAACAAGT
Organism: Cercis canadensis; assembly: GCA_003255065.1. Lineage (NCBI taxonomy): Eukaryota > Viridiplantae > Streptophyta > Magnoliopsida > Fabales > Fabaceae > Cercis > Cercis canadensis. Next base: position 153,807 of record QAOA01001012.1, on the reverse strand, counting down.
GTTAAGTTTATGAGCATGCCAAAGAAAATAGACAAGTTAGAAATTACACAATTTCTCAACGCTTAGGAAGTGTTGATCATTTGTGTACCAGTATGTGTTATCCGTTGTGTACATGTGTGAGCTTTGTGCCCTTGGGAGAGGAAAAGGTAAATATCTATATTGGTATGATTACAAGGTACTTTTGGGAATTTGCCCTCCTTTCACTCTCAAAAGCAAGACCTCGCATGCCTGAAAAAGGAGTATTAGTGTATAATACTAAATAGTAAATAGGAAGGTCACTCTGTGCTATATGTACGGCCTTCAGTAAAATTTGCCCACGTGCATTGGGATAATTCTATGCTACACTCAAAGTCTCTAAGTCATATTTTATGTTTTCTTTATATTATTTTAGTTCTAAATTATCATACTAATATATTTAATATAATTTAAATTTTATTAAATTAATATCTAAGTTATATTAAAAATGTTTAAATAAATTTAATAAAATTTAAATTATATCAACTCTGTTAAAATGATATAATTTAAAATTAAAACAATGTAAAAGATACATGAGATATGTCACATTTAAGAGTGTAGTATAAAATTGTCACATATTGCATGCTGATCAACAGTTATCCAAGCCTTCTAGGTTTTAATCTAATAATTTTACTCATAGCTCCTTTGCTACCTAAGATTGAGTAATGTTGAACCTTCCACGGACAGGTTCGAGGTAGGGTTAATTATTGATTTTAATATTATTATGAATTTTTTTTAAAAAAATTAAGTTATTTAATATGCATTATAATTTTAAATTATTGACAAAAATTTAATAAGATAAAAAATTCAATTAGAAAAGATATTAGATTATTCATGCTAATCTTTGATCTTCTTAAATTCAAATATGATATTTCTTACATGTTATTTTTGTATTAAAAAGTGAAAACAAGGAATGCTGTAAATGGAAAAAGTTGCTTTTTTCGCCCCTTCCCTCAACTCATGCGAATTACTTGTATTAAAAAAAATATATATGTTTCGTTGGTTTAGTAAAACTGTAAATTATATATAGGTTGACAAATTTCCACAAAAAGTATAAACTTAACTGAAAAACTATGCAATTTTTTTCCAAAAAAATAAGGTAAATGGCATAGATAAGGGGGGGAAACAAAATGTGAATAGCAGCCCATCCTTTGATTAAAATCAATAACTTATCACAATTTATGCACTTTTCGCGTAAAAAATATTGCTGCAAAAAATGTATTTTCTTAAAACGATAAAGTCATACTAATTCAGTCAACTTTTTCATCAAAAAATAATGAATATGTTACTGCTAATTTGCAAACTATTCATTTATTAAAAAAGTCAGTTATTTGTTGCATTTACTACGCTAGAATTCATGTTATGGTAATATTATTTACACATTTCTCATTATGACATGGGTGTATAACTATAGTTACATTTAAATTCAAGTGAAGTAGCCCACATACAACTAATTTAAGTGATCTTTCATAAGATCGAAGACCTAAGTGTGATCTCTCATTTCCTTAATATTGGTACTTAGAAAATTATCATAATAAAAATCTAATAATTGTTCATCTCACAATTTAATTGAAGGTGTAAAAAGTCTAAGAAGATTTTTCTAGGGTTGAAGGCTTGTGAGGAGAAATCGTAGGGTCATGAGGAACCCACTAGATTGATCAAAAGATATGGCAGCCTTGTGGAAATGCAGTTGGCACAGCTAAGCATACGGCCCTATAGTTGCGTGTTGAGCCATCCAGCTGTTTGAAAAGATATAACCAAGTGTACGATATCAGGGGACTTGTCTTGAATTGAAATGAAAGGGCCTCAAATATTTTCAAAACAGGCAATTATTCAATGCCTTCCCCAAAATCTCCATCTCTGTCTCCCTCTAGATTCTCATGTCGTTGCTCTTCCACCTCCTTTATTTATACAAACCCAACTCACTCTAGATCTTATCCTTCCTCGTACTGTCCTTTATTATTGGCCCTCTTCCTCCCACAGCTCAAAAAATCTAGCTAGCTTTCTTATTTAAATGATCTAGATATCAGTTGCTTGGCTTTCTGCACAAGATATGCTTGATTAACTAGTTTGCTTTGTTAATGGGTGACTTCTACTTGAAACAACTAGCTAGCTTGTGCTCTTCCATGCTTAATCTCCAAGCATGCATTTAGATGGTGTCTTACTTATGCAAGGCTGGATTTTCAATTCCTCCTATAAATAAAGTGGTTGTGTTATTTAATTATTAATACAAGGTTGAAGGTGTGTAATACTTTTGTATCTTTTAATTCTTTGATATATGTATTTGATGCAAGGGTTATGGTAGAAGGAGCTCTCTTCAGTTCAGTCCGAGACAGATGAAGAGGCTGAGAATTAGCTGCTGACTCGTTGGTTCAAGAGCTCATCAACATGTGTAGCACAAATGGTGTGTTTCTGATCCAATGATGCAGGAGCTGAATTCAGTTATGACTGTCACGTCTTGGACTGAAGGGAGCTCCCTTCACTTCCACAACCTTACATGACACACTTTTGTCTTAAACATAGATTCTTTGTGTTTTTATTTTTGCTTACTACAAATTTGTGTAGTTTAATTTCTACTCTGAAAACTTGAAGAACAATAGTATTCTTCGCCAATACTAGGAAACTCTTTATGGGTTCTGCCTTGTCTTTATTGTGTATTAGTTTACAGAAAGAGAAAATTTTAGTGCTTATGTATGTTTGGGGAAGGAAGCTATAGTGCATGGCTGTTTCAAAGTGATTTTGGAGCTTTAGCCTTCATCACCGCTGCAGTTGCACCTTGCACCTGCACCTTTTTGCTAAGCTTAATGGAGTAAGAAACTGAATTGAATAGTCTTACATCTCTTTCCACTGTCGTTCTTCTATCAACTTAGGATCCAAAATGATGCAGGAATTAGTGACCTACCTGTGCATGTCAATTAAACACATTCTAGAACTTCAACTTGGTTTTGCTCAGCGGTTGCACTTACTTTATTTCCTTCTTCTCCTTTCTGGTAATGGTCTTATATTTATTATGTTTTTTATTAAGTATGTTGCTTTCTTTTGTTCTTCATAGGATGAGGCTACGAGAAATATTACTTCATTTCTAGAGTAATGATTTGCCAAATTTATTTTTGTATTTTTTTCTATTTGAAAGGAAAAACTAATCTTGCACTCTTTGCAGTAAACCTCTCTCCATTTTGGGTACAAGCTTTTAGGGCCAGGAACCAACTGAAAGGATTTTGTGTACTGTGGATGACAAAGAAGACGCAGAAAAATCTCACTGGAAAGCGCAAATCTGCTTCTGAAAATCTGTCAAAATTAGATTTTGATGCGTCAGTTTGAGAAATCATCAGCAAATCACTTCTGCCCTATATTCTGAGAGCAAAATATCATTTCAACTAAGTGATATTTGAATATTCTTTTAAGGGAATTATGCCTTTGATGATTCCCTGCAGCTCATTGATCTTACCAATGAATCTACATCCTCTTATTTTCAAGTTTCTCTGAAGATCTCTATGGATTGTCATGTAATATCCAGGCTTGTAGCAGTGCTTAATGGGAATTTTTTTTTTTTTTGGAGCAACACTATAGTAATTCTGTGATTAGTCTTTTGCTCCTCCTACCCAATCCTCGAGAAAGCTGGACTTTGTAATATATTCAAGTGTCTTTCACTGAATGAGTATGACGAGTTTTATGAGAGATGAAGTCCATTAACAGAGGTAGCACCTTGTTTCTTCATTGATCCAAAAAGGGTTTAACTGGATCTGCAGATCTAACGTTTAATTCCAGACCTTGAGGTCAAATTTAGTTTCCTACAAAGCTGAGAGATAATAATGCTGATTTACGAGCTTGGAGCAATTCAATTTCAAAACAGTAAAAAGTTTCTTTTATCTTAGGGTTTGGTAGGAGAAAGAAAAACAGTAGTCTAAGTGCAGGTTAGCAGTAAATTTAAGTTTGTAATGTATGAGCTAGGTCTGTTCTTATAGCTCGGCTCAACTTGATTTTATAAACGAGTAGAGCCTGAAAATTTAATAATCTGCTTGCCTCATTTAGCTCGTTTTAATATATATATATATATATATATGTATAGTTACTATTTTTTTTTTTTGTACATATGATTGCTATTGTTAGATGGTAGATACATAGATGATAGATCTACACTTTGGTGTGGAAAAAAATTTGAGGTATAGTAAAAGAATTGTTGAGAGAGAAATTGTAATTGTTTTAATCTTTGAATGAAAATATTTGTAGTATTAACTGAAAAAAAAATTACACATTGATACTTTTGGCAAGAAAGTATAAAATGACATCACATTAGTGAGCAACAATCATGCATGTCACAAATTCAAAATCACATTAGTGGGCTAAAATCATGAATGTCTCATTAGAGGATAACTATGGCCCATTTTTTCCGAAGCTAAAACAACTATGAATTAGTTAAAGCAGCCCAATTTTATGAAAAATTTCTTACTTATCAAACAATGTAAAGTTTTATGTTAGTTGTTTGTAGATTCATCTTATTGTTTGTAGATTCATTTTAGTTTGATCATAATAATTCTGTATTTCTAACATATTATTCATATGGACAAGGGATATCTTTAAGGATCACTTGAATGAAGCTTAAACAATCACTTTTATAAAAAGTGATTGGCCAACTTGATTTTAGAAGAGAATCACTTGTATCATATATAGAAGAGAACCCGGCAAAATCACTTATAATGNATTCATCTTATTGTTTGTAGATTCATTTTAGTTTGATCATAATAATTCTGTATTTCTAACATATTATTCATATGGACAAGGGATATCTTTAAGGATCACTTGAATGAAGCTTAAACAATCACTTTTATAAAAAGTGATTGGCCAACTTGATTTTAGAAGAGAACCCAGCAAAATCACTTATAATGAATGAATGATCAAACGTGTAAAAAAATGAGTGAAAATGACTTGGAAATGTGATTTTGCAGTCTCCAACCTATGATGTTAAGCATAAATGTTTTTAGCATGCTTCTTCCTGGTGGTACCCATTGGAATGTTAGTGAGTCATTTGGGCTACTAATTTTCTGTTTCATGATTAGTTAATATAATAAGGCAATCACGCAAACGAAATAAATGATCAGTGTCGCTTTGGTAAGTTACTTGCAAGGAATCATAAGGTGTATGTATGATTGTCGTGGAGGCTTTAGCCATTACTAACACATCTGCAAGCATCTGCTACATAATCCCACAATAAAGAAATATTTGACTTCAAAAATAAAACCAAAACGTGGATCATATTACAAAACATAGAACCTGAGTGGGTCGACATGAAAGGGAAGTTAATGGTTGAGCAGTGCCAGTGGGTACTCTATCATGGAATCTTATGTTTAAATCTTATTGGAAGCAAAGTTATTAGGTATAATTTAGTAATAAGGCATAAATAGTTTGGAGGAGATCAAATGTTCAAATTTTCGTGTCGTCACTTGACAAAAATAAAAATCTTCTTAAAAGCTAATGAAATACAATTATAAGAGAAGATACAATCCCTTGTTATAGCATGGGGTGGAGCTTCCTTAAGACAAAAGGGGTCCCCAAATTTTATTTTATTTTTGTAATTTACTTTAAAAAATTAATATAGTTTCCCAAAAAAATTTATAAACCTTAATATATGATCCCCTCAAAATTTGTCTATATCCCTTTAGCTCCCTTAACATTTTACTTTAAGCTTCGCCTGTGAGCCTGATCGAGACGATAATGGATACTAATCATTGTTAATTTATAGTGATATGAATTACTAAGGAATTATATTTATTCAATACATTAAGCAACGGGATATTTTTCACATTGTGAGAACAGCAATATCCTCCTATTGCCCTTAAACTCATCAATCTAAGTGGGTGGAGGAGCATGATAGAGGCCCTTTTTCTCTCTTAGCCAAAAACAAATTCTTTAGAATAAAATATTAATTGCTGAATTATTGGCCACTTCTGTGTCCCACCTCATAAGTGTAGCGGAAGATAACAGTTTAGCAGTGATTGAAGTTGCCCGTTGTAGATCTACCCATCTTGGAAGCATAACATTAGTTTAAGATCTTTGATCAATTCTCAGTAACATGAAACTGCATTAAAATAAGAATTTGATAAATTATAGAGCCTGCAGAGCTCCATGGTAACTGATAGGGAAAGTCAAGTTAATGATATTATATATAGTCTCTATAAATCAGAAACAACATATTATATTAAAATCCAGATCTGTTCTAGCAAAGCATTTAATTAATTCACGGTACTAACATGATTCCATCATATTCTATATACAAAGAAATGAATGAATACGTTTTTTTCTTCTCCCCCTAAAATTCTATCCATCTATGAATCTATAGAACATGATTAACCCCTGACAAAACAACCTTACTCATGTCAAACAAATGAGACAAGACCACAGCTGCTGAAGTTGGCACACTCATTGCAAGCAAAGCTATGATCCCAAGTGCCAAACTTGGCCTCGTGTTCATCAGCTGCGTCTGCAAAACTCCCATTGCATCACATATCATTGCATCATAGCTGGTGTAGTAACGTTTCTCCCAAGCCATCCAATCTGATGGCGGCTCATAGTTCCTCTCAATCATCTTCATCTCATGAATTCTCTTCCTTAGAACAATCATGCTCTCATCCACCAACCTCCCACCAAAATTCCGGTCCGCCGCCTCTCTCCGTGACGCCGTAATTCGACTAGGCAAGGTGGTTTTCCGGCTAGGGTTGCCGGTTGTCGAGCTCGAAAATGGATGGAATGGAAGAAATGATGACGAAATTAGACAAGTGGATTGCATTGTTATGAATGTTGGAAATCTAAAGAACTATTTCTTTTAAGGTAGAGGATGTTGTGTTTGTGTGTGTATATCTATGTTGGCTGAGGACATGTTGGTGATGGTTGTGGAGGAGCAATGTACATTTATAAGGGAATGAAGGATGCATGTGATTGGCCAAGTGTCGTTCACTAGAAGGAAGCATGTGATTGGGCCAAGTGTCTTTCGCTAGAAGGAAGGAGGCAAAACCGTGTCCAAACCGACAGTTACAACAACCGCGTTTTTAAGAGAGACAGATTCGGAGAAGATAACCATGTGTCAACTTGTGATGGTGACATATGTCTTGCTGGATTTGGGTGTTGGTAACCTGTGGCCAACTTCATGGATTGATGTTTGATCCCTCACTTTGGATGCTTAGTGCAGCGATAAGAAATTTAAATATTTTGCTCAATGATTTAAGTTTAAGGTTATTTAAATTTGTTAACAAAAGCATTTTACGTGAGTTATGCTTTTAATTTTAGTGTAATCTAACTGATTTTTAAATTTTTTGTTGATTAAAAAAATAATTTGCATAATCTGAATTGAACTTAAACTACTTAAATTTTTATTATTTGATTATCTAAGTGTTTTCAACTTCATTTAAACATTGGCGCTCTTAATTTTTCTGGCTTTGCCATTACTCTTAATACTTACACTAATTTTAGCTAAACAATTTAGAAATTCCACCAAAACATAGAAATAACCACTTGTGTAAATTTATCAATTTAAAAATTGTGTAACTAGCTTTATGTTTTTTTTTTTTTTGTTTCTCACGAGGTGGTCTCCTTATTTTTAATGTGAGACTAATTTCTTCTTGGGCTTCAGCATGTCCTGACCACTATTACTTTCAACGAGATTTAAACTCCTAACATTATCTCAATATTCACTTCACATAGAGCTCAATTTGTCAATCGAGCCACACCAATGGGTTTGTAACTAGCCTTATTTGTTGAACATAGATATTAACGTTAGTCTCCGATCATGTATACTGATGAGAACCGGCCAAAAGCTGGTTGAACTCCAAGCCAGCTATTCAGTCGACAATGGGCAAAATCTTTAGCAGGAGGAGGCACTACCAATTCAATTTAATTTACAACTACTATAAATTATACCTAGGCTGAATTATCTATCTTATCACCTACTTATACTAACTTAAGCATCGAAGAATCATCCTCAACTCACTGTCAAGCTTGGCTTCCTACAGGTACATCTAGCTCAGGCATTTCTAGCATCAACATATACCATATAACTAGCCTTATTTGATGGTTTAAAACTGAGGGTTGTAAACTAATGCGCATGTTTCTGCATACCATTCGAATATTCCCGAGTACAGAAGAATATTTTTTTAAGTAAAACAATAATTGATTGCATAAAATAACAAAAATGTATTTATTAAGTTGGAAAAATAAAAGAAAGGTGCTAGAGACAAGGTGGGGCATGCGTAGGTAGGCTTGACCTTTGAAGGAGGACGGCGGTTTGTTAATTCTGATACTCTGTATCTTAACTGTTTATATAACTTAATTAAGAATAAGATAAGCTTTAAAATTTCCAGATAGGGGGTGTGAATGTGGTGGTGGTATGTCAAACACCCAAGTTGTAGAAAGTGATTCTGCAATTTCATTCAACAAGCATTCAATGAAGTGAGAGTTTTCAAATACTATCATTTCAATTCTCTAATCGTATATTTTATTAATGGTTATTTAATACTTAACGAATCTATTATTGCCAATTTCTTTTAAGGACATTTCAATAGTTGAGCACATATAGGGCATTTGAAATTTGAGAGAAAATAAATTATTAGGATTACATAGTTTTCAATAGGTTGAGTTATTTATCTTTTTCATGATTTTTTTTTTTTTTTTTTTCTTTTTTATGTGCTTCAGATCATAATATGCCATTTCAATTGAGTGAAACATAATCAGGGAATCACAAAAAAAATTCAAATAATTTTTTTATTTCTCTTTTTATTTATTTATTTATTAGAGGTTATACAATAAAGATAATTTATTTTCTTCTAGAATTCTACTACACTCGCTCCGAATAAAATTTGAATTCAATACCTTTATAATAAAGTATCAAATGCTCAACCACTATAATATCTCTTTACGGACTTATTTTGTTGTCAAATGTTTTGACTTTTGAGGAAAAATAAAATAAAATTTTTCCATTATATAAGAGTTTTATTATTTGAGAGAAATTAAGCTATTTTATTTTACTTCATAAAAGTCAGATAGTTGACTTTTAAACAATTATCATCAATCATCACAACCATCATGATCTAGATCTACCAATATATCCATCAGTAGTGTACTGATGAATTCAAGATTGTTAGGTTTCCTAGCTGCAAATGATAAACGTGCATAAGAAATTGTCAAAGAAAATGAAACTCATAGTAGTTAGATAACAGCTACTAGTTGTTTGTTGAGAAAAGGTCAATGTGTTAACTAGATGTTGATTATATGCTACCAGAAGGCCTGAATCTGCCATTCTCAACTCCAATAACATCCAAAACCTTCCCAGTTAATTGAGCTAAAACTTGTGCATTCTTTTTCAGTACTGCTATCACTTAGTTTAGAATCAAACCACATAAAAGGAGAAGAGAGAGAATAGGTGAAAAGAAAGAGTGAAGAAGCCTGTATATGAAAGTTAAGATAAGTGGAGTCTCCCATTAAACAAGACTTTCAATGAAGAAAATTTTCAATTATGATTTAAAGGGGATATTGTTGAGTCATAAAGCTGAGTATTTACTTGTAGAGAATCATTAATCTACCTAAAGTTTAAATTCTAGGATCAGAGCATCTAGGAAAATTTTATCCCATAATGCACCAGGTCGATCGATTCAATGTGGAGAGCATGTCCTTAAAATCACCCCACGAAAAATTCAATTTTAGTGCGCGAAAATTACCCTGAAAATATTTTTACCATTAAAACAAAAAGAAAAAAAGAGTGGGTTTTGAACTTTTGATCATCTTTATTATAGAACTTAAATGGATTCATAAAAGTAATTATTGGTAAAACTTTTCAAAAGTTAACATATTATAGTTTACAATTCATCAATATTATATGCAAAATGAGTTATAAACATGTTAAGAAAAGATTTGCACCCATTCATTTGGTGCATAATTAACATATATAGCACCAAGTGAATATAAACATTAATTTCCCTAAATGGCGGTGGTTTTTAGATGAAAAAAGATTTTTCTAGATCTTTCTATTACGTAATTCAAACAGTGACGCATGAAGGGAGAACTAAAATGTTTAACGGTAAAAGAAAATAAACGTGTCTAACAAATTGTCAAAGAAAATGATAGGGGACGTTGTTTTTACGTACACTCCCATATATATCTATCCCGAAAATAGACAAATAGAAAAATCATATATTAAGAAAAGTTGTATTTGTTTTCTAAGTTTACTATTAATAAAATATTTGGATCATTAATTTTTTTATAATTAATGATTATAATAAAATTTATAAACGTCAAATAATTTATGCGTAAGTATTATTATCACATTAACTACAACGCGATATCAACAGATCAATAATTGAGTATTATTTAATCAAAATTAATTGCTGGGTTTCTTACCAAAGAAATTAAAAATATCTGCCCCGTCTGTTAAGTTAGTTCCATTAGCAATACATGTGTAACAGTTTACGTACACTCTATTTTATATGTCGTTTCCCAACGTGAATTACGACATGACGCTTAATGTAAATAATATTAAAAAATAAAAATTGTTGTATTGAAAGAAATATTTTCAAGTGTACCGTTTTCATGGAATTAAGTTCTTAAACTACAATATTAAAGAAATTGATCCAGAAATAGAGATCCATAAACTCAAAGTAGATTTCTTTCTCAATTCAACAATACATTCTAATATCAAGTTTAGTTATAATCTTAACTACTCTTGCAATCAATTTTAGAAGAAGCACTTGGAAATTTTTTGAATTAGCCTTGGGGGAGCCAAAATTAGGAGTAACTTGACCAAGCACAATGTATGATCTTTTTATTTTGTCATAAATAAAATTAGATTTTTTAGTTACGGGTATAAGAGATGGAGATTTAAACTTGAAAGTCAATGGGGGTTGGTTTAGCTGGTAAAGATCAAATTACTTTACTTGTAAAACATAGATTCAAATCTCACTGCAAATAGTCTCTTTTTGGTGGGCAATTTGAAAATTTCCTCAACCCATCAAAATGGCAAGCCAACCCGTCTTGCCCAATTTATTGACAAGTTGGGGCAAGTCATAGCAGGTAGGGGCAAGTTGACCCATCTTGACAACTCTAACAAGGATCATGTGTTCTAATATTGTGTGTGTGTGTGCAGTGTTTTAGGTTCCTTTAATGGTGACTTGTAGCTCTAGTGTCATAACTTGTAAAAAGATGACATTACACTCAAAAAGCATGATAAAATATGTAACCTATCAAACTTCCTGTTGGGATCTTTTAATATATTGGCAGAATATAAATAAATTGATGTACAAAACAATCAATGAAATTAATGTTAAAAAAGAAAAGAAAAAGGGAAAATTAACTAAACATGGATCCCTAATGCTGGGACCCCCTTAGCCAATTCCACCAAATGAAACACAATGAGGGACATTGACATTGGCATAGTTATCATAAGCAGTGCCAAGATGCCCAAAACCAAAGAAGGCCTAGTGTTCATCAATTGCATCTGCAACAATCCAACTGCTTCACATATATCCGAATCATAATGCTCAAAATATTGTTTCTCCCATTCCATCCAATCCGAAGGAGCTTCATTCTTCATCTCCTTCATCTCAATCTCGTGAATTCGCATCCGCAGAAGGATCATGCTCTCATCCACCAACTTGCCATCATATTGATGCCCATAGGAGTCTCTTCTTGATGCCAAAATGTACCTAGTACTAGTGGTGCCGGAGGCGAGTGACTTGTCCTGGCCAAATAGCATTTTTCGGCGAGATAACTTGCCGGAAACCGAGGAAGAAGGAAGCATGAGGGAGCATAGGGAGGTTGCTGCCATTGTGAAGAACCGTAGTTGTGTGATGAAGTTGAAAGGTGATAGATTTGAATTTGTGATGAGTGTTGGTAATAAAAGACTTTGGTACGTAGTGTTAGGGGTTTTATAGGAAATGGAAGACATTCCGCGTAAGAAATTGAAGTGGCAATTTCGTTGATAAAATAGAGTTGGATTCCCAGAAGAGGGGATTGCACATTACGGCGTACGTATCTTAAAGGGTAGCGTGTGGAATAAGTTAAAGATTTGGAGGACGGCGTGAAAAAGACACACTTCTCGAATTTTTTTTCCCAATTACACTAACTATTTATTGGACTTATTTAATTTGGGCCTATTAAATTTATGAAATTTCTTTCTAGAGCCTTCTAGGAGATTTAGATTTTGAGACAACAAAAAATAGCAGTTGATAGTTGATACAATCTAAAACTAACAAATTTCAAGAGTTTTGTTCGTTGATAAAAATACAATAAATTTTAGTTAAAGTTTAAATTTTAGAGCCAATATTAAAGAGAATTTTTTTTTTAAAATATATTAAGTTGATGTGAGAATGTATTTTTAAAATCACTCAAAAAAAAACTTAATTTTAATATACGAAAACTAACCCAAATATACTATTACCATTAAAACCAAAAAAATCTACAATCAACAAATTTTCATTTAAATTTTACAAGGTTTTTTATAAAAAAATAAAAATAAAAAATTAGAAGATTCCACTAAAATATTAAATTCAGATGACACTCCTTTCCTTTTAACCCATGTTATATGATTTGCTGGAATCCCGGAACCGCCTAGACCGCAATCCGATGACCGACCATCTGTGTCCAGCAACACCTAACTTTAAGAAGCAACTGGCATATGGCGGTGGTCCGGTCTACTCTACCCTTCAAACACACTTCAAAAACAATAACAAATTCATTATTTTTAAAAACTTATTTATTTTTGGGAAAATACGACGCAATTCTCAATGAAAAAAACGAGTAAACAACACTACACACAACCAAAAAAATAAATCTCCGGATTTTACATTCAATATTTGTATGTTTGTTGTTTTATATTCAGAAAAATAAATAAATCAAAATAAAATAATGGGCAAACAATTTGTATGCTTACTGGCAGGAAGCATAACACTGTTCAAAGCCATTTAAAAGAGATTTCTTTGTTTTTTTCTTTTACTCCATAACTCAAATCTTTACCTTACTGTCACCATTGACTATTTCTAACTATAAACCATTAACCATATTCATTGTAAAAAATAATCACATAGAATCAAAAAATATATTAAAAAATAATTACATAAATTAAAATGATATAAATTTATGTTGAAGTGAATTTACATTCGCTTAGAACAAATCTTACTCTTTGAAAGTCATCATCGCATTTATGAAGATATTTTATTGTGAGAAAATTATTCATCCATATTAAGAAAAAAACCGTGACATAGTATAAGCTATAACCATATTTTGTGCTCGTTAACTATATACTGTATTAAGGATATCTACATAGCTTTGAGAGAAGAAAAAACTACGGATAACCACATAAGTGAAAAAAACACTCTACTTACAGCTCTAATTACCTAGAAGCAAAACAAGTAGTTGAAATAGTGTTACAAGAACTCAGACTAGAATTAATATGTATAAGAAATTTATAAATCTTTTTTGCAAACATAATGAAACAATAATTCTCTCAAATCTTTTTTTAGTGACCCAAATTCAACTAAGGCTCACAGTCAGAGTCAAACTTTTCAACAGGATATAACGATAAGAGTTACTTAATTCAAGCAATTAAAAGCTAGGAATTCAGATGAGACTTAACCAAATATGTTAGAAGAGTAACTTACAATTATGCCTCAAACCTTTTACACTTTGCTGTTGATAGCAAATATTCACAATCAAGAAAGTACATAACGCGGATGATTTCCACAAACAACAACAGAAAATAGCTGCCGTATTCAACCATGATACAGCTCAAGATGACCCAGTTTTTGTATAATCACTACAACTAACGTCCTACAAGATATTGCCAAGCTCATGCTTTGGTTATACAATAATCACATCATCACTGCAGAGTCCTGTCCTATAGGAAGAGCAAACTGGCTCGGCAAAGGCAGGGGGTCATCATTTGCAAAGACATGTCTTTACTTAGCACCTGTATGAGATAAATCAATAAATAGCTGAATAGCTGATAAGAAGATTACTAGTGCCTAACTGATTTACAAACCTTCTAGGATAAAAGGTCCAATGGGATCAACTTGTGATTCAAGCTGCTGGTTGGATTCTTGTGAAGGTTCAAGTGACTGGTCAGTGTTTATCTCCTCAAGTTTTAAATGTGATTTGTAGTGGTCAAGAGGGGGTGGTTCAAGTTGCTGGTACTTGGGCTTGTTTTTTTCAAGGAGAATGTATGTGGTGCAATACCAGAATAACAGTATTCTACTTTGTGCTACCACTGTATCTGTAATCCGGCTTCCTCCGAAGGAAATGCGATCGAGTGCCTGCGATAGGGGAGAGGGAGGGGGTGAGGAAGAATGAAAATAGATTAAGAAAGCACAACATAATATCTATTACTTTTCTATATATTCTGGCGGTGAGTTGAAAACTACATGAATGATTTCCTGTATATGATAATATGCCTTCAATGAAACCAGTTATATGAGAAACATTAATGATAGACCATAGTTGATTTTAAAGTAACTGAAATGTGCAGTATTCTAAATTGGTGGCATCATAGATAGATCTCCTCAGTTACTTTGTGCACACCAAGTAACACTAGCCATAATATATGCCATGTTTTACAATTGCAGTTCTAATGAACTAGTTGCAATAGAAAGATTCATTGCTCTCCCCTCACCTGTTCTCCAGTTTGAATATCAAATGAATGCTGATGATCAAATTGGAGACCACTAAATTCATTGATGCAAAGTCCCTGAAAGGCCCTGAAAGTGTGCACCAAAGCAATTCAGTATCCGTCAGTATGCACGTCAGGGAAGCTAATAGTCAACTTTAACAAAGTTTTTTAGCCTAGAGAAGTTCTTTATTTCCCAGTAAGAATTATATAGTTTAAGTTAGCTCCATTTGCTTTGTCATAAATCAGGATTCCTGCTTACCATCTAATCAGAGAAAAACTAGGAATCCAGCGGAAGATGATTGGGGTATTCTCAGGATTGACATAATAGCCTCCAAATACTATAAAAACAGTCATAAGAGACGGGCCCACTGCCATTGCTGCTTCAGTGGTTGGAACCATAGCCCCAACAGTCAGGCCCATCGCAGATGCAGCAAAAGATTCCACGGTGATAATACCACAGAATTTTGCAAACCTAGAATGCCAAAACTTCGTATGTCAGAAACATTTGAGATGGAAAAAAACTACTGGAAGAATGCCCTCCAAAGGAGGTGGTGGTGGGGGGAAGGAGAGGGGAGGATAAAAACAGTGAAAGAGAGGATAAGAACTACTTTTTTCCCCATTTCTCTTGCCTTTTCACAACGGGCATATTCAATCACAATCTAGTCAATGATGAGTTCATATAACCAAGCTGCTAAGGAAATGTAGAATTGGTCCAGATAGACAATACTTGGAAATGAGATAAGTAAATATATAAGTGTGTGTGTCTTTGGGTTTTGAAAGAGGAAGACAATTAGATTATCAACATTTAAGAAAAATAAAATAAAGTTCGAATTTCAACAAAATCATTCACATCTGCGGGAAGTCATTTATTGATGCAGAATGGACTTAGAGCTAGAAAGGCAAAGTTTAAATTACAATTTTGGGAAATTTTTATTTTGGGGCTGATTGTAATTTTCAGCCTTAGGTTTAGTTTAGTAGTTTTCATAATATTTTATTGATTTTGTATGGAACATTCTGAGAGATTTTATTTGGTTATTTTACGAAGATTACAATTAGCCCCAAAATAAAAATTAAACCAAAATTCTAATTTAGAATATTATGAAAACTACTAAACTAAAGGTGAGACTGAAAATTATGATCAGCCCCAAAATAAAAATTAAACCAAAATTCTAATCTAAACTTTGGCTTTCTCAATAGTAGTCCATTCTGCATCATTTACCTCATTAGAAACCATTACAGCTTCCATATAGAGGGAACCAGTTATTCTAAATATCCCACCAAACGACTGGTAAAGGAAACTGCAATCTACCAGCAAAAGGGAAAAGAAAGAAAACTGGAATTAAGCTTGCTAATCATAGAGGATGAATTAGGACACTCACCTCATCAAAGTAGGATGGAGACGTGCCATGGGGTATAAAACAGTACCAAACATTAATGGAAATGCTGCTCCAATGGGAATCTCAGCCAACAGTTTTGAAAACAGATAGGGACCCAAGGCATAGGAGCCCTTTGCACGTTCTCTATCTACAATTGCACGTTCCTTTGGAAACACGCCTACAGTCTTTGTGAGAGCAGCCATAGCCGTGTTTATTGCAGCAACCTGTGAGTGTCATCCATACAAGGGTTCAAGGAAAGAAACTTAACAAAGTGTCTTCTTTCTAAATTTAATTTTGTGCATATTTTTGTTCATGTGTGAGTGCAGACACACACTCGAAGAGAAGTGTCTAAACCAAAACCAAGTTTCAAGTTTTAAAAGTATCTAGTGTTAGTTGTCAATAAATTGCCCCTTTTTTCTGGTATGAAATATTGTTGACTTGAGGTGTGCTTTATCATATGATATAAAAATTCAAAAGAATTCAGATTGATGACAGAATTGTGCCATATGGAAAATACAGAGTCGGGATAAGGATAAAATCATGTAAGAATTAAATGTGACGAAGGTAAGAGGGAGTAGCACTAAAGATTGAGATTCAGTTTTATGCCAAAATATAATTGTCAGAGGATAGTATGTGAAACAAGGCAACTAACGATAATATTTTCAAAATACAAACCTCATAAGAAGATAATGACAATATGCAGAGTAAACTGGACAACAAAAGACTAACAAAATATATCCACTTAGAATCAAAGTTGAACAATTTTACATTTAGGTCAGAAAATTCTCAACTTCAAGCTGAATAGAAACACAAAAGAAATATTTCACAGCTGTTGTAAAATGTATCAAGTCAATAAGAGAAACAGGCATCAAGGAAATGAAAACACTGCAAACCTGAAGCAATCCCATTCTGTCTTGTATTGAAGTCTGAGATCTTCCCATTCTCCAGAAAACTGACCCAAAGATAATTGCTGATGCAATTGACATATTTGCACGAACTTTGTTTGTTGGTCCATCACGAGAAGCCTAGTCAACCATTAGAATCATTAATCAATAAAATAAGAAACATAAATTTCATTCTCCTTACTTTCCTAGTTATTGTGTGAAAGAACTGTTTTATATATATGCATCACTTTTATTGTTGCTCCAAAGCCAAAATGCAATATAGTGAGCATGAAGACCCGAAGCAAACAAGTGATGTTCTTGAAGCCATATGTGAAATGGGGAAAAGGAAGCAATTAATTAAACCATATACAAGACATGAAATGCAGAACCAATACAGCCTCATAAGTCTTTTCTTTTAAGACAAAATTTATTTGTGGACAAAAAGGAAAATTTTATTCCAGGTCCTATAATGCAATTTAAGTGGCATGTTAAAGATCAGTACATAGACAAAGAAAAAAGGCAGACCTGCATCCATGCTCGCTTGAGGAGCAACCAAAATTGTTTCCACCAACCTCCTGTCTTCCTAGCTACGGTTCTCTTACTGATTTTCTTGCCACTTATGGAGAGCTCCTCTATGGTAATTGGAGTTGCATAAATTATTGTAGATAGTCTATACGAGAATGACTCAACAAGACCATCAATCCTTTTCTGAGAGGAATAGACACTTTCAGCGGAACTGTAGTCAACGGATATAAGATCAGCCAAAAATTCAGCAGGATTCACATGATCGGGGCAGTGGTGCCTGTAACATCAACAACCATCAACTGATTGTTCAGAATGAATGGTTACAAAGACATAGCTTACAAATTTAAGTTGAAATCTTTAACATTTCAATACACTACTTTTTACTTCTATTCAAGATAATTAACAAGAAACTATTGGTATGAAAAAAGGGACCAGGTTTTTGGCTTCAATGATACAAAATCTTGGTACCTATTCTGAACAAATGGATCATATATATAGCTTAAATTGTCAGACAATGAAAAACAAGTCATCATCCACAACTGAATAGCCCTAGATGTAGTAAGAAGTAACTTGTTTTATAGAAAAGCAAGATATTAAAATAAGAGAAGTTAGGAGCACAAGTAATGTATTTCCACAACATTAGACATAATACATAAGATAATACATTAGATATATAATGCAATTACACTAAGGAGTTTGTGTAATTTTGCTGTTCTATTTCTTTATGTTTTTGTTCAGGAGGATCTCTTATCCTCCAATATTTTTGTATACTACTTTTTTCCTTTCCTTAAAACAACTTCCTTTTTAAACGATAAAGACAAGGGATATACAATATAAGTCTTGTTTGTTTATATGCCAATTCCAGTTCAATAGAACTCAGTCAAACATAGTCTACAGAGTCTAATTCACCTTATAACAGCAAAGTGAGTGTCAGATTATCAAAGAAACGAGGTTGTTAACTTGCAATTATGCATAACAAGGATTATCACTTGCACACATTATTTACTTATCAAAGCCTAGAATATAAGAAGTTCCAACATTGATATAGAAAAATTGAAACTTCTATAAAGTTAACTCATGCAATCTTTCTTTGAATAAATATTATATTTTTCTGATGGAATTCCCACAGTGCAAAGAATGTAAGATGGTACATATAAAGAAGGTTAAGCTGACAACCCAAACTCAGAGAAGTATGCCAATGGTTCGTCACGAGCAGGACCAGCATAAACAAGTGAACCCTCTGTTAACAAGACAATGTCGTCGAATTTACTGTACACAGAACCTCTTGGCTGATGTATAGAGCAAATTACAGTATGCCCATCTTGTGCCAGTTGTTGGAGAGTTTCCATTACTTTCTCTGCCTGGAAGGCATCAAGTCCTGAAAGCACCACAAGTAATTTTACGTCAAATGAGAAAAAACCATTATGAAGAGGTGTTCAATTGATAGCTTGTGCCAGAACCCACTAGCAGGGAAAAGCCATTTAGACATCATTACATCAATGATTTACAAGAAAGCATGAGTTTTAAATAAAAACTCATGAAAGGCAGCAAGGAAGCACTGTCTGTGTAGATGATTTCACTATTCACAACATTGTCAATAGTAAATCCATAGATTGAGTATATGCTATTATGGAGACGATATCTTTACTAAAATGGTAAATAAATCAAGAGTTCACAACTTTCCTTCACCCTCAACCAACAATGATCCCTATTTCAAAGAACACAGGCCCTGGCTTTTGCATATCATGAAAGTGCATAACCAGATTGAAAGCAATGGAATCAATTTGGCCAACTAACCTAGCCAATGAAAGCTCAGGATTACATCTGTAGGCTTTTCATGCCATACAAGCTAATTACTGTAATATCTTAAACTTCTGAAAGATAGCCACCAAATATTATCAAGAAAAAAGAAAGGACAGAGACATATGAGAATAAAATACTATATCTACATGACCACATGGAATATGTCTATCCATTGATTTTCATTCCTATGGACTTCAGCAATTCATCAATGAAATAAATTTTACTGCTACTTAAATACTCCATTGAAATAATTGAAAGGAAATTTACATTTTCTATGCCTTAATTGTCAACAATCAGCTCACTAGATGGTATAATTTATATGGAATATGTCCATCCATTGATTTTCATTCCTATGGACTTCTGCAGATTGTAATTTCTTAATGCTCTAATTAAATTCCAGGAACACACATAAGAAAACCACTCTACATATACTAAGTTATATAATATTATATCAACTGGGTGTGTAAGCTATTTAATATGCAAAGTTCAGATCCATTACAAAGAAATTTAGAAAGGCATGATACCAGTTGTGGGTTCATCAGCAAATATAACAGATGGGCTTGCAAGCAGCTCACACGCTAAAGATAAGCGTTTCTTTTCCCCACCACTAATTCCACGAACTTTTGCATCACCAACATTGGTATCAGCACAACTGACCTTTTGAAAAAAGAGATTGAAGTTGCCAAAGGAATCAATATGAGTAACATGGACCATACAGCAAAAGTAACTCATTTTCAATAAAAATTTTGAGGAAAAAGCTGAAAATTTTCAGAGAATATGCACACGTAACTTCTAATGGTAATTCTTATTCAGAAACATGTTGGAAGGCATGCTTATGGAGTAAAAAAAAACAAGAGTCAAAACTAATATCCAAGTTTAGGGGAAAGTCGACTTTAAACTATTCTTTCATGATGCAAGCATTCCAATCTATAATCATCACAATTACTTTGCCTCTAAGACAAATTGCCACATAAAAAAAGAGCACCTCACCAAGCCTAGTTTAAACAGAAGATTGTTCACATATTCATCTCTCTCTTCCACTGAAGCCATGCCAGGAAGCTGGAGTTCTATTGCAAGAGATAATGTTTCCCGCACTGTGAGCTGTGAGAAAAAGAGATCCTCCTGTCTCACATATGCAAACCTACAGCAATAAACAACATACTAATTTATCTACTTTGAGGGTGAAAAGAAATCCCCAGAAAAATAGCAGGAACTAAAATTTCATAACAAGCATACTTATAGGTGTTCTTTGAAGCACGCTTTCCATTAAACTCCAAAAGTCCTGACAAGTGCAGCCGGGGTGATGCTGCCAGCTGACCCGAAAGAACATTAAGCAGTGTAGTTTTTCCTGAACCTGATGGCCCCATAATAGCTAACAATCTTCCAGGTTTTGCTTCTCCACTCACATTTTTAAGCAAAAACCTCACCTATTAATTTAACATTAGAATTGTCATTATCAGCCAAAGAAAACAAAATATTGAAATTCCCATAAAGCAATTGGTTTATTTGTCCAAGTTATGTAAGAATTTTCCAAAATGTAGAACTCCAACAAAAAAAATCCAAATTTTTACTTTTGGGTCATCAACCATCAATATCCCGAGTTTTCCTCCCACCATTTCTCAGCAACCAAAGAAAAAATTAAGAAAATGGGAACTCACAGACTTGGAGGATTTATCAGAAAGGGAGCACGTGATGCCACTCCACCGGATTGTGACTGGGAAAACTGTTCCGGAGACCAGAGCCTCACCATCGTCGGCATCCTTCTCTTCTCTATCGTCGCCGTCCTCAACCTCATTTTCCGGCGAGATTACTGGGCCTGGACCAGAGAAGAAGCGGACGAGGAGAGTCACGGCCACGGCGGCGAGAACCTGGCCGAGACCGTTGCCGCCGAACACTTGCCGCACCTTTTTCCCGCCAAAAGCCACCATTTTTACACCTCTTTTTTCCTCTTTAGTTCTCTCTCCACTGGCTAATGTGTGAGCTTGTTGTTCAGTGCTTACTGAACAGTAAGTTGATGAGAGCATGTAATTGGCAAATACTAAATATCCTTGGACGCTAGAGCAGTGGGAAACGACAGCGTTTTGCGCTAAAGCCGTTTCCTCGTTTCACTCCAGGCTTCATCACCTCACTCAAATCCAATCAAGATGTCTAACTTGGTATGAGTGACGCGTGTCCACTTGCAGATAAGATGTGTAGAAATTTAAGTATCCGTTGGAAGACAACATTTTGCAGGTTTTTCCTTAATTTCATCACATTTTTCAACCAAAATTACTTCCCTCAGAATTAACTCATCCCATATAAGTGATTGTGGAACAAGTTGATTTGCAAAAATCATAAAGTAGCTTGCTTTTGACCCAAAAATTCTTAGGCAGATTCAATCTACTTAACTGAATCTACTAAGTTAATCACATTTTCTATCCAAATATATGAATTTCATTTAAATTTTTATGAACAAAACACATATCTATATACAAAAATTTGATAAATCTAGTACATCTAATTTATGCTAACTTAGTCTACCTAAGATTTTTTGGATTTTGACAAAGATTGTAGTATTGCAATTTTAAAGAGTATGTTTGCTATGTGTTTAAAAATTACGTATGTGAAAAAGAGATGAATTTTATAAACTATTGAAATCCTGTATATAAACATGAATAAGAGATGATCCAGATTCAAACTGGGCTTTTAACTAATAAGCATACCAAATTTGTTGAATACTTTGATTTGAGTCATTTAGTGCCATCCTATAAAATGTAATCTCGTATCTTTTTGTACCATATAATATTTGTTCCTAGTACTATGTTAACTAATTGAAAAGTTTTAGTTGATTCTGTAGAATAGTTCAAGTAATTATGTATTTAATCTTTAAGGTTTAGGAAGTTTTCATGACTCGTGATTAAATTTTAGAGTTTTTATTTTTAGTAGTTGTAGTGTCATTATAACTCTGAATTCAAACACAAACTCATAAGTCTTAAAAAAGACCTCAATACCATGTTTGGTTCTCCTAACACTTTGAATGTACAATTAGGATATGCAATTACACTACTCTATGTTACACTTACATTAGTACAAGTGTGTAAACATAATCCAACTACAGATTATGTAGCCCGCACGTGTATTCAACTTGGGTCGGTTCTCTTTTCACATGGACCAAACTATCATCAGTCTATCAAAACTCAAACCGAAGTTCTGTTGCCACGTGGCTAAAATCTATAGGTTCAAATCATGTAGGATAAATTAGTGTTTGGCGTACGGAATTGGGTCTCGGTGGCTGGCTGGCTCGGCATGAGTTCCTTGCTCTTCGTTCCTCTCTCTGTCTCCCTCAAAAACAAAACCCTGCTTCGTAACTCAGATCTTCTTCTTAGCGTACTGGACTAGCTCCAGTACCTCCAATCACAATCTGCCATGTAAGCAGGAGGTGGGTCCCATCTGGGGTTTACTTTCTCTCAGGCTCTTCCACTTTCTATCTTCACACCATCATGGCCAACAACTCCAGAGAAGAGCCCAAAACCGCTCCTCAATCCGATCGCTGGTACAATCTAACCCTAGGTCCCTCTTTCAAAGATGATTCCTCCAATAAATACTGCACTCTACGATGTAAGTTACTCAAAAGAAAAATTCCTGTTTGTAATTTTTTCAATTTTAGTTTGTAGCACCCAGAAGGGGGATGTTTAATCTCATGTTTAAATTTTGTAATTTTGTTTTGTTTATGCTTTGTTCATTGATTTTTGATTCTGGGTTTTTCATATTCTTGTCTGTTTCGGGTTGTAATGTTTGAAAGTTTCGAAATTTGGTTTTGTAGATGAATTTAAGCCTGCTTCGGTTGATAAGACTAAGCCGGGATTACTACGAAAGACCAAAGAGAATAGGGTTTCTGTGGAATTTCAGAACAATCAAATAGGAAAACCCAAAGTCACATTTGAGGGGAATAGTGAGGAGTACAAGGAGAATGATGCTGTATTGTTTTTTGATGGTGAGACATTTCGATTGGAGCGGCTTCATAGAGCTGTAAAGCAACTTCGTCATCTTCGAATGCCTGGTGAATCTGCAGCTGCTGCAGCTGCAGCTGTGGCTGCTCCATCAGGGCCAGGTTTGGAGACTCGGTCACCCCCACCTCCAATTGCGAAGTCTGCAAAATCTGCAGCCTTGGGCAGGACCTCATTTCCGCCCGTGCCAGTAAGCTCTCACTGGCCACTTGAGAATAAATGGTTTTATCAGTTTACTAGTTCAGTCCCATGAATCATGAAAAAACACATTGCATTAGATTACAGTTTTTGCTGTCTTTTGTGAAAATTGAAACTCCTTATGCAATGTTAGACTTTGTATATGAACATTATGATGCATGACATCCTGCTATCTTGAAGGAAATATTGTATTGAACTTGTTTTGATATAGGGAAGGACTCTGATGGGGAAGGGAGAATAGAAATGGCTTCTTTGTGCCACTTTGCTATACTGCATGGCTTCCAATTTCTATTAGCTTGTCTTTCACTATCCCTTCTCTTGGCAAGGGCGATAAGAACCTGTGTGCCTTGTCCTTTTTTCCGTAGAGTTACTCCCCAGTTAATTATAAGGCTGACATTGCTCGTGAGTTTCATAATTGAGGGAAACAAAGAGGATTAGAAAAAGAAAAGAACCCTGTCCTTTTACATATCGGAGATTGGTGTACATGGATTTCTGAGTGAAGCATAAATACCCTTTGAATCTATTTCAGATGGTGTTGATCCCTTTTATTCTTTTTGGCCTGGCTCATCGTTTCTTTGATTGTGGATGGTGAAAGCATACAATTTTTCTTCTTCTCATATCTCTTTTGTTTCCTCGATGCTTTCAATGATACATGCCATGATTCTGTGCAGGTTGAGGTGGAACGTATTGATATCGGTGAATCCGAGAATACAGGTACTGTGGTCTTATTATTAGGCTTTTGTAATTGCATTTCTTTATTTTGCATAAATTATATGACTTGATGCTGTATACTTTAATTCGTTAAGTATGCTCTTATTACATGCTTTACTCTGTGAGCAGCTATATATTATACTATCTGCTGCTTAAACAATATTTTCAATGGATGTTCTCCAAGCTCAGTGCCCTAGGGAATTTGATGATATCAGTATTCTGTCTGCTGTTTACTATTATTTTCCACTTGGTCTGCCAAATGCTTCTTGTCTACTTGCCCTTGACCTTGAATTGTCTCAACGCTATATTTTGACTCCCATGAGTGTCTTTTCCTTTCCAATTGACAAACATGATGATCAAGGGGGAGAATTAAAAGGTTCAAAATTATCCAGGGTGGAGAACTGGGTCTAAAGGGTTCTAATTGCCAAGTATCTTAGTAGTGGAGATGTAAATTGAAACAACTTTGTAAACATCACTCTTACAGTCTTTGACTGGCATATAATGACTCTTCATTCTTTTTGGATTTTCTATGTTGTATGTGGCATGGTATATATGAAATTGCTTAATATCAGGAGTGTTAAATTCACCATTGATGAAGCACTTTGCAGTGGTTTTACACATTGCTATCTGATCTGTGATCAATTATAATGCTGTACTTATTATATGACAGGCGCCAGATCCAGTGCTAAGGGGATGGTTGATAATCCAACTGAACCACCCAATATGTCTACAACTTCGCCAGGCACTAAAAATGACGTTGAGGAACATAGAGACATAGATATGGATGACCTTTTTGGGAGTGGAACACCTGAAGATGACAATAATGCTGAAGATAAAGATAATGGATTTGACATGAATATGCGACATCAAAATGACACTGATGATGAGATTGCTGATGTGGACGATAGTGGCGATGAAGTGGACAAGGGACCGAATGCTGCAGAAGCTCTGAGAGCCCAGGTGAATGCAGAAGAGGGGGATGAGCAGACTTCTAGTTCTAGCAGTAGCAGCGGAAGTGGAAGCAGTGGAAGTGGTAGTGGTAGCGGGAGCAGCAGTAGCAGTGATAGTGATGGCAGTGATGAAGACTCGGTTAACTCAATCTGAGAGATTGTACAACTGTGGGGTTTTCTTCCTTTTTTCTCTATGTGTTTCATTATTTATGCAATTAGTTCGAAGAAATAGAACACTATATAGGTATTATTAAAATTATGCATGGTTTAGAAGAACATACATGATTCTAAGGGGAGGGACGAATTTTGTTAACCTTCGCAATGTGATTTGCTGGGGGTGATCAATGTTATACTTTATCTGATGTGTTTGTATAATTATGTCTAATTTTGCAATTATATTGACATTTAACATCTAGAGCAGTTTCTTAGGGCATGCAAGAAAATCCCTTTCATTTTCTGGGTGAAAAGTTGATCATTTGCAGGTAAGTAAGGACAAAATACGATGGATATTGATGCAACATTAGAGGATGATAATGGATTTGGTATATTGAGTGATTGGAAACCTTGAAATGGAAGTAACGAGGCACTAAAGGATAAAATCCAAACCTATCTTGATATCCTTAGCAGTCCATGATGCATTCTCATAAAGACTCTACAACTTCTAGGAACCTGACAAAAATTGAAACATCCGAAACCCCAAAATCTCATCAACCATTCATTGAATCTTAGCACTAAAGTGAAGCCAAAGACGGCTTCTGTAGTGTCTCCTAAGCGACACCTGGATAATTGAGCAATCAGTATTTTGTTACGTAATTATTGAGCTTAAATCCTAATGAGAATAAGTATGTACTTTTTGCTAAGTAACCTTTTTCTAAATAAAAAAATACCTTTTTTCTTTTTATTTTTGTTATGATTCTGAGATCGAACACGTAACTCACAAACTCCTTAGTACCACTCGGTATTGGTCATGTAATGAAACAAAAAAAAAAAAAAACCCAAGAAACCTCTTTCATAACAACCTATGTTGCAAATATACTCCATTCAATGAGTATATCAAGTTATACATATAAATTCTCCTCTACAAGGGTTTTACAAATTATAGCAAAAAAATGGTTCTATTTAAACTTTTTTTTTTTTTTTAGNCCCTTTTTTTTTTTTGGTGAGACTCAAATTCTACAAACATAATTTGTGTATAGTTATAACAAAAGTTTTGTTGAAATAATAAGAGATTATCATCAAATAAGAGATTGTCAAAAGACAGAAAAGGACTTTGAAAACATAAACAGAAGCTAACACCCAAGAAACCAAAAAAAAAAAGCTTGGCAGGCCAGATTATTTTATATTTGACTTCTTAAGATGAGAAGGGAATGATGGGAAGAGGAAGTGTGACAATTAAAGCATCAAATATGAAGTAATTGATTGACAATTACTGCTTTGTATAATTGTATTGGAGGCCAAGTGAGGTCGGTTACCTTGTCACTTGTCAATTGTCAATTGGTTAAAATCTAAAATGTTGGAAACTCTTTGTTTAAGTAGATCTGCACATTAACTAACGTTGGCTAAGCTTGAGTCAAATTAAGGAGGAAGATTAAAATGGTTTAAGTCAATATTTATGGTTGAATATTGAATAAGAAACCTTTTCAAACTTATGAGTTTGTCTAAATTTTAGAAAAGTTAGGTGGGAAAATACTAAGACAAATATTAAAGGAAATATTTATATACTATACATATTATAAATGGACTTCAATTTTTTTTATAGGGAATAAATGGGAATTAATTTTGAATCTTGATCCACTATAATATAAAAACAGTTTTATACACACAGAAAAAAAAAATGTTAATAATCATGTTTCATGATGTGTTAAAAAAAATAGTTATTTAATATCATATCGTTTTGTATAACTTATTAAATACAGAGCCTAAATTATTTTTATGCTTGTGATATTAGTAGTACCACTTATGTATTAAATAATTACCCTTAAAATATTGTTAAAATTTTTATTACAAAGAAAATACTTTAGTTACTTTTTTTTTTTAGTAATTTTAGTTACGACTTGAACACAAAATTCACGAGCTAACTAAATGGCCAGTAGCTAAATGGTATTGAGATCATCTTCATAGCTTATAAATTTTATGTTTAAATTCAAATTTGTGGTCAAAAATACAAAAAAAAAAAAAAGCTCGTAAATCTTGAAAATGATCTCAGTATCATTCAATTATAAGTTGTTTAGTAATACTTTAATTACTTTAATGATGTAGTATTTTTATTTTTGATTATAATATATATAGAATTTCACACTAAAAAAAATCATTATAAAAGTCAAATTTAAACTCATTATAAATACAAACATAGTTGCATAAAAGAAAATATAAAAGTGATTGTGGTTGTCACAACATATATTTTAGTAAATCGGTCCATAAATTTTTTGAATAAAAAAACACATTTTTATGAAAAAAAAAAAGAGGTTTAAATGCAATTTGGTTTCTTATTTTAATAAGATGAACATTTTGATATCTTTATTTTTAAATTGAACCTTTTTATTCCTTAAATTTTATAAAATAAATAAATTAATCTACATCTTTAACACCATCAAAAAATTAATAATAATAATAATGTGACAGACACATAACAGACACGTGGTCCTGACGTCCAATTTTTTTTTGGTTTTAGCAAAATTAAAGTATGGTCTGATTATGAGGAAGGTGGATACGTTCAACTACATTATAGCTAATCAATTGCCGTGACGTAATCCTCATTATTTTATTTGTTTTTTTAATTACAATACCGATTTGTGTCGCATCCCAACACGTCTCTTTNTTGTGTCGCATCCCAACACGGCTCTTTTGTCTGATTTAACACACGTTTATGCCTTGCTAGATTCCACATTTCCGGTTTTCTAGACTCACTGCCAAATTTTCTATATAATTTTCATCGCTATTTCTAAATATTTTTTTTATGAAAGTTTTACGATAANATACATTATAAATATATTATATTATATTAACGTGATAAATATATATAATTTTTATATTTTATTAAATATAAAATATAATTTATTTAATTTTTTAAATAAATTTAAAAATAATTAACTTATACATATGTTATTTATTTATTAATTATTCATATGTAATATGACATACTATATAAATATTAAAAGTATCTAAGAAGCCTCCTCTCTTTATTTATACTTTTCTTTTTTGTGATGTTGTCAATTTTCATCTTCAGCTTCCCTTCCCCACGTGGCAATATCGTTTCCCATTGTTTTTCCTAGTAAAAGAAAATTCAGCCAACTCATAAATACATAAGTTGGTGATAAGATTAGTATTCTGTTCCATGCTTTTTATGGATAAAATAAAAGTTTTAAACTATTTTTTTTATATAAAATTATAATTATAGATATTTTGATAACAGAATCCTAAAAATAGAGATAACTCACCTTAAATTTGATAAATCTGATTCTATTTAAATGTTATGGTTAAGTTTTAATTATTGAGTTACTACAAAAAAATAATAATATTTGTAAATTAATTATTTTTTATTGTATTTGACATTATCTTAAATTAATATCTTAGTTTTTTTAGATACAAAAATATTAATATTTTAATTTAAGTTTTTTTTTTAACTTATAGTAATGACTATAAATTGGAACAGATATATTACAAAAATTTTGAGTACGATATTTTAATATCACTTAAACATACAAATTTATTCACAATAATTATAATATAATGTGTCATAACAAAAATAAAAAAATTATTATTAAGAAATTAAATTTTAAACAAAAATTTTAAATAAGTTTTGAAGTTATATTTTGTTCTACTTTAATAACTATTTATATTTTTATATGATTTGTATCATTATGTTTAGTCACACATTGATTATTAGAACCACATAATATCCTGTTTTTATATAAAACTTTAAATAGTGGATAATTAAAATAAAATAAAATGTAACTTTTCTACAACTCACTTAATTTTTTTTTTATTTGAGTCTTTTATTAGTAATTCTCTCAAAATATTTTTCTTGTTTTGTAATTTTCTGGGGATACAAAAAATTTCCTTTAGTATTAATTATAAAAAAATAAATTTTTTATATACTTTATTGTATGTCATACTATATAAAAATAGTTAATATATAAATAATATGTATACAAATTAATTATTTTTAAATTTATTTTAAAAAAAAAATTAATTTTATATTAAATAAAATATAAAAATTATATATATTTATCACGTAAATATAATATAATATACACAAATAATATCATAAAATTCTCCATAAATAAAATCCAACAACTTATATCGCGCGTGGATGTCAAAGCTTCATTCTATTGTCCAGAAACGTGGGACCGAATCTCCAACACGCATAGATCTTTATTGGAATTGGAAAAGTATATGTAATTGCTAAATTAGCGCGTGGGTAAAGGGAATTTTTCCTTTTATTTTTTATGTGAAGGTAAAGGGTATTTTACTAACAACAATTGAATCGCACGTAAAGTATAATATTTACGTCTCATTTTTTAAAAAAGATTTTCACATTTTTTTCGGTGTGTTTTCGCGAAAAAATTAAAAATTTATAAATGCGAGATCAAACGATAGATTCAAAGAAAGAGAAAGGAGAATCCGTGACCTCCATTCTTCTGTAACCTCCAACTACAAATCGTATCTGTAAACCCTAGCCTCAGGAGACACGGTTCTGCACTTTCTTGCACTGGGAATCTAGAAAAGGTTGAGATTTTCGCATAAAATTAGTGAGAAAAAGAGTAACTGGGAGAAAATTTTGGCAGTATCTGATCTGAGTTTTCAAATTTTAATACCAATTTTGAGTCTTTAACTCGTGTTGTTCTTAATTGCTCCCATGTTCATCACCTTCCCTAAGCTATTCACCAAACCCAGAAACAGCAAGATCTTTAATGACCCATTAACCAGAAAAATCCTAGAACCCAAATTTTCTCAAACCCAGAACTCAAAATCCTTTCTTTGACTAGAAGCCGAAGCCATATGCCCCAACGCCGAGCCAAAGAACCACAGAAACCAAACCAGTGTCTTCGTTACTATTATGGGAGCTGAGAAGAAATGGCTTTTCACGCTATTCACAGCAGCATTTCTCTCCCTCATTCTACTCTTGCTCTCTTCCATCTCTGCCTTCAGCTCCCCCAAGGCCTTCCCCTCTCTTGTGCAGCGTGGTGCTCACTACCCTCCTGCCTTTGCTTACTACATTTCCGGTGGTCATGGAGATACTGACCGGATCTTCCGTTTGTTGCTGGCAATTTATCATCCGCGTAATCGGTATCTTCTTCATCTTGGGATGGATGCGATAGACGAAGAGAGGGTCAGGTTGTCGTCGGCGATTAGGTCCGTGCCGGCGATTCGGGCTTTCGGGAACGTCGATGTGGTAGGCAAGGCCAATTATGTGACCTACTTGGGCTCCACCAACATTGCCATTACACTGCGAGCTGCAGCAATTATGCTAAAATTGGATAGTGGGTGGGATTGGTTTATTACTTTGAGTGCGCGTGATTATCCTCTCATCACCCAGGATGGTATGCCAATTCGGTAATTTCTGTTTGGTTTTGGATAATTCTAGGGAAGGTCTATACTTTATAGGAAGTTTTTGTTTCTTTCTTATTTACAGAAACTAATAATCAATGATGTGGTTTTGAGATGTGATTGGAAGTTTGATTTCTGTAGACGCAATTCCAAAATTAACAAGCTTGCTTTAAGATGCCAGTATTCAATATTCTCACTTGGCTTATTTGAGTTTTTGGGAAAGTAGTGTCTATTGCTGAGTCTTACTGTTGAATTTCCTGTATGATCATCAAGACATTCTGTGCAAGCACTTATAGATGCGTTGAACTTTCATCACTTCAATTTTTGTTGCTGATGTCTAATGTAATCCCCCCATCGCACCCCCCCCCAACACACAACCCCTCTTTGTTATATTTGCTATCCAATATGCTTGAATTTCCATGATTTGGGAAGTTAGCTCCAGAAATAAATACCCATAGAAGGGAAAAGAGAATTAAATGAGCACAAACCTTCACACTGGAAGCATTGAGATGCATTAATTTTGTCAACTAACGTATTTACTGAGTTGGTTATAAATATGGTAGAACCAACCATCTAGCTTAGGTGCAGAGACTGGTAAGGTGATTTAAGATGATGATTGTTAGTTGTCATATATTAAACAATTAGAGTCTAATAGTTGAAATGCTGGACATGAATAGACTGAGAAAAATCAAGCATCCAACATTTTTGGATATCTCCCACAATATAANAATTAAATGAGCACAACCCTTCACACTGGAAGCATTGAGATGCATTAATTTTGTCAACTAACGTATTTACTGAGTTGGTTATAAATATGGTAGAACCAACCATCTAGTTTAGGTGCAGAGACTGGTAAGGTGATTTAAGATGATGATTGTTAGTTGTCATATATTAAACAATTAGAGTCTAATAGTTGAAATGCTGGACATGAATAGACTGAGAAAAATCAAGCATCCAACATTTTTGGATATCTCCCACAATATAATGGACAGCTCATTGTCAAGAGATATTTACAATCCAGATGAAGACTTGTATTTGCTAAGTTGAAATGGTGTTCAATGCATGGATATTGGCCCTTCCTGAATTGGAACAAGGATAAACAGGAAAACTTTTGAGTTTGAACTTATGAAAAGCTTGGACTGAATTCTATTGGTCTTGGTTATGCAATTCTGTTTGAGTGGGTTTAAAAAGAGTATTGCTTTGAGGTCCAGGTAATATTGAGGCTATGCAATCAAACTTATTTGTTTGTAGTTTCTGTAAGGATTTATCATTGGAGATCTTTTCTTTTCTATTTCGATTTTAGTTTTTGAATTTGAGACCCTTGAGTTTGATAATTTATGAACGAAATGGAAATGTCTTCAGGTTGGATTGGTTGCTACAGGTTGATGAATAAATTGAGGCCTTTCCGTGTGTTATGTTAAATCAAATTTTGCTTGTCCAGATATGCAGTTAACTGGGAGACTTGAATTAGTGACCTTGATTGGGGCTATAGCATTGAATGTGCATAGGACTCCTAAGGTGAAACTGAAAAGACAGGTTTTCCAGCTGATTAGTTATCCACAAATAAAGGATTGTATGGCTACAGGTAAAAGAAAGAAGTTGGAGGGGATAGTAATCGAAAGAGTTATTGATTTTATTTTCAAATTCATTAAAGCCATCTGTTATCAATTATAATCATGGTAAATCTGGAAACATTTTTCTGTTTGGATTATAACTGATGTTATGTAGACAAGAATTAAAGTACATACTTCTTGAAAAGAGTTTGCATTAAAATGTTCTTATCTTAAATAAATAATAAAGTTGGATGTAGTCAGAGATTCCTCAAACCCCCCCATCCCAATCCCATGCCAAAGAAACACATTTCTGTAGAAGATTTTAGGGCATCTTCTTCATTTGATGTCACTTTGTACTTTTACCTTTGCTAAGTTGAATTAGATCAGTATGATTGATGGAAACAAAAAAAAAAANATCATGGTAAATCTGGAAACATTTTTCTGTTTGGATTATAACTGATGTTATGTAGACAAGAATTAAAGTACATACTTCTTGAAAAGAGTTTGCATTAAAATGTTCTTATCTTAAATAAATAATAAAGTTGGATGTAGTCAGAGATTCCTCAAACCCGCCCATCCCAATCCCATGCCAAAGAAACACATTTCTTGTAGAAGATTTTAGGGCATCTTCTTCATTTGATGTCACTTTGTACTTTTACCTTCGCTAAGTTGAATTAGATCAGTATGATTGATGGAAACAAAAAAAAAAAAAAAGATCGGTATGATTATTCTCATTTGCTCATGATGGTATATTGAAATACTGATCTTGACATCTTGTTAGACAGATGTAATAAGATTGAAGATATGGGCTTCTAAATGGAGGGATTATAAAGCATCTTTCCAAGTAGAATTTGAAGGTGTAACAAAGTTTCTGATGATGAAAGTTATGCTGGATAATGTGGATATGAGAACTGTGATTGATGGTGGCTAGAGTTGTTTGTAGTTTATATTAGTAGGTAGTCTAATTCATATGGTGATATGGGGACTAATTTAGTATACTGCAAATGAGTCATACTTTAGTTTTGAGCCAAAAAGTTAATAAAAAAACAAAATAAGATGTAGATATTCAAAGATTTGAAGTAGGAGCTGACAACATATTTATAAGAAGTTTGGAAAACCTGTTAAAAACACTTCTCTTATGATTCAGGTGAAAAAAATAAATAATTACTTGTGATCCACTCCAATAGCTTCTACTAGTGTGCTGCAAGTTGCAGATGCAAGTTTCCATAAGTTGGCCCTTATAAATGGGGCTTGTCCTGTGCAAGCAATTAGGAGATAGCAAAGAAAGAGACAGTAAACTTTGATCTCTTAAAGCATCTAAAATAATATATGATGAATATGACAAAGCAGAGGGGTGTATAGAAAAGTTGGAGATAAAGTGTGCAAGAAGACTCTTCAACAGTGAAATGCATGCTTTTATTTTCTGTTAATATCTCTAGTCTTTGGCTAACGACAATTGCTTTACACAAGCAAACTGTGTACTTCCTCCCTTCCCCCAATTGCTTGGGCCTGTGCATTTTCTTGAGGACAGATAGTTCCAATTCTTACTGAATTCTGATAGATGGAGCATGAAATAAGATCTAATAACATGATGATATATGCTGAAAACTGTTGCTTGAAGATTTTATACAATACTCTGTGGTCTGCAAGTCAGAAGCATTCTTCTCTCCTAGTGCCCCTCTACTCTGTCTTGCCCACAGGTTTCTATATTTGAACTACTTCTCCATCTTAGAGGTCATGAGTGAGACATTCAACCATGGCATATCATGCTAAGAACCTTGTAACAGCTTTTATTAGGATGTGCTGAAAATTTTCAAGTCATGCAAGTGCGTTTTTCTTTGTCCCACATAACCTGTTGTTTTCATGGATGAGGTGATCATTAGGATTAGATTGGGACTATTCCATTCTTTATTAGTTCTTGCTAGGGTGTGCATGGTCCTGTTGTGTGTGAATAAGTTTTGATGTACCTTGGGTGTAATAGTTGTAGCATCTTTTGGTGGTTTTCTTCTACCTATTATAGTTACAGTAGAGGAACATTAATGGTCATTATGCTTCTTAAAGATCTACAGATTTCTCAATATGCTCAATGTGATGTTTGTCTTATTTCTACATACTTTGGCTGACTTATTTATGCATGATGTTATCTGTATCAGATCTGTCCCATGTTTTCTCCTCTGTTGGAAGAGACCTCAATTTCATCGATCACACTGGTGACCTTGGATGGAAAGAGTAATGAAAACTTCTGCTAATTCTAGTTGTAATCTTGTGATACTTACTTCTAGATCATATATTCATGTAGTAATATACATATGCAGGGGTGACAGATTCAAGCCTATTGTAGTTGACCCAGGGATATATTTAGCTAGGAGAAGTCAAATTTTTCAAGCTACAGAGAAGCGGCCAACACCTGATGCATTCA
The DNA here is from genome assembly GCA_003255065.1 of Cercis canadensis. Classification (NCBI taxonomy): domain Eukaryota; kingdom Viridiplantae; phylum Streptophyta; class Magnoliopsida; order Fabales; family Fabaceae; genus Cercis; species Cercis canadensis. The sequence goes on along the minus strand of QAOA01001012.1, from coordinate 119,196 downwards.
AACTCTTCACAGGCAAATCTATTCTCTCATATGCTGTATGTGCAACATGATCTATGCTTGAGGGTTTTTATGTTAAAATGTTTTTCTTGCTTTGCAGGTTCACCATGGGTCATCCTGAGCCGATCCTTCCTGGAATATTGCATTTTTGCTTGGGATAACTTACCTCGAACACTTCTGATGTATTTTACAAATGTAAAGTTGTCCCAAGAAGGCTACTTTCACACTGTTATTTGCAATGCGCCAGAATTTAAGAACACAACAGTAAATGGTGACTTGCGTTATATGATCTGGGACAATCCTCCAAAGATGGAACCCCTCTTCCTCAATGTCTCTGTTTACAATCAAATGGCAGAAAGTGGAGCTGCTTTTGCAAGACAGTTTGCAATTGATGATCCCATGCTGGACATGATTGACGATAAGATCCTCCGGCGGCGTGGGCGTTATCAAGCTGCCCGAGGCGCATGGTGCTCTGGGAGGAGGAGCTGGTGGATGGATCCATGCTCCCAGTGGGGTGATGCAAATATCCTGAAGCCAGGTCCTCAGGCTAAGAAGCTTGAGGAGTCAGTTTCAAACCTTCTTGAGGACTGGAGCTCGCAGAACAATCAGTGCCAATGAGGAAGAAAGATAAATCTAGAAACATTTAGGAGGCTGTGCAGTATCTTGCACTGCAAACCATCGGCCAGTTGAGAAGTTGCCATATGCTGATAATACATTCTTTGGTCACAGAAGTGTAATTTCAATTTTGGAATGGAGATAGATTACTGCAGAAGGGACTCCTCTCATCAGTCTCTACAAGTTAGTGTTGATGATAGAGCATAGAGTTGGAGGGGGGAAGGGCATGTATCTTAAGTTTTGGGGCTGTATTGTTTTGGAGAGTAATATATATGGTGGATCCTCCAGTACCTTGTTCAATCAATAGGAGGATATTCCTCTGTGCTGCCATTTTCATGTTGTTGTATGGTCTGTATGTCTTCTCATTACTATAGTGATTCTAGACGTCAGAGGAGAAAGTTCATTCTTTTTAGATATGGTTGTCATTTTCCATGCTCTCCCTCTTTTTCTCTCTTCCAGTCTTTGTGTGCAACTTTCAACTCTGGATGCTTCAGTTTCAGTGTTATTGAGGGATAAAACTATTTAAATATTACGCTTACGTCATCAGAGATTTCATTGGGTGAGATTTTTTTTTTTTTTTTTTTTTATAAAAATGAAAGCTAGCTAGGAGGATTAGAAAATCAAACAAAATTAAGATGAAGTTAAATGGTGAAAGGATGAAAATATGTAAAGGAAGAAAAAGTATAGGTGGTCCAAGTTCTTGGGTATGTTTAAAATAAACTAGCCTATTTGGGCACGTGTGTTGCACGTGTCTAAGAATTTTAAATAATATATATAAATGATATGTTTTGTATTAGTATTGACATAAATTATTATAGGGCAGTTGTTCACAATTTAAATTTACAGAAAATGACACGAGGTAAATCCACTACAAGCCTACAACTTCTGTAACATCAAATTCACTAATATATATATATATATATATATCGTAAATGAATTTGACTGATTCCAACGTCAAAATTTTTGTATAAAAAAGATATTGAAAACCATATTCTCCAACCATATCATATAGCTCGAAATAATCTCTAAAATTATTGACAATTTTACTATACAAAGTTACAAACTCGGACAGTAACAATGTAATAGTAATTTTAACTATTTTTATAATTAAATTNACAACGAAAGACTCAGTTCTTTGATGCAGGGGTTGAACGATTGATGCTAGCGTAGCCAGAGAAGCGGTTATGCATTTAAAAGTAAAAGTTCTTTCTTTGACTTGCTTTATGAGCTCGATTGACATATAATTTCTTTATCGCGAAAGCCCTTACGTGGGTCCTTAGTCTTTCATTCACCCATAACTTGGCTGATCACCAGCTTTGAATCTGCTATGACCTTCACGGACATCGAGGCAGAGTGCAGCTCGAAGCGCTTAGGCTCTTTGCAAGAGTAGGCTGCTTATGTCATTCTCTTTTTCCTCTTCTGCCTTTTAATAGGGTGTGCACGTGAAATGAAAAGGAATATTCAAGAAGAAGGCTGATTAAGAAATTCCTTGTGTACGAACTAGGGCTATGACTATGATGAGCATCTACTAGACAGAATCCGAAGCATCTAGAAATTTATTTTATTTTTCAGGGACAAGAGGGGCCTAGCGAATGACTCACTTCTTTGTCTCCATCCTAACCTCATAGTTATGAGATATCGAGAAAATCATTTAATTGAAAAAGTAATTGCTACTTCAGCTAGCGGATGGTTTTCTTTGAATTCCACCCCGTTTTGGTATTTCATCCCGTCGGTTCAAACAAACTTAAAAATAATTAATTTATATACTTATTTTTTATATATTAATTATTTTAATATGATATAACATAATGTTAAAAGTATCTAAAAAAAACTTTTTTTTTTTATTTTAAAAAAAAGACCTAAACATTCTGGTTCAGCTTGTACATATTCATACCAAGAGCTGCAAGCCTGCACTTCGTTTCAAACACTTGTCGAAGAGCATTGCCCTCGACAATCTTCAATCTCTAATGGTGTCTGCTGCTGCTACTCTCTAATGGGTCTCCCTCAACTAGCACGAGCATCAAAAAGATTCACCCACCCCTTCATCCTCAATTTCCCAAATCTTCCGCTAGTGTCACCTTTTCCCACTGGTTCCGTCAAATCACTTTCTGTTTCTCTAATTTCTACTCAAAGTTCAGTTTTTTATCACTATTTTGTACCCAGCAAGCAAAACCCGTGTGAGCCTCCAAGAAATCATGCTTTCGACTTTCACACATCGATTCATGGCGGCACAAAGCAAGCAGAAGCATTTGTTGGAGCCAATGACTTGAACCCAGATGCTGGTAATGGTCTAGTTGCAGAAAGAATCTGCAAACTTTTATCAAACAGTCCTAATTCTAGTGTTGAGGCCTCTCTCAGTAATCTTTCGGTGAAGGTAACGCCCGAACTTGTGGTTGAGGTCTTGAAGAAGCTGAGCAATGCTGGTTTTCTCGCACTTTCCTTCTTCCGATGGGCTGAGAAGCAAAAGGGGTTCAAATATAGTACAGAGAGTTACAATGCCTTGATTGAGGCTCTGGGTAAGATCAAACAGTTCAAGATGGTTTGGAATTTGGTGGGTGACATGAAGAGTAAGAAGTTGCTGAACAAAGACACTTTTGCATTGGTTGCACGGAGATATGCTAGAGTTAGGAAGGTTAAAGAAGCGGTGGAGACGTTTGAGAAGATGGAAGGGTTTGGGATGGAGCCAGAATTGTCAGATTTCAATAAATTGATGGATACTTTGGGTAAGTCAAAGTGTATTGAGAAAGCACAAGAGCTGTTTGATAAAATGAAAAAGAGAAGGTTCACACCTGATGTTAAATCCTACACAATTTTGTTAGAAGGGTGGGGTCAACAGCAGAATTTGTTGAGGCTTAATGAGGTCTATAGGGAGATGAAGGATGAAGGTTTTAAGCCAGATGTTATTACCTATGGTATTATCATCAATGCACATTGTAAGGCTAGGAAATGTGATGAAGCTATTGGGTTCTATCATGAGATGATAGCAAAGAATGTGAAGCCAACTCCAAACATATTTTGTATTTTGATTAATGGACTGGGTTGTGAGAAAATGTTAGATGAAGCTCTTCAGTTCTTTGAAAAGTCCAAGGCTAGTGGTTTTTCCCTGGACGCACCCACTTATAACGCTGTTGTGGGGGCGTATTGTTGGTCATTGCAAATGTATGATGCTTACAGGATGGTTGATGAGATGAAAAAATGTGGAGTGGGTCCAAATTCTCGAACTTTTGATATAATACTACATCACTTGATAAAGGCTGGAAGAACAGAAGAAGCTTACTGGGTTTTCCAGAGAATCAGTAGCGAGCCGGGGTGTGAGCCAACATTAAGCACATATGAGATCATGGTGAGGATGTTTTGTAACATAGGTCAACTGGATATGGCGATGAGGGTTTGGGATCAGATGAAGGCTAAGGGAATCCTTCCTGGAATGCATATGTTTTCTACGTTAATTAATGCCTTGTGCCTCGAGAGTAAGTTAGATGATGCTTCTAGATACTTTCAAGAGATGTTAGATGTGGGCATTCGACCTCCTGGGAAAATGTTTAGTAACTTGAAACAAGCTCTGCTTGATGAGGGGAGGGAAAATACTGCCTTAGTGTTGGCTCAGAAGATTGATACACTGAGGAAAACTCCATTAATTGGTTCAGACAAAAGCATGTATCAAAGGGCAAATCCTAAGGGATACCTAAGATAAACAGAATCATCTGTGCATCTGTTGTCTGATTCCAAGTTGGTATATCTGTATATGCTACCACTGAATTTAGGAGACTCTGTGATATCAATGCTTATCATTGTACCGCATGGTTGGGGGATGACTAATTTTTTCCAAGTTGTGTGATGCAGTTTGCATACAAAATGAAGCAAACTAATTTTTGGGAATGTGAAATATGGATAGAATTAGAGCATTTAAGCCAGCAGGGATCCTCTCTTAGATGGACTTTGATTTAGCAGCGCTTGAGTAGCTGCTACATGGTTATTATGGTGAATAGGCTAGAAGCATCACCCTGGCAACTGAAGAAGTGCATATACTAGTAGTGTCAGCAGTGTAACGTACTAAATGGGTGGTGTGCTTTTCACAGAATAGAGATTGTAGTTGAGGGGATTTTTGGTGTTATGCATCAGACATAGTAATCACATCTCAATACTAATCTCATTTGGCATTAAGCACTTTTGGACATATCACATGTCTAGTTTTCTTGTTTCCCATAACAGTGTACTGTATTTTATTCAGTATTCATCATGGAAAGAAGTTAATTTAGTCTTACTTGTCTTGTATTTTAATTAATGTGAAGCTTCGAGGAACGACTATGGCTTTGAAGTTAGATTTCCAACCCAAGCAGAAAGAAGCATGAAGCATGGAAATAACATCGAGTTTGGATTCTTCAGGTCTCAACCAAGGCCAAATGGCCATTCCCCAAGTTGTTTTTTGTTTTGTTTTGTTTTTTTTTTTTATTTTTTTGCGCCTATAGATAGAGGAGGGGGGAGCTGGGTATCCTGAGGTTAAACCCGAGAACATGAGGTGACTAAGCCTTAAAGCTGGGAGGCAGTGCCACTTCACTAAAGCCTCTTCCTCTTGTTCCCCAAGTTTGCACCTTTACTTTTCCATCAGTTAAATTGGTTCTATTTTCCTTTTGACTTTAAAAGAAAATTGCATCTAACCCTCTTTGCGCCTTTATTATATTGTAAAAGTCATTAACACAATCATATTATATGATCATTCTTGAATCAAACCACAATGAGTACTACTAGGTAACTAATCAAGAATATGAACAAGAAATGTGTTTCTGATGCTGATGCAACTTCATTGGAATATATCTAGGCAACAACACTTAAGAGCAATTTGGTGATGAAGCTCAAACTTATCAAAAGAAGCAGAAACACAATATAAAGGGATAAAAGGTAGTAATATTTCTAGACAAACTCAGATTCTATTTGCTAGAAAGTACTAGAAAGCTTCACACTTTCTTCTCAGACTGCATATTCTACTTACACATGATCCACTGTAAAACTAAGGTAAAAAGATACAAAAATGGAACAGAGAAGTAAATCTCTCAAGGCTATGAAGAACATACATCATCTAATGAAAAACAGAGAAGTGGTAGTGAGCTGCTCCGGGATTTTCCTCATTGTATTGACCAAATGCAAAGGATGGTTCTCTAGCTTGCTCTTCTCCCATCTGGGTCTGACTCGAAATTCCTGCTTCTGCATCTTGAACTCTTCCCTTTGAGCCTGAAAGCTCCTTCTGGCCATCAACCAGAAGCCAATCATAGGAAGGTTCCCTATCTTGCTCATTTCCCATCTGGGTCTGACTCGAATGTTCTGCTTCTGCAGCTTGAACACTTCCCTTTGAACCCGAAAGCATCTCTCGGAGGCCATGAACCACAAGCCAATCACTGTAATACATTTCTGGGAAAATCACAGGAACCCCATTCAGATGCAACATGTCACCAGACTTGGTCACATTGATCGTGAACCCTCTCTCGTAAGTCCACAATACTGACCCATCATCCAGAGTTACCAAATCACTCCACATAATCTTGCAGGGAACAAGATGGTGACGAAGAATCGAAGAGTAAGCGCTCAAGTTACCCAAGTGATTCATCATTTCAACATCAACCGGAGCAAAGAGGGTTAACTGAGGGCGTTCTTTGGGACCCAGAAACTGCATATCAAGAAGGGAAGCCATAAGAGAGCACCCTTTGGATTTTAGAACCTCACTAGCTTCTTGGAAAGAATACACCTCAGAAAACCAGATTTTGTCACTCTTTCTCAGCGGCATGCACCCAGGTCCCGAACTGGGTCTGCGAATTTTCTGGGGAATCTGAAAATACGGATCCAAGAACTTGTCGATTCGGAAAATTGACAAATATCCATCATCGAAAATCGGCGATTTGTTCACCGTAACGTTGTTGATTGAAATCGGATCGTCGAAATGCGAGGTGGTGACTATCAGGAAGTGACCCGGGAGCATAGTCGCGATCTTGGCACCAAAGGGGAGAGAGTTCAGGCTCTGGAGGGAGAAAGCGTGAGGGAGGAGATGGTATTGGAGGAGAGAGAGTGGGAGCTGACCCATTTGCTGGAAGATGGTCTCAGAGACAGCGAAGATGGTGAGAGAACGAGTTTCTGGGTTTAGGGTCTGGAAAGCGAGCTCAAGATTCAGAGCCATGGTTTCGAAGCCAGTGCTGGAGAGGATCTCGGCAGCATCGAGGATGGCCGATGATGGGAGGGGAGAAGAGAGAGAGAAGAGAGAGAGGAGGAGGATGAGAGAGAAGAGGAGTGAGGAAGCCATTTATGATGCTTGATTGAGAAATTCGCTTCTGGTGTTTGGGATTTGGTTTCTGGTTAGAGCAGTGTCTATAGGGAAGAAGAGGAGTGGCATCACAGGTAAATTAAGTAGGGGCTGTCTTTGGCGGGAATGAGTTGACACGTGGCTTTATGTGGTTTGCTGGAGCGGAATGAATTGGAATTCGTTGTTGAAGGTTTGGTAGACGGTTTTCTTTTCATAAAAGGACTAAAGTGCCCCTGTTTGTTTTCTTCTCAAAACGGTGCGTTGAGGGCCTTGAGGTACATCAGCTTTCCTCTCCAGTTCCACCTCCTTTTTTTTTTTTTTTTTTTTTTCTAGATAGTTGCTTAAAGGTTCTTTTGTTTTAAGTGTCATATTTAATTTCTGTATGTCCTTTTTGTATAGAAAATTATTAATTTCCTTTTAGAAAAGCAACAAAATACAAGTGTTTTTGAATAATATGTAGTGGAGATATCTTCTATATATAGCAGTGCAACACTTACTCTTAATTGGTTGGAAGTGTTATTGGGTGCATTTGCTTAGGTCTGATAACCATTGTAATTTGTTGGGGTATTTACCTCTTTTGTTGTACTCATTTTTTAAATTCATTTGAGCATGGTTATTGATATTTTATAAATTAATTCTACCGGCAATTGATCAAAATAATACTATTTTTTAAATTATTTATGTAAATAGAGTTATTTTGAAACGATTTACTTAAATGAGATTGTTTTGATTAATATAAAAGATGGCAAATGACCGCCAAATAAAATGGCGAAACCTCAATAGTCCCTCTAAATATAGTGGCGTGACCTTACTTGTTTATTATTTTTTATTCAAAACAACCCTATTTTAATGAACACTTTCAAAATAACCATATTTTTGTCAATAAATTAACCTTACATTATACTTATCCTAGCCCAATCACCAAAATGGTTAAATAGTCTAGTGCTACAAATTTTGAGATCATGCACCAATTATTGTCGCAAAACTCTAAATGCTTTGGCACCGATGACTATAATTGATGATAAAAACAAGCGACAGAGCATTCATCAGTTTAGCAAATGCAAGTTTTTAATTGGCTCAAGTGGGAAAAAACCATCCCAAGAGATTCATCTCACCGTTTTCATTCATTTTCCCTTTATATATAAATCTTCAAAAACGATTCAGAAATAACATTGCAAATTGATAAGCCAGCAATTTTGTTTAATTATCCGAACTTTAAACAGAAGAAACTGCAAAAAACGAAGACCATGGCTTTACCCTTTTCTCCAAATTCATTACCAAAAGTAATCTTTGTTAGCAAGCATCAAAAAACGAGTAACATGTAATGCTAAATATCTCAGAAACAACCTTTCTGTATCAAAAAGGAAATGAAGCAAATTAAACCAGATTAATTTCTGATGTTTTCCAAGTTCCATTCCACGTTAAGCTAAGAAATAAACTGGCAACATGTATGATAACTAAAAGGAAATTTCGCTAGCTAAACAAGTCTGAGAAACAAAGAGAACCTCTTTCTGAGAAGATGATATGAACACAGGCAATGCATTAAACAGAAGGAAAATGAATGAAAGCAGCTTCCTTTCTCAGTAACAGAAAAAAAATAGAACCTTTCACTAGCAAGCTAGCTCAGTCTTCTTCCATTTTGAAATAGCCATAAGCAAAGAGGGAAAAGCTTGTACCTGACAAGAACATGGTTGAGTTCACAAGCGAAGAGTGAGGTCAAGATTGCTCTTCTGTTGCTCAACAACAAGAGGGGTGGAAGAGAGAGAGAGAAGCTCATCGCCATGAAAAGCAAAAGGAGGGACGAAATGGGGTGGTGGCTGAGGTGGTTCTGGTTCGACGACTGGGTGATGTGGGTCTGCGTGAAGAGGAGGCATGACTCGGCGAGCTTGGGCTCTCTCCCTTCTATGGGCGTTTTGGTGGCCACCGAGAGCATGGGAGCTGCAGAACTTGCGGGGGCAGTATCTGCATGAGAATACGCGAAGAGAAGCAGAGGAAGCTCGTGTCTTGTTCATCTTGTTTCTGGGATTCGATTCATTGGGCTGGTTCAGCTGCAGGAACGAGCTATCAAAAGCATAGCCATGGAACCTTGGGTCTGCCATTGGAGTTGCAGAGCAGAGAAAGAGAAACACAAACAGAAAGAGAAAGAGGAATGAGAGAAGGAATTGAAGGATGATGGAAGTGAAAGGTTTATATGGGGGTTTCAGGAAAGAGAATGGTCGACGAGGAAATTAAAAGAGAGAATAGAAGTTGAATTGGAGGAGAGAGGAGAGAGGGGAGAAAGAAAAAGAGAAAGAGAATCGCAAGGAGCAGGGAAGTGGGGACCACTTAGTAGTACTACCAGTCGTGGTAGCTCATTGGCTTGGGTGAGTGCAAGGTGGTGCTGCTGCAACAGCAACAGCGGCAGCAGCGCAGTGTGGGGATTGAGAGGTTATCAGCAAAATTCTCTCTCTCACGTTCTGTGCGAAACCACACCAATTCCGTTGAGGTCAAGCATGCCCTTCCCTTTCAGCTACGTTTTTCTCATCCTTGTCAATTCTCAATGTTTTCTCTCTCTCTCTCTCCTTCTATTTTTCTTATCGTACACATCAATTAACATTGTTATGTATGATCTCAACAGATTAGTGAAAGTTGAGGTTTTGATGCAGCAATATAATGCATCATCATATATAGAGATGGAGCCTCATCTTAATTGTTTAATCACCTACAAGTTTATTTTTCTTTTTTGGCCATGATCACCTATAAGTTAATTATTAAGTCATCATACGATTTTTAACTAATTGCCACATTATGATTAGGATAGCTAGAGGGAAGTAAGGGAAGCACTTGATTTGATATTTCTATATAAAGAGAGTTTTTTTTTTTTTTAAAAAAGTTCCTATCAAATATTTTTGTCAATTTTTTTGATGATACTAAAATCAATTATTTTATTTTCCCACTATGACTTTGTTGTGATAGATTGTGTATTATTAATACACAATAATAACAATATATGATAATTCTTGTCTAATCTAATTTCATTTTCACAAAAAAAAAAGTTAATATTCTTAAAAAAAATGCAAGAAATTAACATTTTCTTATAAGTTTTATATTTTTGAAAAAATTATTGTTTGATTCTAAAAGTTTGAAGAAAATATCATTTGGTTCTTATTGTATCGTGTAAAATGTCTAAAATAAATAGAATAATCACATAATATTAATTAATATTTTAAATATTTCATAGGTATGAGAAGAAATAAATTAAATCTTTTTTCATATTTATAACCAAATGATATTTTTCTCTGAATTTTGAAACCAAAAAATAATTTTCTCTCTATTTTATTTAACTCCAAAAAAATAACAGTGAATACTTGATGTTCTAAAATGTATAAAAGCAAATAATCTGGGTCGGGCCCAGGCCCATGTTTTATATTCTTCTTGGGTTGGGCTGGGCCCTGGTCCATCAAACCCAAGTTGCCGATTTCATCTTGTTCTAGATAAAATGGAGCCCCTTCTACCCCAACTCCCGTTTCCAATTCTCGTGCCCTAATCGAACAGGGCAGTGTCTGGGGGATTCCACTCTTCCCTTCACAGTAAGCTGAATTCTTTTTCTTCAACAAATTGTAGCATTACCAGGGCGAGCTTGCCGATTTGGAGCGTCGTCACTGGCTGCGAGTTACCGGCGTAGCCACCGTTCTGCAACCAGTAAGCCCTCATATTCGTTTTCTCTCTCCTTGGGCATTTTTTATTTGATTGCAAAGGAGCTTGCGGGTCTTCGATCGTCTTTGATTTTCTTGTGGTTTCAGTTTGTGAGTTTCGTTGCTGTTGTAAATTGTACCTAGTTTGAATTTTTGTTTGATGGGTCTTTTTATGGAATATGTTTCATATTTACTTTAACTCTTGTTTGTTATTGTTGCTAATTTTTCAATTGCTAATCATTCTCGTTAAATTTCATATCCTATGGGATGGATCTGTTTTTATGTTTATTTGTTCTATTTTACGGTTCTTATTTTCTCTTTTTTGAAACCATGGCTGGGTTTTCAATTTTTTTTCCCCTCCCTTCCTTTTAGGTTGATATGTTTTAAGTTTAACTAATCTGGTATCTTTTTTCATATTGTATTTGTAGGGGACTTTGATGCTTCTTTCACTTTATTGAAGTCTCTTGGTAATTTACATCATGCTGGGTGCATTGCCAATACTGCCACTTCCTGCTCCTCCCTCTGATGGAAATCTAGGTCCTCTTCCCCCGTCTCAAGTGACTGAGGAGAAGAAGGATGAGAAATCATCAAACGAGGAGCAAAATAAGTTAAATTCGGCTCCAGCAACTGTTGCAACACACACTAGAACTATTGGAATTATACATCCCCCTCCAGATATCAGAACCATTGTTGATAAAACTTCCCAGTTCGTTGCTAAGAATGGGCCAGAATTTGAGAAAAGGATTATTGCAAATAACACTGGAAATGTTAAGTTTAATTTCTTGAATTCATCTGATCCCTATCATGCATATTATCAACACCGGCTGGCTGAATTTCGTGCTCAGAACCAATCTTCTGCACAGGAACCCCCTTCTCTACCTGCAGATTCAGTTGCCCCGGGATCAGCCCCATCTGCTCCTGCCACTGATAATAATGAAGATGGATCAGCAGCAGCCCCAATGCCTGATCCCTCTGCCAAATTTAAACCTGTACGGAAAGTACTTGAACCCCCAGAACCTGAGCAGTATACTGTTCGGCTTCCTGAAGGCATTACAGGGGAAGAGCTGGATATTATAAAGCTCACTGCACAATTTGTGGCTCGAAATGGAAAATCATTTTTGACAGGATTGACAAGTAGGGAGGTCAATAGCCCCCACTTCCATTTCTTGAAACCTACCCACAGCATGTTTACATTTTTCACTTCCCTTGTGGATTCATATTCAAAGGTTTTGATGCCTCCGAAGGGGTTAACAGAAAAGCTGAAGAAAAGTGTATCTGACATGACCACTGTGCTTGAACGGTGTGCAAATAGGCTGGAATGGGAGCGCTCGCAAGAGCAAGCTAGGCAAAAGGCTGAGGATGAGATAGAGCAGGAAAGGATACAAATGGCAATGATAGATTGGCATGATTTTGTGGTGGTTGAAACAATAGACTTTGCTGATGACGAGGATGAAGAGCTACCTCCTCCAATGACTCTTGAGGAGGTTATAAGGAGAAGCAAGACTTCTACGGTGGAAGTAGAGATCATTGAGCCTGGAAAGGAGGTAGAAATGGAAATGGATGAAGAAGAGGCCCAGCTTCTTGAAGATGGCATGAGAGCAGCTAGCTTGGAAGACACTGATGATGGTAAGAAGAATGAAGTTAGGGTTACAGAGGACCCTGAACCACCAATGAGGATTGTGAAGAACTGGAAAAGACCGGAGGACAGGATTCCAGCAGAAAGAGATCCTACAAAGTTTGTTGTGTCTCCTATTACTGGTGAGTTAATTCCCATTAGTGAAATGTCTGAACATATACGAATTTCCCTCATTGATCCCAAGTACAAAGAACAAAAGGAAAGGATGTTTGCCAAAATACGGGAGACAACTCTGGCTCAGGATGATGAAATCTCAAGAAACATTGTTGGGCTTGCACGAACCCGTCCTGATATCTTTGGCACTACTGAGGAAGAGGTCTCCAATGCTGTCAAGGCAGAGATTGAGAAGAAGAAAGATGAGCAGCCAAAGCAGGTTATATGGGATGGTCACACTGGGAGTATTGGACGCACAGCAAACCAAGCCATGTCACAGAATATTGGAGGTGAGGATCAAAATGATGCTGTTAATAATGAAGCTAAGAACCTTCCTGGTCCTGCTGCACCTCCTCCTAGACCTGGTATGCCTTCAGTACGTCCTCTTCCACCACCACCTGGCTTAGCATTGAATCTTCCTCGCCTTCCTCCCAATGTGGTCCAGTATTCTTCTCCTGTCGGTGGTGGTCTTCAAGTTCCTCCTCCCAGACCTCCGATGTATTCCATGATGCCATCTGTTCGACCTGCTCCAACTCCAATGACAATACCTGGACCGCAGTTAGTTATGGCAAATCAACCACCCCCAATGCCTTCATCTATGAATGGACCTGGAATTCCTATACCCCCACCACCAGGATCTCATCAATTCACACCTGTCCCGGTTCCTCGCTCCTATGTCCCTCTTCCCGTTCCTCCGCCAACAATGCCTATGATGCCTCCACCACCTTTGCCTCAAGGAATGCCACCGCCACCACCACCTGAGGAAGCTCCTCCACCGCTTCCAGAGGAACCGGAGCCAAAGAGGCAGAAGCTTGATGATTCTGCCCTTATCCCAGAAGACCAGTTTCTGGCTCAACATCCGGTATGGAGTGCACAATTGTCTTTCTTTTTCTTTTTTCTCCCCCACCACCACCACCCCCCTCCCCCCNTCCCCCCTCCCCCACAATCCCTTTTTGCGGGAAAATTACCATCTTATGTTTTATTAATATTTTTTTTTGTTATCGAAACTGACATTTTTTCAATCCAGGGGCCTGTTCGCATCAGTGTGTCTGTTCCTAATACTGATGAAGGAAATCTCAAAGGGCAAGTTCTGGAAATTACAGTGCAGTCTTTGTCTGAAACTGTTGCCAGTCTGAAGGAGAAAATTGCTGGGGAGATCCAGCTCCCAGCTAACAAACAGAAATTGAGTGGAAAACCTGGCTTTCTCAAGGATAATATGTCACTTGCATATTACAATGTGGGAGGAGGAGATATGCTCAGTCTCAGTTTAAGGGAGCGTGGTGGTAGAAAGAGATGAACTTATTACTTGTCTTGCCATTCAAGGTTGTTGTTGGAACTTAGGTCTTTGAGGCTTATCATTTTTCATACTATTGATAGGTTCCATGATACTATCTTCATGAATGATCTTTGTACTCTATTAGTGAAATTTCTTGAACTTAATTTCTTTTGGCTTCAAAACTGATGTTAATTATGGAATACAGATTTTGGCACCTTGGCGCTTGTCTCTTGAGGGCAATGGGAAGTAATGGCGTTCCCTTTATCTAGATTGATCAAGTCAATATATACATAACTAATTATTGTTCTCTTTTGCATTTCAGTTGATTCCCTACAAAGTTTACTAATTTGATTTTTTTGGAAGATCTTCTGCTGTCAGGAAGGGATCATGTATATTATTATTATTTTTATTATTTTTATTTTAATCATGGAGTTCTCTTTTAGCATTATTGTTGCAAACACCAATGGGATGCCTTGATTTAGGGTTTCCTTTTTTCTTCTTTTTTTCTTGTATTATATAAGCTCATACAACAGTGCATTTGCGATGGTTGGGTTTTAGTCACAAGAGGTTGTTCTATTTTTCTGCTATTTATACTTGACATAGCCAATTTGATATGGCAGTTGGGATGTTTGTTTTTTTGATTGTGGTGTTTTGCCATAACAGAAATTCTACTTGGACATGTGGGAAGGGCTGTGCAAGCTTAGCTGATATGTCTCTGAATGGGATGAGGCAGGTAGATTATATTCCAGAATGTAATATTTCTTGCACCAAGGTCTTCTATTTTTCATTTAAGTTCTGTACTGATGGCAGTTATTGTCTGCCAATTTTTGCAGCAGGGAGCAGGTTTCGTTTTCGGCCTCTTTCTAGAGAAGTCACTAATTCAATTTTTTGAAATTTTAAGGACATGATCACTTGCTGTCACTTTTGGTTAAGATTAGTTGATTATTATGTTAAATCCTCAGCTACTGTTTGTTTGAACCTCTAGTTTGCTACTTGTCTCTGACCTTTTGCATGCGTTAAATCTTTGCTCTTAAATTCTTACTTAGTCTATTAGTATGAGGAATTAGAGACACTTAATTATCCATGTACAGCTTTGTGAATTTGTGATTGGTTATCCTGTGGGCTCTTAGTTGTCGTTCTTTCCTATTCATGTATTGGGTGAAGTTTTGTCGTGCAAGAAGTAGATAACCATATTAATAACTGAAGTTATGCAAGTATGTTATTTATTTCTCTCTTAGATAAACTATTATCATGGTTTTTCTTACAATCAATTTCATGTGCTGTTTTGGGCAGTCTTCATCAGATTTTGTATTAGCCGAGATTTTAATTGAACAACGATCAGTGCTGTGTTTGGTTTAGCATGTTTCATATCCCTCCTTTATGGTGTTTGGAATATGGACAATGGATCATGTGATGGTCATTTCGGATAGTTTGGTATTCGGTTTATATTAGTTGCTACTTGCTAGGTCTTGGTTAATTGCTAACTCATGCTGCCTTTTAAAGTAAATTCGAAATGAGCCAGTCTTTGAACAGTTTGTACAAAATTTTCTGTAGATGCTCTATGCCAACCTTCTAACCTACATACTCCTATTTGCAACGTGGCTTGGGAGTTGGCTCCTTAGTTCTTGGCAACAATATAACTCCATACCCATGAATGCAGGAGACTGGTGTCTGCAATGTTATTTCACTATCTGATTATGAAGGGGATTAGATGACTATATCTATCTGTCAACTATTGACAGTCTGCATGGTCCTATTGCTTCATGTTCTTATTTTTTGTACTTTTGATAATTCTAAAACCACATTAGGTGGGGTTTTGCATGGTTTTCTATGCTTGATTTGGCTATTTTAGTGGACAAACTTTACCAATTGGAATAAAGATAGTTGATCTTGTTACTGATCTATAATTAGGACAGCATCAGAAGTTCAGAACGGTGTTTATGTCGTGTGCTAAGTTTTTTGTTTTCCAAATTTGATTCTAAGTCTTGTGATGGAATGCTTGATTGGAAAAAGATCAAATTTATGCAACGAATATATTTTGCATTGAGAAGCCTCTATCCAAGTTCCAATTTATTAAACATATCGAAGAGGTTTTTACTATGTCTAACCAATTGGTGTAAGTTATCGGCTGCTGGTGGAGACCTTGTTGAATGCGTTGAAGGCATTTTTCTCTAAAATTGTAACAAAAAATAAGGCAGCTAGGCTTTGATATAGCAAACAAATTCACTGACAAAACTATTTTCCTTCCAATCAATTCCTATCAAATATTATTATTGTTATTTGTACTTGGCATTTGGCCTAAATTTTCAATTATCATTCTTATATAAATGAATTCGTTCTAAGTAACCAGATTAAGTGTAGAAACACTGTAATCTCGTTTTTTACTTCCCCATTTAAACAAGCTATGCAATTAGAATGTCTCTTGCTATCTCAAAATAATTGTCTACAAGCTACACTTAACTAACGGACTTTGTTAATATATTAGGAAGTCTCACATACTTTCTTGATGTGGCAACATGATAATAATTAATGTGAAAATATTTAATTTTAGTTGTTTATTTATAACGGTTAAGATTAATTATTTTTTATATCAAATATTATATTGTTACATTAAAAAAAAATATCACATACCTTTTTGTAGGGTTGTGCATCGGGTGGGTCAACTCGACCAAACCGCTTGACCTGAACTGAACAGCACTATTCGGGTCACTTAAACCGATTGTTGCGGTGCAGTTTGGGTTCAGAAATTCTAAACAGCAGTAGTGCGGTTCAGGCTGTGGTTTCCAAATTTCAAACTGAACCTGGCCCGAACCGAACCGCCTAAACCGAGTCGTTACAAATGAGTATTAAATTTCATACAATACGTCGTCGTTTACTAGGACACCTAACATGAAATTGACAGATTCTGAAGGGGTCTAGTGAGGTCTTCGATTGTCTNTAGCAAACAAATTCACTGACAAAACTATTTTCCTTCCAATCAATTCCTATCAAATATTATTATTGTTATTTGTACTTGGCATTTGGCCTAAATTTTCAATTATCATTCTTATATAAATGAATTCGTTCTAAGTAACCAGATTAAGTGTAGAAACACTGTAATCTCGTTTTTTACTTCTCCATTTAAACAAGCTATGCAATTAGAATGTCTCTTGCTATCTCAAAATAATTGTCTACTAGCTACACTTAACTAACGGACTTTTTTAACATATTAGGGAAGTCTCACATACTTTCTTGATGTGGTAACGTAATAATAATTAATGTGAAAATATTTAATTTTGGTTGTTTATTTATAACATTTAAGATTAATTATTTTTTATATCAAATGTTATATTGTTACATTAAAAAAAATATCACATACCTTTTTATAGGGTTGTTCATCGGGCGGGTCAACTCGACCAAACTGCTTGACCCGAACTGAACAGCACTATTGGGGTCACTTAAACCAATTGTTGCGGTGCAGTTTGGGTCCAGAAATTCTAAACTGCAGTAGTGCGGTTCAGGCTGTGGTTTCCAAATTTCAAACTGAACCTGGCCCGAACCGAACCGCCTAAACCGAGTCTTTACAAATGAGTATTAAATTTCATACAATACGTCGTCGTTTACTAGGACACCTAACATGAAATTGACAGATTCTGAAGGGGTCTAGAGAGGTCTTCGATTGTCTCCCTCTCCTCTTTCAGTCTCACCTCATCAATTCACCATTGACCATTCTCTTCTCTTCTCTGGAGCTCAACGCCTCAACCTCTGACTAGTCTCTCACCATCTCTCATATCTTCTACTTACCGAGCCCTCTATGCTCTCTCCATCTCCATCTCCATCTCCCTCGCCTTCTTCTCTGTTGGTTTTGGTCCACTGCAAGTCGGTGCTCATAGCTTGGATTGGTCCTCAACTCGTGAGGTAAGGGGTTTTTAAACGCTAATCTTCTCAATTCTTTGCCGGTTGCTCAATGATTGATTGTTCATTGCTGAGTGGGGTTAGGGTTTTGAATAACGTTAGGGATTTTGGTTTTAGGGATTTTGTTTTGTCTGTCCTTAATCTGGTTTGAATAATTGTGGATTATGGATTACTGTTAATCTGGTTTTGTCCCATTTGCATAATTTCTATCAAATTTTTACTTCTGCTAGATTATAGTAGGAATATATATATTCTTAGCATTTATGAATATGAGAGATCTTTTTTCTCTTGAAATTATTGACTAAAAGTGGCCTGCATCATGGACCATTTCTTTGCTTCCTTTATTTAAGTTTGATTCAGTAAGTTGTCATCGCTTAGGTGGATGTTTGGATGACACGTTTGAGGTTTTAAAGACCATTTGTCAAGTCAATTATTCAATTCTTGTGGAAGAGGAAAATTGCAATTAAAAGAACTAACAATTAAGGAGATGGTAGTATAAGTTTTTAGCATCTGGTAGAAAGTAGATTCATCATTGCTTTTAGAAATTATAGGTAGGCTGTATTCATTTAAAGGCTTCTTCTGAAGTAACAGTTCTTTGGTTGTAGAGAGTCCCTAATCCTGCATAATTTCCTTATGCATTATGCTCCATAGAACAAGCAAACTTTAGTGTCTTTGTCTAATAATCACGTATGCGATATGTTGTATTTTTTACTCCAATATGTCTCTTAGCATCTTGTAAAATCTTCTGCTGCTCTTGCTTAAGATTTCTTATAACTATATATCGATTGTGCTATAATTTGATCATCATGATCATGATCTTATGCATATGTTTTCTAATGAACCAATGTTGGATGTTGAAATATAAACATTTCAAGTGTCCAGTATGCATGTGCTAATTGTCTGTGATCTCTCCACTGTTTGCTTCCCATGTTTTAATTCTGGTTGTTAGAAAGATCTCATTAGTTATAGTGATACTGTGCTTGTCTTTCTCACCTTAACATGCATAAGTTCTTCACGAAATTGAAGTTAAACTAAATGACTTTATTTTGTTAGAATCACAAAATTTTCACAGATGAGACAAAAAGTAAATTGTTAGAATATGATGTATTCTTTGAATTTAATTGTCTAGTCTGTTACTGTTACTGTTACTGTTACTGTTAAGATTTATAAATTTCTGTTTCTGTTTACGAATAACAGTGTTAAAATTTAATGGAAGTGTTTCTGTTTCTGTTTTAATTTTATGGTTTGACTTTTTTTTAGGGGCTTTATGGTGACTGCTGGCACTCAAATTCGGTCTCTGTATCATCATATGAGAACCACTGGTTCAATCCATCCAAACCGAACCAAACTGAACCAAACCAGTTTGGTTTCTACCATTTCTTTCAGCCAAACCAAACTGAACCAAACCGGTTTGGTTTCTACCATTTCTTTCAGCCAAACCGAACTGAACCGAACCGCAAAATTATGTGCAGTTCGGTTCCTAGTTCACTCTCCAAACCACCCGAACCAGCCCGTGAACACCCCTATCTTTTTTATATGATAGAATCTCCATAACTTATAACAACCTGCAAAGGTTGGCAATCATAATGGGGTAATCTGGGATCTTTAAGACCTGAACCGACTCAAATCAATCCAACAGGGTTGGGTTAAGTTTTGGGATTCTGCAGATTAGGTTGGGTTTGGAAAGACAGAACCGAACTCCTTTGGGTCGAGTCTTGGGTTAGGGAATCTCAGCCCAGCCCAACCTAACCCAACTGAACTCAACTCTGCGAAAAAAAATCTGCGGTAAACGACATCATTTTTTATGAAGTTAGAAGCCAATTTCCCCTTCCTTCCTCCCCACTCGCAAATCGCAAACCAAAAGGCAAAAGTCCTTTCTTGAAGTTCTGCTTCCTGCTGCTGCTCGCCTTCCTTCCTCACGTTCTCTCATCTCTTCCTGTTTTACACAGCCCTTCTCTCCCTCTCGGCTCTCAGTGATACTGGTATTTCAGGGTTGGTTTTTCAGATTGCATGATGTTTCTTGCAGTAGATGTGAGCACAGAAATTTCATGTTTCTTGCAGTTTGTCAGTATCTGGAGACTCTAATGGTTTTCAGATTGTCGTATACTTAATTTCTTCGGCTGGGTTTCAATATATCCAACTGGCCTTGACTTCCACGAGCACAACTTATTTAGATGTATTTTACCTCATTGATTGAACATATTGCTTAAATTGATGTATTGGGTTCTAAACATTCTATTGATTCTATGCAATCAGAACTAATCTTTGACGCTTAAATCAGTTATACCATTTACAATGCTACTGTTACTTACCTCGGTCCAACTCTACCAATTGCCATCTTGTCAAACGTTGAGTAATTATTTGGTTTTTGGTTGGTTTCAGTTTCTGGTTCCTGTTTTAAATTAGTCATAATGCCATTCATAATGTCTTATATATAAATAATGCCCATTTGCTTTTTATCTCTTCTGAAGTGTCAAAATTTTTAGGGGATATATAGTCATTAAATTTAGGTATATGATGCCATCTTTCATAAATAGCACCAGCAGAATGCATCTGTCACTTAATTAGTCTGCTGGGTTTTGAACTTTTATGTTTACATTTGTGCTTGTATTTACTGGCATACATATGCATATGTTCTTTTGCAGTTAAATTAAATTTCTTTAGGTCAAGAGTGTCCTTCTGGAAGTGGTTCGCGTAATGGATATAATCTCTCAATTGCAAGAACAAGTTAATTTGATTGCGAATCTTGCTTTTAATACCGTTGGAACACTGCAAAGGGATGCTCCTCCTAATAGGCTCTCTCCAAATTACCCTGACCCACCTGCGCATCCTACAGAGGATGCAGCCAATTTCGCAGAACAGCCAAAGCAAATGAGTGCTGCTTTGGTAAAGGCTGCTAAGCAGGTATGTAGTGTTTTAGGCTCAGCAAAAGGGAGAAGGATTATTTATTTGTTCTGTCTTCTACTTCCAATATGGCATAAAAATAATTTTGTTGCCCACTCCTAAGTGGTCAGCTGAAATATTCATTTGTCACTTGTGCAGTTTGACGCACTAGTTGCAGCACTTCCAATATCTGAGGGAGGCGAAGAAGCACAGCTCAAAAGGATTGCAGAATTACAGGTATGGAGCTCACTGGATATTCTTTATTAGTCACTGATGAACTAAAGGAAAATTTCATGCTTTCTTGAAAGCATGAAATTTTCATGTCCACAACTTCTGTAATTCTGCATACATTTTTTAAGGAAATTGAGACAAACAGTATTCATGTTCTTACACTGACTCTGGATTTTATCTTCTAGGCTGAAAATGATGATGTTGGCCAAGAACTTCAGAGGCAGTTGGAAGCTGCAGGTCTATCTCCAGTCTCTAATTTTTTTCTCACAACTTCTGCGTTATTTGCTATTTCGAACATATGAAAGTGTTATTTTGTCTTAAATAGCTACAATAGGAATGCCAGAGTCCTATAAGTAAAATTGATGGAAAAAAGGCATTCGGGTCGTATTTTGCATTCACAACAAAAAGCAATCTCAAGGAAGTTAATTTGGGAAAAGTGAATGGAAATTTTTTTTATATATGAAGGATCTTCTTGGATAGTGTGATTGATATTTTAATGTCTGGCATGCATATGTCGCTGGCCTTGTATATGATTCCCATTTGAAGTAGGGTTCTCTTTAGCAACAGAATGTTGTGAAAGCGGGATTCTCTTATTTAAGCTTGTACATGAAGTGCAATAACATTAAAATAGTAAGTCAGTTTCATGTTACTTTAGATGTTAGGATGTTTTCAGCTTTGGAATTGGTGTTTTAGTTTGATAAATGAGATGTCGTCGGTGACTCTCTAACTAACGTTCTTGGTGTGTTCTTGATGTCAGAGAAGGAATTAAATCTGGTCCAAGAGTTGTTTAGGCAAGCTTCGGATAATTGCTTGAACTTGAAGAAACCAGAATGAAGAAAGTATCCATTAGTTGCTTGTGTTCTTGGCGGAATGTCAAGGAGGAGATTAGCATATTATCTTGTCTTGATATGAAACAGGGCTTGCTGCATGAAGAATTTCTAGAAAGTCTTCATTGCGTGACATAGCTGGGGATTCTTTGACTAATCTAACTGGTACATGTCATCCACATGGTGTTTGTAGAACTGATCAACAGTGATAAGATACAGTTTCCCAAATATATATGTATTTTTATGCCTGTGTAGATGGGTGTTTATCTTATTCATCTGATGGAGTTCAATCATGAGCAATGTCGCCATGGAAACATCTTATAATATGATTGATTTAGAGAGAAGTCTATGGAATTGTATGATTGAATTGTCATTTACTGAGTCCATCATGCATAGTTGAAATTACGTGCTATTATATTTTGCTTAAAATTTAATATATTAAATCAAATAATTAATTGGTGAAAGCTACTTCTAATTTTTCAATTACAAATTGGTGACTTGTGGTAGTCAACATGCATATAAAGTCTGTCATAAACTAATTGGCTTTTGAGGCCTGTTTTCTTGGATACAAAATTTGTTAGGTTTGTAATTCCTCTATATAATAACGCATAAGGCCCCCATTTTTCCAACATGTTGGTCCCCACCGGTTTA
>QAOA01001012.1:75086-97035 GCA_003255065.1 Cercis canadensis | reverse complement strand
AAAAAAAACCCGGCCCAAACAATTTTAAAAAAAAAAAAAAAGTAAAAAAAAAAAAAAAAAAAAAAAAAAAAAAAAGAGAAAATTAGTTCACCATTTTATTTTCTGCATGGAAGATAAATGGATAAGCTACTAAAAGTGGGTTATGGTGATAAGTTTGAATAATTTACAAGTGGAGGTACAGCTATGTGTTGGGGAAAAAAACAAAAAGAAGACCAAATCTAAAGACATACATATATAATTATATATGATATGGTTCCATCTCTTATGTAATTTTTATATTTACCAAAGGAGTGGAGTTGGTCCATCAGTTTGATTTTTCATTTTCAAAGTCATCGTCTCACATTGATGAGTTAATTTATTCATGGTTGCTTTGACACGTTTCAAACTAATACTCGTAGTCTCTTACGCAAGCAATTATTCTATTGTTCATGTCTGCTTGAGCATATGTAAGTTAGGCAGTGTCTGGTTGTGCATGAAGTATAACTTTTCTTTTCTTTCTTTTGGGAGATAACCAGCTAGTTGAACTATAATTAATTAAGGTTTCAAATCTTGGTGTATGAAATCTTATTTTCAGATTGATGTTAGTGGAGAAATATTATATTATTGTATCTCTGTCAAACAAATATCAAGTTAGAAAAATATAAGAAAAAACAAGAAATTTTTCACTGATTGATTGATTTATCTTGGTGAGATTGACCAATTAATACTTGGTAGCAACTTATACTTTTCAAAATAAGGTGCAAATATGCAAATGATGTTATAGTTAATGGGAAAAAAAGACAACAATTTTTTTGTTAGATTTGTTGATGACTTGACCAGTTTTAAGTCATTCACACACAATCATGTTCATTAAATAATGGCAATGATTGATTAACCTGATTAACTTTTGTTTCCATCTTTGAATCTGTAGCAAAAAGATATAATAATTTTCTCTGCCTTAACACGTCCAAGAAAAAAGATTTGACAGAGGTGCACTCGTGAAAGAGATAATCACACTCAAATTATAGTCTTTGTCTCAAAAGCAAAATTTAATCAAGAAATTTGACAACTTAGTTTGCTTGATATAATCTAATTTGAGTTTAACTCAATGATAGTCGATAGTGTAAGCTTGTGCTTTGTCTATCCTTTAATTTCAAAAAGCCTTTTCGTACAAAAATTTTTAAGTTGAAATTAATGATTTTTAATAAAAAAAAATTGGATTGGTTCAATTAGTTGAGTTTAGTATTGAGAACTCCTACCAAGAAATTAAAAGAATATTTCTTTTAATTTTTAAGGGAGAATTACCGAAAAAGAATATTTTTTAAAAACAGAAAAATACCACTAAAAATATACAGTAATCATTGGTCATCATATTCATATTGTTGGTTTCTGTTTTTGAAACAGATTTTCTGTATGTCTTTTTTTTTGGTAATCCTTTGCAAAGTAGCAGAAGAGTTATCTTGTTTTAGTTTTTGTTAACTGAGAGGTTCTACTACCAGTTAAACTCTTAACCTACTGCTATTCAAATTCTCCCCAATCTAACCATTTGAGTTAAGGTTATGCAGCATAATAAGGTTTTCCTTACGCATGAAGTTTCATAAATGGACAATGAGAAATATCCCATAAACATATGTAACCAATATCATAAGCACTACTGTATAATAGTTTCCTGTTTCTTAGGGTTGAAGACAACTGTTTCACTTCTCATGTTACCCCTTCAAACAAACAACCCCCACTAACAAAGATTTAAAAAAAAAACACCTATAGAGATATCAAGCAATATTTGGTTCCAAATGCTTGAATGTTTGACAAGATATATATTTAGAAATACAGGCAAAGTTAGAGGGTGTAAAAGTCCTTTTAATTAATTCGCATAGCTTCTTCATTAGAAATGGATAAACTTTGCTATCATTTGGCAATTGTCCTTTAATTATTGCAAGTAAAAAAATACTATACTTAAACTACTAGGTTGAACTCAGTTGGTAAATTGAGTTTTGCAACGAATCTTGAGGTAGAGTTCAAACCCCACTGAAAGCATAAGTGACTAGGACATGTTGAGACTTGAACGGGGATTAGTCTTACACTAAAATTGTGGAGACTATCTCGTGAGAAACCAAAAAAAAATAATACTATACCTAGTTTTATTAAACCAAACAAAACAATTACATATCACTCCACGTGTTATGCTTCCCCGTAATTTTTGCATGTCATTAAATTATGTTCTAAAGTATAATATGTCATAATTTGGATTAGATTCGATGCACAAGTAACATCACCATGCAGTAAATTAATATTAAAATTCAATAATTTAGTTATGCAGCTGGATGGGATTCGGTAACGTGTGACTTACTCGCTTCCATATATATGACAAATGATTGTTGCCTGCACACTAAATGGTGTGTAGCAAATTTAATTTAGTGGCCGAGGCCCTATAAAATCTAAGAAATGCAATATATTATGATGTGTATCTAGAAAATTCTATATCTATATATATATGTATATATATATTGAGAGGGAGAAGACCAAATAGCATTCGAGAAGAAATAATTTGCTGTCTTTGCTGAAAGGAGATCAAAAAATGGGTGTTGTCGACCATGTTTTAGAATATTTCTCTTTTTCTACCCCAAAGAAGAAGAAGAAACGCAAACCAATTCAGGTTTTAACCAATCTCACAACATATCTCTCTCTCAAACTGTCTAGTATCTCATTTTACTGTATTTTGTCCTAGTGAGCTTTATATACCAATCTCTGAACAGAACTTCATTTGTGACATTAGACAGTTAACATCAAGGTGAAAATGGACTGTGATGGCTGTGAAAGGAAAGTTAAAAGTGCGGTTTCCGGCATGAAAGGTTCAAACTTCAAATAAAGCTCTCTCTCTCTCTTTCCATTATGTGTCCCATGTTTAGCTCAATGAATTTTAGATTAATATTATCATATATTTTAATTTCATCAATCGACATAAACTGAAAATTTTGATCTTATTTAGTTCTTTAATGAAAAAAAAATTAATTCAGGGGTGAAGTCGGTGGACGTAAACAGAAAGCAAAGCAAGGTAACAGTGACAGGGAAAGCGGATGCAAAAAAGGTGTTAAAGAAAGTACAGAGCACAGGGAAGAAAGCTGAGTTATGGCCCTATGTTCCTTATAACTTAGTGGCTTATCCTTATGCAACTCAAGCTTATGACAAGAAGGCACCCTCTGGTTTTGTCAGGAATGTGCCACAATCATTTGCTGACCCTAAATCAGAAGAGGAGCAGCTCATGGTGCTGTTTAGCGATGAAAACCCTCATGCATGTTCAATCATGTAAAGAAGCGTTTGAGAAGGGCATGAAATGAAGCTAGTGTTTTTCTTTTCTTCCCATTGTATATGAAAATATATGCATTAGTTTCCTTTAAGCATAATTGGTTATTGCTATTAGTTTGTGCATATAGATATATATCGGTGTAATCTTTTCCCTTTTGCTGAGTAGAAAGTTGTGATCTATGTGTACTTAATATATATGAGATAGATTTTGTCGGCTTCAGAAAAAGAGGACGAGTAATCTGGATTTCTTTATAGGAAATTTTGTTTGACTGTTTGTTAGTATGTGATACGGAGAAAAAAACTCAATTATCAATTTTGACAATTAACTCTTTATATTTTAATAAATCTCTCCACAACTACTTCTGTGCTCTTTTGGTTAAAGGGTTCATTTTCACTGCCACTAACATCCTTAATTTCAATCACCAATCAATCCATTGATTTCGTAGTAGAATTCGTAATTAAACTAGTTCATTAGATATTTTCAAATAATGAGGGGGTTAATTATCGAAATTAAAGTTGAGGGGTTTATTTATCAAAACTCAGAAGTTATATATGTGTTTGTGAGTTTCTCATTATTCAATAATCACTTTATCCTCTTTTTTGTTAGTGGGTTTGTTTCCATTACCACTTACAACCCTTAAATTTTTTAACCACTAATGAATTTATTGATTTCTAAGAAGAAGAATTCGTGAAAAGAGTAGTTGTTGAGATATTTTTAAAAGTGATGAGGGTTAATTGTCAAAATTAAAATTAGCACCATAATTAAGGGACTATGTTTTGTGTCTTTAAGCACTTAGTCACATTTTTTAATCTTAGCATCCAAGATCTTCTGGGACTAGGTCACGAAAAATTTTCTTAGAAGTCCATGGAGGTTGATTTTCATTGAAATGCAATTGACAACATATTTGAGACAAGTATATACCATTATATCCTTGTCATAGTTAACATGTAGTGATCATTAGGGCATAAAACCCTTGCATTTTCCAACATGCAAATAAGATATATAGATACTCCATTTAAAATTTAGAGCCTTCATTTCCAAGTTGCTCTCTCAAATCCTATCAAAGAGACCAATAAAATGAAGAATTAAAAAACTAAATTACATGAAGATGATCAAATAAGAAGAAATTAAATTTACAATGAGGTGGAGCATCAGGAAAAATAGGATTTTTTCCATCACAATAAAACCTTGCCAAGTTACAGTGTTTTTTCGGTAAATTGACTTAAATAATATATTTTTGTAAATTATTTACACAAATAGGTCACTTTCTAAACTATTTACGTAAAATGGACACTTTTAATTATTTTATTAATTTTTTAATAAGAGTGAAATACGTTTTATCTCGTATAAAACGTGTATAAATTGAACATATTTTAGAATATTTTACCCAAAAAATGTGTTCATTATTAAAAAAAAAAAAGACATAAAAAAGTGTAGGAATAAACACGCTTTTGAGCAAAAACTTGTTCCACTTGCTCAAAAGCGTGTTTGAGTCTTTGTTTTTTTTAAAAAAAAATTATTTTCACTTTTTTTGTCTTCTTGCTTATGGTTTTCTTGAGTTGCGTAAGGAAAGAAGTTTAACTTTTTGGGCTCCTTTGATTCTTCTAAAACCAGTGTTGTTGAACCCATTAATTGACTGTCCAAACACAAAGCCTCCGTGGCTCATTTTTTAGGAAGGTCAGGACGAAGCCATGCAATTAGCAAGCAAAAGGTTCGGTTTTTGAAGCGAAGTTTTTTTTTTTTTTTTAAAAAAAAAAAGACTCAAACACACTTTTAAGTAAAAGTTTGTTCTAAAGAAACATGTTTTTGCTCAAAAGCGAGTTTATTCTTATGCTTTTTTAATTATGTCTATTTTTTTTTAATAGTGAACACGCTTTTGAGGTAAAATGTTTTAAAGCGTGTTCAGTTTATATACGCTTTACACGATATAAAATGTGTTTCACTCTGATTGAAAAATTAATAAAATAATCAAAAGTGTCTATTTTACGTAAATAATTTAAAAAGTACTTCATTTGTGTAAATAATTTATAAAAGTGTATTATTTAAGTCAATTTGCCTATTTTTCTATTGGCATTAATGCATAGTTGAACCCCGTAAAGGTTTTTCTCTCCCCAACCATCACTGTTGCAAATTATGTCTGGTTTATAGTTTGTGCTTAGCCCGAACAGCATGCAATATATCTTTGTGTATATGTATGAAAAATTTAAATTAGAGAAAATTGCATAACATAAATATGCTTTTTGATCTTAATTTGGATCCAATTAAAATGTCTCTTCTAAACTAAGAAAACTTCCAATATTCATCCTAATCTCTTATGATTTTGGAGACTTCATCCTCAATCTCAGTATGTAAACGTATAATATTAGGGCTTTCAAAACCAAAGAGTGAGGAAGCCGAATACCATAAAAAATAAGAGTATGAAAATAAGCTAATGGGTTTCCGATTCTTAAAAGTAAGCTATACCAAATTAAGGGTGCTGTTCCAATTGAAGTAATGAAAATGGGCAAGAGAAGTAAGTAGATCGAAACCATTTCAAACTTGCTCACTTCATGTATCCAAAAGCTCATGTCTCTCTTTAGTTCTACAGGTTATAGTTCCAACCTACCAAATCTCAAAGGTGAATTAAGGAAAATAATAGAATAGTGGAAGAAGATTAGAGGTGGATTAATTCATAGGATCCTACAGCTCCTCAGATCTTGGATTTGCTACAACTCAAAGATGGTACAACAACATATAAAGTTAGAGGGACACAAGCAATCATCAGCAATGACATTGATATCCATTTTTAAACTCAACTTATACATATATTCTTACTCAAGACTTCTTATATATATGTATCCCAAAGACGAGTCAACTGGTATGGGTTTATGAATAATATTTTGGGGGTTTATCCTTTAATATTGTTTTTATTCTATATTTGTGACTTATTATGTGCTCTTTTCTGTAAATGTATATATCCATTTTTAATGTATTCATAAGTATTCTATCCCTGTTAGGAGAAAAAATAAAAAGAAAACTTTATCTAAGTTAAAATATCGGCATACCAAGTCGTCTTCTTATACTATATTATGCTTATCTCTAATATTTTTATCCCATCATCTCATAATGATAGCATATTACGCACTAAATTGACGTATGAGTACAATATGTCATGTTTGTTTATTAGGTTTAGTGGGAAACTAACACTAAATTACTAACAAAATGGAAGATCCCAGGAAACTTTGCTAGATGGCAGTGGGGCTAGTGTGATCTCTATTCTATATATATATATATATAGAAGAGAGCTAAATCAAATCCAATCATGGTGAGGGTCTTCCCCAATTAAGTTTCTTATTGAAGTTATCTTTCTCTTCTTATATATATGTATCCCAAAGACGAGTCAACTGGTATGGGTTTATGAATAATATTTTGGGGGTTTATCCGTTAATATTGTTTTTATTCTATATTTGTGACTTATTATGTGCTCTTTTCTGTAAATGTATATCCATTTATAATGTATTCATAAGTATTCTATCCCTGTTAGGAGAAAAAATAAAAAGAAAAACCTTATCTAAGTTAAAATATCGGCATACCAAGTCTTCTTATACTAAATTACTAACAAAATGGAAGATCCCAGGAAACTTTGCTAGATGGCAGTGGGGCTAGTGTGACTTCTATTGTATCTATATATATATATATATATAGAAGAGAGCTAAATCAAATCCAATCATGGTGAGGGTCTTCCCCAATTAAGTTTCTTATTGAAGTTATCTTTCTCTTCTTACTTGGAATCTCAAGATCAGCATTTTTCCTCCCTGGGTTCTGTGAAAGAGATTTCAGCAAGAAATTTTTTTAGTGAAAGATATCATCTTATATATAAATGGGGTTTCTGGATCATTTGTCAGAATGTTTCACTATTTCTACCCCAAAGAAGAAACGCATGCCGATGCAGGTTAATTTTCAGTAACCATATTTACTTGTTTTAGATTTTCTTTATGAAATCTAATTAAGGAGTTCGTTTATTGTTTTTCTTTTCATGACATTAGACAGTAAATATCTGGGTGGAAATGGACTGTGAAAGTTGTGAAAAGAGAGTGAGAAATGCTGTGGAAGACTTGGAAGGTTCAAGTGAAGCTCTCCATATCTCTTTCTACCATCTCTTGATGTGTTAAGATTCTTTGTTGGTGTGAGTGTGATTTTGATTTGTTGAACCATAGATAACCCAATTTAATATTGTCCAAAAATGAAAATGCAAATCACCCCTTTAACTTTTCTCTTATAATAAATCACCACCTATGGTTTCAATTTTTGAATGAAATATATATTAGTAATATAAACCTCATTATAAATCCTTATTATCGTTATTTCTGTTGGCAAAATTAAATGGTGAGCTTGCAGATGAGTATTGGTTGCACAATAATACACATGTTTTCACAGTAACGTGCAGTACCACTGTTTAATTTCGTTAATAAAAGTTAATACTCTTTTGACACTTCTCGCAACTTAGATGGCAGTTGTTTTTCCTAGGCTTCAGTCTTGTAACCAAAAAAACAAAAGTTAATAGTATATAAGGATATTTTCTTAAGAGATTTTGAAAAGTTTAAATGCATAGTTCCAAAATTTAATATGTTGTAATTTTTCAAACGAATAAGGTTGGGGATTGTTAGATATAAAATTATTCTTGGGCATTCACCTAACAACTTAAACTTTTGGGTTAAATCAATTCTTGACATGATAGTAGAGCCTTTTTGACCAAGTGGTCATTTACTTTCTCAATTAAATTGAAATTTCAGCACATGATATAAGTGATATGTGTTTTGCTCATACTTCAAGCTCAAAGGACTTTCACATGTAGGTGCATATTAGATATAAAATCATGTTTAAGCTTTTGGAATGAATTGGTTCTTGACAAAGATTATTTATGTTTTTGACCCATTAAAAATAGAATTTTTATTTCATAAGTTACAAATATATCTCTAGATCATAATATTAATGTTAATGTTAATAACATATATAAATGTATGAGAAGTTAGGTGCACACATCAAACTTGTAATGTAAACACAATTTCAAAGAGAGACAACTTTTTTTAAAATTATTTTTTACCTAGAAAAAGAGAAAACTATTAATCAACCTGTTAAGTAATCAAGCCTTTTAAACTTTTCTATTGACTTGTACTATTCAAGCAACCCTCATATTGTATTTAAGAAAAAGATTGAATAAATAATAAACCCATCCAAAGTCAATTCTTACTGGCAAAGAAAAAGTCAAGTCTTTTAATGAATCTTTTTAATATCTTTGTTATTTTGTCACCTATCTTTCGTACTTTTTTTTTAAAAAAAAATTATAGATAAGATATATTACATTAGAAATTCATATTCACATCCATCATGTAAAGATTACATATCCAATCACTAATATATAATATATGTGACATATTCACTATTTCATAACTAGGTCACAAGAAACTCCCAGTTTTGTAGACTACAACATTGACGAGTTAAGATATTATTCATGTTTGTCTCTCTTTTTATTTTATATGCAAAAATTTCTCAAATGGATTTTTTATTAAATATTAGCGAAAAGTATCTCATCCTATATCTAACTTAAGAGATGTAGTTAATTTAATTTGGTCTTCAAACGTAAGCATATGCATACGGGTTCACACATGTACACACACAAAACAAGAGAAGTACATCTTAATGACTTGAGAGTAGAAAATATAACTGTTATATTACTTCTTTCTTGTAATCTTAAGGGTTTAGCTAGGTGGTAAGGATGCAATAAGTTTATCTAAGTTAACAAGGATTTGAATTGCCAAAGTTGATTCGAGAATACTTTTACTGTTAAAACCAAAAAAAAATTCTTTCTTGTTCACTTTTGAAAAACTCTTATACATGACCTAGTATTAGGGTTCTTGACACAACATTAATGTGTTCTAACTTTATGCTTCTCTTGTCATGAGAAAACTATTCAGGTGTGAAATCGGTGGACGTGAATCTAAATCAACAGCGGGTGACGGTGATCGGTTATGTGGATCCGGAGGAGGTTTTGGAGGAAGTGAAGAGCACAGGAAAGATAGCTGAGATTTGGCCTTATGTTCCTTACAATTTAGTGACTTATCCTTATGTTCAACATGCTTATGACATTAAGGCACCATCTGGTTTTGTGAGGAATGTGCCGCAAGCAAACGGTGACCCTAAATCACCAGAGATGAAGCTTATGGTGATGTTTAGTGAAGATAACCCTAATGCATGTTCAATTATGTAGAGCAAGTTCAGGTGGGCATGAAATGCGATGTTTTCTTCACTGCTACTAATATTAAAGGAGAAACGTAGTTTCAAGGCACTTTGATGTGCATGTAGATTATAAGAATGTGAATGTAGAGTTAGAATTTTTAGTTATAGCACATTTGCGTTTGGAGGACTTGATAAGGACGACATAATAAGATAACTCAATTACCTCTTAATAATAAGGAGGCTATGAATCTGGTAAATGTTTAATTTCTGCTGGAATTATATTGTGTACACTCACTATATTTTCTTTTCGGCTAATTGCTAGCAACTTATCTTTAGGTTTCAAACTGGGCTCCTAAATCTTAGGTCCAAAGCCCGGCAAGTCCAAGCCCATCTATCTAACAACTGATTCTTTTTTGAAAAAAAAAAAAGTTTTTAAATTTATTTAAAAAATAAAAATTATATTTTATAAATGGAGGTTTCTTACTTATGTAATATGTCATACTACATAAGAATAACCAATAAATGAATGACATGTGTACAAATTAACTGTTTTTAAATTTTTTTAAAAATTAAATAAATTATATTTTATATATAATAAAATATGAAAATTATGTATAATTGCCACGTTAGTATAGTATGACATACTTACGTAATATCATAAAATTCCCGTTTATAAAATTATATATATTTATCACATCAATATAATATGACATACTCATATAATATTATAAAATCTTAAAAAAAAAACAAAAAAATATTATATTTGTTAAATGCATTAATTTTGTAGTATATTTATTTTTATGAAAATTTTATAATATTATATAAATATGTCAAGTGATAAATATATCATATTACATATTATATAAATATAAAAAAAATTAAATATTACACTAAGTATATATATATATATATAAAGTCACTTCTGAAAATCAATTAGCTCTCAAAATGAATTGGTGAGGTAACAGTTACGCACTTTCCAACTGCATGAACGCACAGTTTTTAAATACATATTATACAATCTTGGGGAAATATTGAATAATTAAAAAAGAAATAACGTGTAGAATCTTTTACAGTGCGAGGGACGGTAAAGTACCTGTCGAAACCGTAAGAGTACGTAATCAACTTTAAACTCGTGTGGGAGGGGAGAGAAAAGATCTGGAAAAATCGAAGTACATTACTTATTGGCGAAATCCACAGTTGAACACCTATTCCATGCTGGTAAAGAAAATCAGAAAGTCGGAGAACCAAAATTCATTAATGGTGCGAGAGAACAGAGCATCACCGCTTCATGATGAAGTTTATCTCTTAACAGAATCTTAGGGGAGAGAGAGAGAGAGAAAGCTGTCGATCGAGATTATTTGAGTTGCAGATTCAATTTGGATGGATCGTGATTTTAGAATTGAAAAATAAAATCACAAGTCAAAATGTAGCAATCTTACCTCAGAACTAATCGAGAACAGAGTACCATCATGATGATGCAGATGCAGTACATCTCTTTAATCAAGGAAACACAGTTGAGAGAGATCTGGATCCGATATCAGAAAAATTCAATTTAATCGCAACTGCGATTTCCTTGATTAAGGACATGGAAATGCATCCATTATCAGAAAAATTCAATTGAATTGGATCCGATACATCTCTGTATACAGTGAAACCCGGTCGAGTAGAATCGAGTTCGTTCCAGTGTTGCAAGATTCAACGTGAATCGACCGCGATTTCACTGTATAAAAGGATGCGAAGGAACCGAAGTTGACGATAAAAGAAGAGCAAGCGGGAGAGAAAAAAGAGAGAGAGGACATTGACGTGTTTAGGTAAAGTGTATGTGTGAGAGGCAAGTATTTATAGTCAGAATCTGCCGCCGCGGTGCTTTGCGTAATGTGATGAGAAAGAAAACCCTAACACCTGGGTACGGATATGTTTGGGCTTAAAAGGGCAATGTCATCGCGATTCTTCTGCCTCACGAATCTGATTTTTCTTTTTCCATTTTTAAAGTCGACAAGGCAATAAGAAATTAAACACATTGTTTACGTGGTAGGAAAGAATGTGATACTTATCTAATGTGGTAGTATAATAATTATTTATGTGAAAAATAATTAATTTTGATTATTAAAAATAAATAACTAAGATTAAATGATTCTACATTAATGACTATTATGCTGTCATATTTTTTTGACATGGTAAAATCTTCTAAAAAAAATTTAAAAAAAATTATTACAGTTTCAACCAAAAGGTTTTTTAAGTGATACTTAAGTTATTTTTCAGGATTTGTAAATAAAAGAATACTATAATGCACAACTTAAAAATTGTACATCAGTACAAACCCAAAAAAATCATTGTATATATAAGGGTCACAAACTTTGTAATGCCGATGTAAATATTATATTTAAATCAAGATATATAGATTTTGTATACTAAATGAAATTCTTATCCATCCAACGGTTTACTAAATATTCTACACAAGTTGAATGTAGAACAAAGTATTTCATTTGGAGTAGACTAGAAAAGTGGATAGAATGATAAGACTAATCCAACACTTTTCAATGCCTAGCTAATGGAGTCCTACTCTTTGGAGGAACTATCAATGCCCATCCATGGGTTGAAAGTATCAACTGGGTAATGACTTTCAAATCATGATAAAATATTTCACCTTTCAAAATTTATCTTCTATTAGTATGCTACATTACAAAAACATGTTCAACCTATATCATTCGTTATTAAGATAGTCCATAAATAGTCAAAAGTGACCTTGATGAATCCTGTACAAATATATTGTTAAGACTTAAGATGTTTCGTGGAGCTGTTTTGTCCAGTCAAAAGGTTCCCACTCTTTAGAGAAGCTTGCAACTGCTTGCTTTTGTCCCTCCATTGATTCATATCTTCGGCGCCGATACATGTCTTCATCTGCCAATTGAAGCATGCCTCTTATGACGTTAAGGCCAAGGCTGCTCTTAAATTGTTTTTCATCATCAATAACATGGACAACACCCTTGTTTAGACCAAATTCAACGTGAAAGTAAGGAAAGTGCTTGGGAATTAAATTGCGCAATCCCTCTTGACTTGTATCAATAACCTTCTTCGCATTGTGCTGGCTCCACTCATCTTCAGCTTCCTCAATTGCCTGTGATGAATAAGGAACAGAATGCAAATAAATACCAGCAACAAATATAAGATACAGAGACATTTCACCAAAAGCAATGCAATACTAATCTCATGTGAAAACCACTGATAACAGAAGAAAAATTATTGAACACAAAGAAACTTATTCGGAATTTGCTCATATCAGAAAGCTTTTGACCATAGTGGTCACTGGTCAAAAGACCAGAAGACCCTATATACCAGTATAAGCGCTCTTTCCCGCCAATTCTCTTTGATTCCCCTACCTACAGTATTTTTCCTCTCCAAATGTAAATAGTTAAAATATATAAACAATATTTACTATGTTTCATAACACAATTTTTTCACTCGATCAGGGTGCTATGATGATTGTAAATAAACAAGCATAACTCACCAATGAAGGTGCTCATTAAATCTTAAGTGGTAATAAGCCTTATTAGTTGTAAGTTGAATCTCTTATAAAAAAGAAACAATATTCAAATACATTCATGGTAGCTTTTTTGATACAGGGATGAGATACAAATATATGCAGTGTGGCAAAAGAACATTCAGAATATGTATATATTCAAAGATATTGAAAAAGATGTAAGAAGCAAGCAATGCATTAGTCCACAACAAATATGAGGCTTCAAATCTGACCTTTCTAAAATATAAAGGAGCCTCTTTGGCAATATCTTGGGGTAAAGGAATGCACTCAATCATACAATGGCACCGTTGTTGTGCCAATCCCATCACAGTTTCAAGAAACACAACCTCCTTCTTCTGCTTTGCAAACATCATAATGAGGCACTTCTTGAAGTTTCGAATTTCTATCCAAATATCATCATCCACAGTTCTTGTAGCTGATTCGTGCTGTAAAGTCAAAGGCAGTTGATTGACACCAGGTTGTAAATGAAGAAATAACCAAAATAAAACAGAAAGTCTCAAATGCAAGAAATCTTATAGCCATGTCTCACTTCACATCATTCTTTAAAAGTTCATGTTCCTTCCTAGAGACAAAAAATAATACTTGATCTTAGGATCTTAATTGCCATGAGCAAGAACCAAATACATCTTTAAATTCCTCATTACTATGATATGTTTCAACTACTACATGCCCAATGTTTATTTAGGGATAGTTCTAGTTTTACAGGACGATCTTTATCTTCGGCTGGTGCTGTCTTTGTTAATAACATCTTAAAACCATAAGCTCACCTGAATAGGTAAAATGCAACAATGGCCAGGCACCACAGGCTGCCACTGCGGCAGCATCAGGTATGTGTGATTTGCGATTGATACAACAAGATGCATAGGTCGGTTTGGATTCTCCAAACAAAAGAGGCAGCGCTCTTTCTGGGTTACAAACCGATTTGAATGCGTGTTTGTTTGGGAGATCTTATGATCATCACCTCCTTGCTTCTTTCGACCTTTTCTGCTTGGACCATCTTCATAGTCATATTCATCATCTGCCTGACTGGAAACCTTGTACTGCTTGTTCTGCGCGATCATGCGAGCCAGATGCATATCTGCATCATCTTCTCCTTTCTTCTGCTTAGCATACATGTTCTGCATAGCATATCTTAAATAAAGCAAAATGTCACAGGAGCAGTCATAAGAACTAATCAAAATTTAAAATAAAATAGGCAGAGCTGTAGAAAAGGCAACGAAAAAGAAGAAACAAAGCAAATACCTTTTTAGGAACTTACAGAAAGAAAGGAGGAGAAAGACAAACAGAATAGAAGACAATAAGAGTTACACTTGGTTTTCAGTAATACAAGTTATTACACCTTAGCTACAATATTTGTACATCAAAAGTGAATATATCAAACATATACAAGAGTGAAAGGATTAGGGGAAACAGAGAACAGATACTAAGTTCCAAGGCTTGGAAATACCTGCTAGAACTTGCTTCAGTTTTTGGTCTAATTGTATGAATTTGATTGCCCTGATTTGTCTTCATGTTCTTTGCTTCTTGCTGCCCAACAAAAAGAGAACAAAAAATCAGATAGTGCAATCAAATTAATCACTAAACCAGAAGGGTAAGCTTTTAATGATAACAGAATCTACAGGTAAATTGCCATAGACTAGAACCCCAAAGCAAGAGAAAATAAAAGCAAATGGCCGGGAAAGAATTGCAGTTTACTGAACCAAGAAGCTTTTCAACAACCTATTCTCCTCCCATCCTCTCACACCCCACTCCGCAGTAAAGGTCACAAAATATAGGAAGAAAAGTGTCCTAAGAAGACAATGACAAAACTAAACCAAGTGGTGAATAACAATTGAAAGCAAACTTATTTGTGCTTCCTGAACCAAAGAAAAGCAAGGAGACCATGATAGCTTCATTTCAGAATTTTCAAGGCTTCTGCCTCGTTTCTTCCCATTCTGGAGGAAGGAATAACCAAACTCAGTAGCGCATCAGGAAATGGATAATCTAGATGAACATTAAAAAATATTAGCTGAAAATATGTTGGCAGTAGTTACATCTATTCTATTTAATTTGGTAAAAAGGATTAATGAATTATATAAATCCATATACACTGCTGAACATATGCATTCTACAAAGTGAACAAAAGGGGTAAACAAGGAGGAGAAGGATTTGCTTTAAAAAATAAGATTGCATAAGTTTAAAGCATAAAAAATGATAAAACAAGTGAAAATTCTAGAAAATGGGGAATGTTCTCTCATCTTACCAACAGTTTCTCAGCTTCGTCATATTTTCCTTTTAAACGAAGCTGCATAGCCTTAGCTGCCAACTGGTTTGCACTCATCCCATCCTTAACCACTGCATCACTTTCCACAGTTTTGTTTCTTTCTGGCGAAACTTTTTCTGAGACAACATTTCCACGATCAGAACCATCAGAATTATTACCCTTTTCCTGAAGAAATTCATGCATAAAGCTTCCATCATTTGAGAACTTGTTCAGGCTAGATGCTGCAGCTGATATGATCCCAGCACCCTCAGCTGCAACTGATTGAGTTTTTCGCTTTCCCCAAGATAAAGAGTCTCGAACTTTAGGTGCTCTCATTTCACTATGCCGGAGAGATACATCGTTTAAGTAGTCCTGCCAGTTTTCCACTAGCCAAAATCAGTAATGCGTAACAGTATTTGCTTCCTAATTCCACAAGCATGAGTTTAACTCTAATAAAGAAATAACAGAAAATGTATAGAGGAAGAAATAGTAGTTCTCTCAATAATCTTCAAGTTACCCTTTTAGAATCCTTCCCACTCCGATCATCTAAATCTGGTGAATTGTCTTCAGTGAGCCCTCTCTTTCTACTTTTTATAGCACGTAAATGAGCACGAGATGGAGCAGCTTCACGAGATGCTATAGAAACGGTCAACTCACCAAGAGAACTCCACCTTTCTTCCACAACCTGTACATATCAATATGCATAAAAGAGTGAACAGCCAAAGATTTAAAACATGGATAATCAATAGATATTTAAAAGGAAAGGCACAATACTTCTCCAAGCCTTCGTCCTTCTCTGGCTGCTTGTTCTTGTGCACGCTTCAATGCTTTAAGTCTCCAACTTGCACCCCCATCCCCAACAAGGGAAGAAGATAAAAGTTGGTCGGCACTCACTTTGGCTCCATCACTATCTTCTGGGTAACCACTGCCATCATCCTTCAGATATGGATTCAATTCCTTGGGATTCACCTTCTTTGTCTGAAAAAGACAACAAATATTATCCAGTCACTTAGCACTATCTATTACAATTAGCCATGAGATTAGAAGATGAAGACAAGCTGCACATGAAGCATGCACATTTCAGGCAGACAGGACATGAACATACATTTCCCCTATTGGAGCATCAACACAATGCACTCATGCATCCCTTAAAACAACATGCCACAATAAATTATTCTTTTTCCTGTTTTTGCTAAGTGGTAGCAAAATACCAGCAACAAATTATTGATTGACAGAGGATTCAAAAGTCCAAACTAACCCTAACTGTTACTAGAACAAAAATAAATTGAAATAAAATAGATAAACAACTGATAAATATTTAACCTGACAGCAGAACATGATAGTTTGAAAGCTCAAAGAAAAATTAAAATTTTAAGAAGTGAGACATACCTCCTCAACTGGAGCTTCCTCTGGCAGTTTTTCTATTGTT
This sequence comes from Cercis canadensis, assembly GCA_003255065.1. Classification (NCBI taxonomy): domain Eukaryota; kingdom Viridiplantae; phylum Streptophyta; class Magnoliopsida; order Fabales; family Fabaceae; genus Cercis; species Cercis canadensis. The sequence continues at coordinate 80,321 of QAOA01001012.1, read as the reverse complement.
TCTACAGGCCTATTACTTTCAGACCTGAGCATCCACTCTAATCCTAATTCTTTTCTTACAATTTCCTTCTCTCTAATGGAATCTACTGCAATGTCTGTGCTTTCCTTTTCTATCCTCTTCTTTTCACTCCTATGTCTTCCGCTAGCCTTTTTATGCTTCACTTTTTCACTACCATCAGAAGAAGATGAACAGTAATCCTCAGATGTATATTCCTTTTTACCACTCCTTGATCTATTTCTTGACCTTTCAGCAGAATCATCTTCTGACCAATCATCATCATTTTTCTTTCTTGCCCGCCTCCTATGCTTCTTTTCCTCCAGTTTGCTTTCACTTTCTGTAGTATACGATGAAGAATTTTCCTCTGAAGAATACCATTTCTTCTTTCTGGAACCCTTCTTTATCTTTTCAAGCTCTTCATCTGAAGAACTGTTCCTATATCTCTTTCCTTTTCTCTTATTCTTTTTCTTTCTACCATCTGATTTTTTTCTTTCTTTTGAGAAGGAATCCAAGTCCTCATCTTGTACCTAATATATAATGTGGACAGAAAACAAACACAATCAGATAAAAACAAAAAAGGACACAATAACAATAGCAGCACTACAGAAGTAGAAGTACGCCTACATTACTGACCTTGTCACGGGGAATGAACTTCACTCCAGAAAGCATTCTACAAATTGCTAGACTATACCAAAGCCTGTACAATAAAAATCAAAATGTATTCATTGAAATCTCATCAAAGAAAGCAAATACATCAAGCCAGAGCATAATACTCCAAACTACACTGATTCTAAATACTAGACTTGTTTGGTTCCGAAACCAGAGCTTAGAATTTTAAGGACCATTTTGGATCATATACCAGTACAATCATACAATAATGATAATGAAGGCCCCAACTACCTTATAAATTCTATGCATTTGGATTGTAAAGGCAGAGTACAGAAGCTCACCAGAAGTTCATCAAGCTTTGCTAGAAACTCATAAAAACTAGAAATTCCATCATTACTTCCCCTATGTGAACTTACAATAATGTGGGGAACCAAGCCTCTGCAGAACTTGCAGATAAACTCAACAAGAAATGCTACTGCATGATATAATTAATCACAAAATTAGGCAACTCCATAAAATGCAGCTATTAAATTTCCAACTAAAGGGATACCGTGTCTAGGGTGCTGCCCAGGTGCTGCTCATTTTAAATGCAAAATCAAAAGTCAGCCACAAACTGGGATACTATTGTTAGAAGTTAATTCAGAATTTTCTAGGATCGAAACTATTACATATAACACGGCACTAAGCACTAGTTCCATGAAATAAGGCACTAGTGTCCCTTATAGGAACTCATTAATCTGTCAAGTTATACGAGTCAAAGAGTCATGGCCTTTATGTTAGTAATCCTTGTCTCAAGGATGCGGGTTAGTGCTAAAATAAATACAGTAGTCCAGTAGTCTCCCATTTCACTATGACTATGTGTTTTTGTAAGATGTACCAAGCTCTCCATATAATTATATATGAATAAATTTTATCACTTTATAGTACACCCAATTTTCTAACAACTAATTCTATTCCAATTTTCGAACAATAAGCTTATCAGCAGTGATATAGTTCAGAAACAAGGAGGAAGAAAAAAACAAGAACAAGAAACTTAAGAAGAAAGCCCATGAACAAAAGTGGAAGCTATATAACAAGAAGAAAAAAGACAGAGCAAATAACAAGAAAAATGGCACACCCAGATGGCATTCCAAAACCAAAGAGCAAATAAGCTAAAAACTTGATCTTTGAAGATCGATCTCCAACATATAAAACAGTTCAAACACAAACAGGACATGGCCCAAATGCCAACCTAACAATAAACTAGTAGTCACCTATAAAAATTGTCAAACCAAAAAGAATTACCAACCTTAGTCATGATTGCACAAGACAATGCTTTAGATTGGTCAACAAACTTAACATGAACAGATGTGTAGTACACTCTTTTGACTACAAAAGGCACGACAAAATTTCTTAAGGCTTCAGAGAAAACTTAATTCAATGCTGCATATGGGAGAGGGAGCAGAGGGGAGAATAACAGACATCATTTATATAACAGAGAGTCAAAGAACGAATTTCCCAAATAAAACCCTTGACCAGGAGCTTCGGATTTCCCAAATGGGCTCTCCAAGAACGAATTGATAAAGGAGAAAATCTGTACTCACCTCACCCGCGCCGGAAAGGGACCACACCACCAAGGTTCGGTGCAGAGGGAATGAGGAAGAGTGAGATTGTGAGATTAGGCTAGGGATTTGAGAATGGATTTTGGCAAAATAGAAGCAGAAGGTCGAGGGGAGGGAGGAAGCAGTTCAGCTGTTACTCTGTTAGAAACAGGTGCCAAAACGACACCGTTTTTGGGCCAGAAGAGGGGAAGAGGAATTTTTTTTTTCTTCTGTTCTGACGAGAGAGGCGGTTTGGTCAGGACTCGCCCGTTAGATCGAAACGAACCGTTTCGGTTTTTGTTTCAGTGAATTTAATAGTCTTGGGCCCAAAAGAAAACGCTCTTGGTTTTCCAACGAATCCAACCCAGTAGGAACGTCTTACATCCCAATGGAGTGCTCCAAACTCCGAACAAACCCATCAAACCAATATGAGTGACTTCTTTTTCGAAGTTCTCGAGCATAAAATTATTCTTTGATTTTTCAAGTTGAGAAAAAAAATTATTTAATTTTATATATAGAAATTTTTTAATTTGATTCCTTTCATGTCATATAAAATATCTAAAATACATTTTAATATTATGTAATTATTCTATTTATTTTTTAACACCATAATCACATATAACTTTTCTTCTTCTACATCTAAGAGGGAGAGTGATGACACAACCATACTAAGAAATTAACCTAAATAAAGGACTCCAGACGAAGAAGATAGGCCAAAAACTAATGAAAGAAGGATGGAGAGAGAGAGAATGAGAATGGGAATCTTGTAAACGTAAATATCTAGTAACATTACTTACATATCATATATTTTAACATAATTAATATCAAAAACCAAATCAACCCAAAAGCTTAATTAAGCTGTTAAGTAAAAGCGCATGAATAATTTTATATCTTACACATCCTCCACTCAAAAGCCCTTTGAGTTTGAAATGTGAACAAAACACATACACATTAATACCTTGTGTTGAAATTTTAATTTTATTGAGAAAATAAGAGTGGAAGGATTCAATCTCCTGACCGCTTAATTAAAGAAACAGATTTTAAGTGAAGGTTTAAGAATTGTTTTATATCTTGCAATTAAAACAACTTAAATTTAACTAAATTTATTTAAATTTTTTATTAGACTTATATTTTATCATTTTTTTTCAACTATCAAGGTAAATTTTTAAGTTAACTTTCAGTCTCTTTTCAAACAATTTTAAAATGTAAAACAGCATTGTATTATTCATATGTAATAAGGGTTTCAAAGTGTGACCCAAGTTATGATTTAGGCAAGTGAATGCATGCATAGCACACCTGGTGCTTTTCTTGTGGAGTCAAAAAAGAAAGTTTCTATTGTAGTTACGATTTGTATAGCTATACAATCAACATCTCCAAGGCCCCAACGTCCATTTAGCACCATCTTTTGTGATGTATATATGTCGATGAATCATGACGCTGACTCTTTAAAATGCAATCCCAGTTCACGATATCAAAATATCAAATCATGCATGCATTATGCATTCTAGGGCTGCCAGATCATATATTCCTCCGACATGGTTTGCCAGATGTGCTTGCATGTCTTCAGACAGTTAGCCACGTAGCCGAGCAATAGCTTATGGCAGTTAACAAAGCTGAAATGCAATGATGCAAAGAGTTGATAAGCTTCGAGCTTCTTGATAATGTTCTTGGTTATTAATTATTTCATTGTTTGAAATAGGGTTAGAGATAAGTATGATCATTCACTAATCATCTTCTCTACTTGGACATGTGTATCAATTGAAATCAATCTGGTTAATTTGGTGTTTGAATGATTGAATATTGTGTGTATTTTACAGTAAAAGTTTTGTGTTTAAATCTTGTTAATTATGACTTAACGAGATTAAAGAAAAGTATAAATTATTTTCTATTACGTAATTTTTAATGGACTAAAAAAGTTCACATGAATTNCACATCAATTAGGGACCTAATAATATGAAACTTTATATTATAAAAAAAAATATATATGATAACAAGACCTTGAAAGATCACATCAAATCACTAGTATGTCACATAATGACTGATTACCACAAGCTACAAAAATGAAAAGAGGCTTATCCCAAAACACAATTTGCGTGTTCAATACGATTGACCTAATTCTACAATATAACCGAAAGCATTCATGAGGTTAACTTTTTGCGGTTTCTGGCTTTAAGTTCTTAGAGACTGGGAGAGAATATACGACAATAATTGATCCCTAACATCAAATATTTTGATTTTTTTTTATTAATCAAAAAAATGTTATTAGACCCACAAATAGTTGAGATAGTAATAATTAATAATATTTTTTAGTACTTTAATTACGATTTTAAATTTAAACACAAACTTATAAGTTGTAAAAACAATATCAGTTCCTCTCAGGTTTAATGCGCAATAATCATTTTTTTGTGTGGTTGAAGTTCTATGTGGAAAATTGAACTATAACATGTTTAATTACTCTGACTACGAATTCAAATACGTAACTCACAAGCTCTGAGATCGATCTCAGTATGGAGATTTAATTACTGGTGTCATTGTATTGTATATAAGGACAAATAGAGGGGTCAGGTACAAGGACGTTTACCAAAACTCCAACTAACTCCGCCCAGCTGGTCACATCACCTGCCTTATTCGCACTTTCACGGTATTGCATTGCCACTTGTTTTCCATTCAAACTTTGACAGTAAATTAACCAGTATTCTACTTTGACTAATTAACCCTTTTCATTATGTTAAAGGAAAACCAAGAGCCTTAAAAACTCATAAGTGCATATACTTAAAAACTCATTTCGTTATATAGGTGGAATATCTTTTATTGTGTAAGCTTTACTTTATAGTGGGCCAAAAAACATGTTCAAATAATAATATAAAGTAGGCTTAATTATAATTTTAGTTCTTTTATTTTAATAAAATGAACGATTTGATCATTCTATTTTGGAAATGGACTATTTTGTCCCTTTATTTTCATAAAATAAATAATTTTGGTTCCTCTCTTAATTTACTGTTAAAAATTTAATAGAGAGTGTTGATGTGAGATTAAAAAATTAAATTTT
>QAOA01001012.1:0-74883 GCA_003255065.1 Cercis canadensis | reverse complement strand
TATATATATATATATATATATATATATATATATATATATACTACTTAATCTTATTATAATGGTTAATTTTAGTATTTAAAGAGTCATGTGCATATCATATGCATTTAAATTGCTGATTTAGAATAAAAAATTAATTTTTTAATGTCACATTGATATTAGCCGTTAAGTTTTTAACAATACACTGAAAATAGAGGGACCAAATAGTTTATTTTCAAAATAAGATTATCAAATCATTCGTTTTATCAAAATAGGAAGATCAAAACTACAATTAAGTCTGTAAAATATTGTGACTTAATGGTATATATAAAGGCATTTGCTTTTCTTCGTTCAGGACTTGGCTCAAATCCTCACCAAGGCATTTAGTAAGACTTTTTCTTTGTTAGACCCAAATAGTATTTTGTTTCAAGTCATCGTATTTGCACAGTCATTTGGTTAAATAGTATTTTCAATAGGCTAGACATAAATAGCTTGATAATGGCTTAAACTAAACACAATGAGCTATTTCAGCTCACTTATAGAAGTTAAGAATAAGCACTTATAATAATATCATAATTGAATCCAGTCAAACGGCCATTAGCTTACAGTGAAGTCCTTTTCCACATTTCAAAGGTAATCAAATTAAGAAAACTACATTGGATGGCATATAATATTTGCTTTAAAGCTCAAACATAAGTTGTGAATGGTTTACTTCACTGGATTTTCTGGGTTATTTCTTAATGAGATTTCGCAATCTCTTATCCCAATGGCAATGTTACTTCCATATTGTTTCTTTGTAATCTTGGGGCTTGTTTTTCTTTGTTAGATATTGGAAGCTTTGTTTCTAACCAAGGACTTGGAAGTTAACAAAGGAAAGAGAAAACCATGATAACAACGCTTCAGGAGCACAAGGGTTGAAATAGGGAGATTGATAGAAACCCCTAGATGGGTGCCATCAAAATACCAATTCTTGTTCACCTAGGCAATACAGACATGCACAATAATTAGATAGTGACACATAGAAATGAATAATGGAGGTGAACCAAAGTGTCAAGAACTGATTCAACTTAAAAAACACATTAATTAGATAATGACACAGAGACATAAATAATAGAGGTGAACCAAAGTGCAAGTCAAGTATATGAGAACCATGAAAGTTCATGAATTAAGGCCACAAGAAAGTGAGAACAAAGAGATGAGGATGTAGGGGAATTGAGTGATTGTCATCGTCTGTTTCTTTCACTCAATATGTGTAGATTATAATCTAAGTTGGACCCATCTAATTAATTTGACAAGAATGAAGCTAAAAATCTCAGATATTGTGTTGTAACTTTTTTAGTACATGGCCTATTTATATAATTTGTGTTCGATGATGAAAAATTGTATTTTTCTATGGTTGCTAAGAAGAATTTATGTATTTAAAGCTTCTATTGTAGGTGGAAATTAGAACCACAAATTAAATATTTTTTAAAAAATATACCCTCCATTGAAATAGGTTTGTTTGGGATCTTCTCAATTGTTCCCTCAATAGGATGGCTACCTATTTTATGATTATGGCAATTCATTTCAATGATTTAATTTTTTTTTTTTTTTATATAGCATAGTACGGAAATTCTTTTTCCCTGACCGTTTGATGGATAAACTTGAACTTCATTTTCACCAAAAAAAAAATAATAATAAATTGAACTTTATATAAACTTTGAAATTTGCCCATAATTCTTACATTCGAATCTATACATGCCTTAAGTAAGAAAAATGTTATTTTTTGGTAAGTAATGGGAAAAAATTGACCAAACTCACTTAAATTCAAATGAAGTCATATGTATATATATATATGAAATGCTTAATTATAAATGCAATAATAGTATGAATATGTCACTAAATGTAATTTAATTAGAAATGAAGTCACTATTTACCTACAAGCAAAATTATAAAAACATAAATTTTAAGGGTTTGACCAAATAGTAAAGATACAATAAGTTCATTCAAACTAACTAAGATTTAAATCTTGGGACCAATACCTAAAGAAAATTTTTCTCTTAAATGTACCAAGCCAATATGAAAGTGCGGCCTTAAGATCGCCCAAGAATGGACTTAGTTTCAATGTGTGAAAGTTAGTCCAATAATACCCTTATTATTAAAATAAAAAATAAAAACAAAAATATTTAATTTATAATAAAAAAATTGAATAATTTGCAAAGAAATCTTGCATTTAAATTTCTGTATTGTTATATACAAAAAAATATAGTTGCACGAATAGCCTTACTCTCAAATTGCGGGAGAGAATTTTCTGAATATTCAAAATTAGAGCTAAAACCACTAATAAATCAAATTAGTTTCACCCACCCGAGCTCCCATGAATAATAAATTATAATGAAAATTTTGATTAATTTGTGTTGCAAAAGCTGTGATATTATAATTACAGCTAACGATGCGCGTAAGCAAACTAGCAAAGTGTAAAAGCGCGCGGCAAACATGGATCTAAGACTAAAAATGAATAATAAATCTTAGCTGGGGCTAACAAGTTCCAACCTTTCATAGCTTCCCTTTCAAACCGCAACCCAAGAAGGACAGATGGGCTCCAGTTCATTAACTAATTGATGTGCTTCAACTCTTAACTTATGAAAGCTACTACTATTCACCAAAAAAAAAAAAAAAACTCATGAAAGCTACGATATACCAATATCTTCATTTTACAAGTCTTCCATACAAACATCACCACAAAAATTGAATCTAGATATAAATATATTACATTGTTTTTCATAATTTTGTACTATTTAGACGCCACGATTTGACTGAGTGGTGTTTGATATAGAGAATCTTTTATTTTTAACTATATTATTTTCTTAGGAATCTTATTTTTAGGAATTATTCATTCTCAACAAAATTTTATTCTCATGTTTGGTTCAATTAGAACATACTTAGAAATGCTATCAATTTTTCCAAAAATACCCTGAGTTTTATGTTTGCTGCTCTGCCCACAAAAAAACCCTTCCCTCGGTCTCGTTACGGCAACTCCGCTGCACCGCCACCGCTGCGCACTAAAATCTTCAGCCTATCTTCGTAATCCTTCTTCTGCCTCTTATAGCTAAACACCACAGTCCTATAAAATATAAAGAAGAAGACTACTCCCAGTGCACTAGCCACATTTGAATTCGTCGCCAAATCAGCCCACATAATTGCCGTACGCTAGTAATTGACCCCTGCCTCACGCAATGACTCCACATATTTCCTTTTCCTTATCTCCCTCTTTCTATTCCTCTCCTCCTCTTTCTTTTACTGCTTCTTAGCTTTCTCCATCATCGCTCTCTCCTCCCTAATCATGTTCAGTTCCTCTACCTTCTGCCTCTGTAACTCCCTCCTAACTTGCCTAAACTCCGCAGCTTTCTTTGATTCCTTCTTCAGCTTCAAAAACTTGGTTAAAATAGCAGATGGCAAGCTCCACAAGAAACCCAAATAAGGCAAAGGTAACTCCGAGAATGTGGGAGAATGAAGAAGGGTAAAAGAATGAAAAAAAAAAACATAAGAAACTTTTCACTTTTTCAAGAATGTTAAAATATTTTAAGTACCAAACACCACCTAATACACAAAAAAAGAAAAATTATATGGAGATATACTTTTAAAATTGTTCACAGGAACACAATTTTGCTACACGAAAGTTAATCCGAAAATACTTTTATTGCTAAAACGAGAAAAAAAAATTACTAATTTTGAAACAACATAATGCAAACAAAAAACACAATCTTGTACAATACAACACAACCCCGCGTTAGCCGCCACGCAAAATTTTAAGGCTGCATGAGTAATTAATTTATTTAATTAGATCAATGATTTCACTCATGACACAGTTGTCATTCTCTTGCCGTAATTAGACGTGATACTCCATATTGAAATGTTAAAACCATTGCTTGCTGTTGTTGGAATATGTTTTATTCATTAATCTAATGTTAATCAGTATCTTAAGAAAACGAGTTCTAGATTTAAAAATTGAACAGAAACCGCGGGTTTTGAAGTCAAATAATCCCTGTTATACAGATGTTCAAAACATGATGTAGGCCATTCTGCAGAAAAAATACAAAATAAAAAGAGGGACTTTACGACACTTCCCTATCTTTGGGCCCAAGAAAACAGCTAGAGTCCTTCTCAAATATCTACTTGTTAAATTTAATACGAATGACATTTTTTTTATTTTTTTATGAGGCGGTGCTTATTATTTTTTATATGAAATTAATTTTTGTTCAAATTTTGATGTGTTCTGACCACTAATATTTTTAATGAGTATCGAGATTTGCCTCATATGCAACTCAGTTTATATCAAGAAATGATTTATCTTAAAAGGTTAATTGAGAAAATGTGAGCATAAATATTTGATTTTCTGATCATTTAATCAAAGAAGTTCTCATATTATATCGAGAATTGATTCAACTTAAAAGTTTAAACTATTAAATGAATACCCATAAATAATTTTATATTTAACAATTTACCAACACACCTAGTAATTAATATGAGTAATATTAATTTCACAACTTTTAAATGATGCAATCGATAAATTTGTGCATATAAAAATTGTGCAACAAATTTTAATGATTCAATAATTTGTGTACTGGTGCCATGTATATAGAACTCGAAGGGACAGTTGTCCTTGATGATATTTAGGGGTGTGACATGATTAAAGGGACACAAGTCATTATCTTAACATTATATATTATTAATTTTCAGCACAATTTGCGAACACAACTTTTTGGTGTTGTATATATAAGGCAACCACTTCCCTTGTAAACGTATAATTTCATACCCAAAAATTTGTGTCCTAAACCCCATTTCCTCCCTCTCTCTGTTCAAGAACTCTGCTTTTCAAATCCTGCCCTGCCCTCTTAAGTACTGTGTCTTTTGTTAACTGAAAGAAGAACCAAAAGAAATGGGTGCTCTTGATTTTCTTTCAGATTACTTCACAGTTTCCACCCCAAAAAAGAAACGCAAGCCAATGCAGGTTTTCATCACCTCCTATCCCATTTCCCTCTCTGTTTCTCTCTTTTTGTGTTAATGGTTAGTTTTTGAAGCAAAACCTGATTTTCTTTTCTTCTTTTCTTATAGACAGTTGAAATCAAGGTGAAAATGGACTGTGATGGCTGTGAAAGAAGAGTTAAGTCTGCTGTTTCCAACATGAAAGGTTCATACCTATTTCTCTCTCTCTCTCTCTCTCTCTCTCTCTCTCTCTCATGTCTCTGTCTCTAAAAGAGGCTTCAAGCCTAAATTTTACAAAGCAAAAAATGGAAGAAGCTATTCTACCTTCACCTTCCCTGCAGAGCTTATGATTTTTTGACAGTTCATAGGGAAGTCATGCAGGAGACTCTCTAAATTACTCTTTTCTCCTTCTAACCATTAATAACTCGGCCTTCTTTTATGGCCAAGATCATAGTCTCTGTGAGACAGCGGTGCAGAGTTATTTAATATTGGTCCTCAGAAACATTCAAAGTGAGTCAAAAAGTTGAGAAGTTTTGACCTTTAAAGCAGAGTAACTGCTAGACAAGGAAACGTTTCTGCGTGACTCTGTCAGAGAAACTGACATAAATTTTCTAGGGAAATTATTACTGCCATGTATCCTTTCCCACTTCCATTCAATTATGAACTTGTCTTAAATCCATATATATATGGAATTATATTTTAAGAAAATCTTAATTTCTCATCTCTTCTTCTCTATCAACCAGTAAAGCTTTCAAACTGCCATGTATATATATATATTGATCTTACAAAATTCATTTTTTTTAATTCGCATTTTTGCACTCATGGGTATCTTTCTTCTATCTTCATTTTATTAATTTTGATTGATTTCTAAAAGGTTTAATTGAAAGTATTAACCTTTATCAGTTGAGAGTTATTCTATTTATACACCATTTAAGAATTACATTTATGACACGTGGGTCGGATAACTTGTATGTAGGTAGCATTATTTATTATTTAATAAAACTTTTTGGTATTAAAACAAAGAGTTCATTATAATTTAAGCTAATTATTTTTGAAACAATTAATACTACAGGTGCGAAACAAGTGGAGATAAACAGAAAGCAAAGCAAGGTAACAGTGACTGGGTACGTGGATCCAAACAAGGTGTTAAAGAAAGTGAAGAGCACAGGGAAGAGAGCAGAGTTTTGGCCCTATGTTCCTTATAACTTGGTGGCATATCCATATGTAGTTGGGGCATATGACAAGAAGGCACCCGCTGGTTATGTGAAAAACGTTGTGCAAGCACTCCCTGCCCAAAATGCACCTGAAGAGAAGTATACCTCTCTCTTCAGTGATGAAAACCCTAATGCATGTTCAATCATGTAAACAATATCATCAGCTGTAGACAAAAGGGCTTACAAGTTCCTTTGGTAAATTTTGGGGCTATTTTGTACTTAGATGTGGTTGTGTTTAGTAGGAATACAAGTTTTGCTTGTGGGTTTCTAGAAATGAAGAGAACAAGTTTTATTTTTACCTTGTACTCATGCTTAATGATCATCTTTGTACCAATACCTTTTTTTTTTTTTTATTTATGTTTATATTGAGTAATGTTACTTGCATACTATTTATATTCACATTAGTGTACACGCTAGCCTGATTAACACTTAACACTGTATGAGTTAGAAGATTGCTAAATACACAAACTTAGAGTTGATATTTGATTCATTATCAATGTAAACTTTTATTCACTATCAATTAGCAATTGAATAAAGCTACTTTTATGGTCTTGAATTAAAAGATTGAATAGCTTACAAGAGATAATTTTAAGTTTAAAAGTATGTTCTAACATATGTGTTAGATATAAAATTATTCTTGAGTTTTCACCTAACAGCTTAAGGTTTTAAATTGAATTGGTTTTTGATATGATATCAGGGCCTCTTTCACCAAGCAGTCAAGAGGTCAAACACCTGACAGCTTAAATTTTAAATTGAACTAGTTTTTGATATGATATCAAGGCCTCTTTCACCAAGCAATCAAGAGATCAAACACCTGACAGCTTAAATTTTTGTGTTGAATCGATTCATGACAGTATGTATCAAAAGAAAAAAGTTAAAAGGGATTACCACATATACATCATTGAAGTTATTAACACATTTTATCTAAAATATAAATTTTTAACACATTTTTATATGTAACAATACATGACTCATTAACGGTGTAAAACTATTTAATTGAGTATAAATATTGGAGAAATGAATATTTGAACTTACATCAATCTTCTAGGAAATCACATGAATTAATTGTGTTGTGAATATTTATGTTCTTCTATTACACACCTTTTTCAAAGAAAGATTATGCGTGCAAATAAACAATTAGTATGCAATATTTTGGAAGCTAAGCTTTTTCCTATGCTGATATATATTACCTACCTTTCGTATATATTATATGTAAAAGTAACTACAACTGACGATGAGGCATTAAGTAACCCAAATTTAACGGGATTTACCTTTAAGAATGCTGCAATTATGGAATCAGATAGGGTGCAAACTTTCAGATAAGAACAAATGAAAGAAAATGGAAACTTCTATTAACTTTTAAGCAGATTACTTAAAAAATTGTTTATGATTATAACATCACTAATTAATGGTTGCTTAATTGGGCTTGTCATGGTCGTCAAACAGTAGAAGATCATCGTATCTTGCTTTCCCTTTAATTTTGGGATTACAGACCAAAAAGACAATGAATTAGAAGTAGACACTCTCGTGTTGTGGTATTTTAATGCATTATTAGTGGGGGATTTGGAAAAATATCACACAGTAAAATGTTATCTAATTAACTTATATATAATTAAGGAAAATAATCAAGTTAATCTACGTATGTCTTTTTCGTTGAGCACTAACGCCTAAGCCACTAAGCTAAATTGTATTGAAGTTGTGTGTGTGTGGTATGGGAAGTACCTTTCAATTAACGTGGAGAATCACTATTGAAACCACACTTAGGGATGGGAAGATAAGCTATTCTCTTCCTTTAAACACTTTAGGATTATTTAACCAAGTAAAGCTTTTTACCTTCTTGTACTCCATCAACCGCCAATCTCCTCCGAAGTTAAGATTTCAAGTTTCATTCTTCATTGATACGATAACTCCACTAAAAAATCTAGCTTTTAACCAAATATATTGCATGTAATATTAATATATCAAAGTGATACTTGGAATAGTAATGGTTGTTTTTCTTTATTTTCTTTAGGAGTAATGGAGATTTGGGCTATTCGAAAAGCGCTTCTTCTGGTTTGGATTTACAAATTTTATTACTTTTGATATGATTTACAAATTATTTCTTTCTGACTATGCCTGATTTGGTGCTGGTGATGGGATTTGATAAAATGAGAATACCTGCAAAGATATGTAACAAAGGTTGGGTGTTTATGCCCGAGCTCCAATGCTTAAGTCAATAATGTCGAGATATCAGATAAAAGTCTAATAATCTTAAGCCTTTTAAATTAGGAGAAGAACCTCCTCATTACCTGTCGTCCCTGCTATTTATAGGGAAATCTGGAAGTTTAAAGGGTCAAGGAAATATTTTTAGATATGGACTTTGATGGTGATGTGTTTTGATCGCAATGGGCTTAAAGTTGTATGGGCTGAGATATTGGGTATTTACACTTTCTAAATCAAATCTATTCATTTCTAATTATAAGATGTTCTAAATACACTGTAAGAGAATCTGAATATGTGATTATTCACCTAAAATCATTTTTATCAAAACAAACTTAGCCTAAGGGAGAAAAACGATATATATCAATACACTTTTTGACTTCTACATTCTTCTAATAGAAATCAAACCAAGCATGCCATGTATTCTGAAAAGTGACATAAGGGCTAAGATTTAGCCATGTCTGTGGAAGTTTGCCACGTCTATTGGCCCCAAATCAATAGGTGCAGGAAAATGAGAGGCGAGTGAACATTTTTCATATCCCATAATCATTATCTCAGGGTTGCTACTTGGTTTAAGATTACTCCAAAGTAGCTTTTGGAGATTAGATTCAAATCAAGATACGAGTACTTCATTTACTTGCCGTTGCCTTCCTCGCTTTTTGTCTCTATCAAATAAAATTATTGGTCGGTGATCCCTTATGGAGTATAAAGGCAAAGGATTTTAACCACAAATAGGGGAGTAGCTAGGATCCAATTCATAATGAATATTCAAAGATTGCAGATTGAAAGTCATACACTAAGGAGGGTAGGTTTTGCAGGTTCTTCCCTTTCTGTCTGTTGTATATATACAGGACCATAAATTATGCTCTTAGAGGATATCCCATTTGAGAACAAAATATTATATACCTTAAACTTACTTAAATTTTCTTCTTTCAAGCTTAAATTTACCAATTATATTATGATCAATTAATGTATAATTAAAAATATGAGCATAATTAACATGTAATTAAGTAGCAATGTTCTATATTTATATATTACTCCATCTTTATATCAAGTTAGGCTTATTTTTTTATTTGTTTCTTTCCTTTTGAGAAGAGGGTCGGAAAGGAGAGGACCCCCCATCTTTGTATTCTATAACCTAATCATCAAAGAAGTGGCAAGGCTATTATTTGGCAAAGGAGTCCCCACTAGGGAACAAGAAGCACAAGTAAAGCATTATTGTTCTTTTGGCATTGCATGAGAGTTCATTTGTCTTAGCAAGGAAGTAAAAAAAGAAATATACTTAGTTCTCATCGCTTTTCTTTTCTGTTCTTTTGGAGTTAGGAAATTGGATAATTGTGGGCTGCAAGTGCATTCTTTTGTAATGTGTGGACTTCTTTTTCTGACTCCTTCTTAGCTATTAGGTGGATCCGTGGAAGCTTGTGATCCATGGGATACCAAACAAGGAAAAGTGTGTCAATAATATGCATATAACACATGTAAAGAAGATTCGTAAATGATGATATGGACTTAAGAGATTTACGTAAAGAGAATGAGTTAGTTTTCATTATGTAACCTCTACTAGACTTCACCAAGAAAAATGTGCTTAACTATTGGACTTAGATGTAGATATACTTCACATTGAAGTTATGTATTTTATATTTATATGTCAAGTAATTAAGAGTGATCATGTAATCTTTCAATCACTCATAAAACTGAAGAACTTCTCATGTACAAGTTCAAAAGTTAGTATTTATGTTTGTGGGATATATTATCTTCTGTCAAAAGAAACAAAAAAAATTAATAAATACGAGTTACATTATATATTTGTTATGATCGATAACCAAAGTCTCAAATTAACTTGATATCTACACAATTTAAAAATTAAAAAAATTTGAGAAACTAAATTTTTGATTGATACTACGAGTATCTCTACTTTACTCAATTGGACGTGAAATTAATCTCGTTTGAGGAGGATTAAGTTAAGTTAATTCTTCCTCTCCTTTTTTTCCGCTATCTTCTAACACGATATTCTCCCTAGCTAGTTAGCCTATAGCAAGCAAAATAGAGAACCAGAAATGTAAAAAGAAGAAGGAAAGAAAAAAAAGCAATAAAAGTGAAAGAAAAAAAGGTGATTAAAGAGTTTAGTATAGAGTACCAGAGAACTGGGTTTTTTGGTTTGGTAGTTTTTCTCCTTTAGAAGCGTGGAAAGCAATATAGAAAGCATTTTGGTTGTTATTGAATAAAAAATAAATTTTTGGATGAGATATTTTGGAAATAGACTTTTTTTCTTTTTTTTNTGAGATATTTTGGAAATAGACTTTTTTTTCTTTTTTTTTTCTGTGAAAGTAAAAGACTAAATTTTTAACAAATAGGATATGTATCAGTAAACAGTTGTGGGCTTTTTTCTAAAACAAATAGCCAAATTGGGCTCCATCTGTTAGATCCAGAAGTCGGTTTCAACACTTAAGTTTTAATGTGCAGCTGCCATTTTTAGCCCAATTGAGAAAGGTCAAACTTAATCATANATTGAGAAAGGTAAAACTTAATCATAAATGATTATTATGTTTCTTCCCTGGCCTGAATCATATATAACTATTGGGCCCCTCATTTACAATACCATGGTATATTGGCAAATCAATATCACAAGAAAATTGAAAATTGAAATAATTTATACTATTATTAGTAAAAAAATTCACATTAATTATTTTAGTCAATAGATATGTAAGACTTATAAAATATACAATTTAAATCATTTTAGTAATTAATTGTACATGTAGTATCAATACCAATCATATTATTGAAAAATTGTATTAAACTTGTCAGCAACAAGGAAAAAAAAAAAGAATTTCTTTGTTTTGATAAGAAAAAACTTATGAAACTACAGTATTGAATAATAAATACCATATATATATATATAAAGTTTAATTGGGCTAACAAAAAATATTTATTATATCTAATATGTAATAAAAGAATGTGATTACTATGTTATTATCCTTTTATATTATTCATTTATGCTATACTCTCCATTTATGTATGTGACCTAATAAGAGTTACAATGTGATTTTGGTGTCATTGCAAAGATTTCAAAAAATTGAGTCATTCAGTATATGTCAGGATACACAGTTCTTTATAAAATATAAAAACGATATAATATAAGAAAACATACCAAAAAATAATTTTTTAAATTTATTGTTTGACACGCTTTCTTATATTATGTTGTTCTTATATTTTATAAAAAAAAAAAATTATGTATTCTATCAGCTCTTTGACCAGATTAGGGTAGTTAGAAAATTTAAATACTAAAATAATGTAGTTTGAAAGTAATTTACCAAAATAATGTAGTTTTTAAAAAATAAAAAAAATTTAGACTGCGAGCCCCATCGGACACTCCGAGGGCCCGCGCACGTCCTCAAAGGACACTCCACCAGCCCCACAACGTGTCCCCACATATAAGTCCCTAAAAGGCATGCCATTTGGCACATTTTCAACAGCAATGAGACCAGCACATTTGTAAAACCGAGGAGGAAAATACAAGGACAAACAAGCCATAGGACCTACAGCGTGTTCAATCAGAACATGTCACGGGGCCTCTGGCGTGTTCGGTGGNTGGCGTGTCCGGTGGGCCCCATACTTCCCAACTTTGTTTTTTTTTTTTAATTTTGAATTTTTTAAAAATGCATTATTTCGGTAATATACTTTAAAATTACCCTATTTTGGTAAAAAACTTTTTACACTGCATTAATTATGTCAAATAGCTTATTTTATCACATATTAAATAATTTATTTTTTCAAAATTTTTTACACTGAAATTACATGATAAATTTCATTAAGTTTCATTTAACTAAAGAGAATATGTAAAAATAAATAAATAAATGTGCATTAGTTTGTCCCCCAAATTGGTGAGTTCCAACTGTTACCATTTATGAGTTGCCAATACTAAAACGGGGCTAGAACTGGACCAGATTCTTTTGATCCAAATCTCTTCCTTCTCTCACCTACAAATTTTTACGAGCAGAAAGAAGCAGGAGGTGATTCAGAGAATTTGACTCTCACTCGAGCTTCACAACAGAAAATTACATTGCATAGAGCCCCAGATGACAGAGACACCCCATGGCCTATGCGGTCAGTGGCAGTTAAAGCTAATTATGGCAGAACAAAATCACAACCTTGATGAAGAAGCAAAGACATAAAGAAAGAAAAAATACAACTTTTGGTAGAGAGAAAGAGAAAGAGAGAGCATTTGCAGGTGCTGGGGAAGGGAGCAAGTAATGATGGACCTAACAAGCCTAACACTGAACCTCCTTCTCCCATAGCCTTTAAAGTTCTTACATACTTGCTTCACTTTTTACTGCCTTTGTGTGATTGCGTGCACCCTCTAGTGTCACATACGCCTATGCAGTGAAAGACCAGCAAAACAAACCTGCTTCTTATGCTTATGACATGGATCACGAGGTGAGGTGAGGTGAGGGCGAGTTCCAACCAAATAAAACTCACAAAATCACAGTCTCTCTCTCCTTCTATGTCTATCTTTTTTTTTTTTTCTTCTTTTTATAATTCCCTATCTGTGTATCTGAACCAGAAGTTGTTTTAAAAGGGTTATGTGTTTGGGAATTGTGACGGCTAAAAAGTGGATTTTAGCTTTGTTTTTTCTCGTGGATTTGACTCCTAAATTTGAGCTCAACTATGCTGAGGCTCAAACCATTGTGTTTTTCTTTGCTTGGTTTGGCAAAGGACCACCACCTTTGTTCTCTTGCATCGGAGCTCTTGAAACTTTCCCTTTTTAAATTTTGAAGCCAACATTCTCTGGTTACTCTCTAGTTCCCTTTTAGCTCTATATAATTACTGAAGAAAATGATACTTTTTCCAAAATTGTATAAAGTGTAAGTTTGACTTAAATTATTTGATTAAAATTTTAGTACAATCATGTAAATTTTTATAAGTTTAAAATATGAATGTAATCATGGTCAAAAAAGAAAAAAGTATGCATAATAGTGTAAATAAATGACTCTTAGATGTCTTTATCACAAATAATAATTTAGGTAATATTCACAGTTCAAAATTGTTGTCAAATGCAAAACAAGCTAATAAAATATCATAATACCCCTACATATTGGTCAAATTGGCTTAAATTTAATCATGGGTGGTTAAATAATAAAAGTTTAATCCGTTATATGAAGCTAGTTTATTCATTAAATATGTTTAAATATGATATTTGATTAATCATATCAAAAAATATATATATGATGTGTGATTAAGATGTGATAACTCTTCAACTATCTTTGTTAAAAAGTATCAATTAAGTTATTCATACTCTATAGTATTTTTAAAAAATAATTATTGTTTAGGTTATAAAGTTTGTAAAAAAAAAAAACATAAGCTTTTTTTATACATATTAATTTTAACTTGGTTCTTTTAGCATTATTTATGTGAACAATGAATTATTTGTGTTACCCTTATGATTATTTTTAGGATACTCATATACCGTAACCATTAACTATATATTGTATGAATGATAACTATATAAAGTCAAAAGAATACCCATATATCTCTCAAGAGAGAAATACCAAAAAATAATCATGTAGGTTAGAAGGATACCTACTTATGTTAGTGTAAATTTACATTTACTTATAACAAATCTTACTTCTTAGAGGCCATTATCTCATTGGTGATGATTTTTGTTTGTGAAAAAATTATTTTCCCATATTAAAATATAAATTATGGTGCAGTATAGGCTATAATCACATACTATGCTCATTAACCACATATTTAATTAAAGATATCCACATACAATTCAGAAGATACCACATAATTTTTAGAGAATAAGAAACAAATAAAATCATACAAATAAAAAAGACACTCAATTACAATCTGAAATTATCAAAGAATAAAATAAATGGTTCATTGTTCATATAAATAATATTAAAAAATTAATTTAAAATTTATATATATATATATAAAAGGTGAAAGGAACCCATAACACATAAGTAAATTGTCATTTGTGTGTCATAGGTTCCTTTCACCTCTATTGTACTCAAGTATCTTTCACTATAGAGTATTTTTTTTTTCCGGTGTTGACTATAAATGGTAAAACAACTAGTCCGCAGTTGCCTTCTTGATAGTCAATTATGACTTAGAAAGTTCCCACACTCACATAAACCAACCAGCAGATTGCTGCATAAAGAAAAAAACCTATCATTATGTAATTGACTCTATTTCTATTGGAGTTTATAAAAACCACTCATACATGTAAGCACCATTATAGGAGTTGAGTAAATAATATTATTAGAAATGATGATGATAAATATTGAAATATTTTATTTGTAAGATTTAAGGTTTAAATCTCATTGTTAATAATATTTTTTGATAAATAATTTATACATATTTTTTAAAATTTATGACATGTTTTTGCTTTGAAATAAAATAATATCTTAGCTTGCATAAAAAAGAATGATGATGTGAATTAAAACCAAAAGAAGAAATTTCAGTGGTGTGTTTTGATAATAGATAAGAATTCTGGGCTGTTCTGGGGAAAAAAGTGTTTGTCCTCGAAACTGAAACCCACATAGGAGGGCCCACAAAGTCACGGGAATACGTGAATACCATTAGCCGCGTATTATTATCAGTTTATCATAACTGTGATCGCGTCACATTCAAAATCTCGTTTAACAGTCCCGGTCTAAGCATTATTTTGAGGTAATTGACACGATGGTAAAACTTGAATAAAAAATTAGAAGAAAACTTTGGGTATGTTTGTTTTTGTTTTTTTTAATTTTAAAAAATTATGTTTAAAATTGATCTGCAAAAAAAAATTATAAAAAAATCTTTTTGATAAATTATTTTAAAAATAATTTTTAAATAATAAATTAGATAATTATTTATAATTACCATTGTGCTATTAATGAAAATAATATGTTCTTTATCTTTTACTTGTTTTAGAAACAAAAATCTCTTATTTTTGTTTTTTATTTTTATTTTTAGAATAATATTTTGAGAATAAATTTTTAAAACATTAAATAAAAACATCTCTATAAGACAAATTTTTTTATTTTATTTTTTAAAAAAATAAAAAATAATTTTTAAAAATTGAAATCAAACAAGCCCAATTTTGGTGTGTAAAATTTCATCGTGATACTATAATTATTGAATAAAAAAACAAATAAATTATTATGAAAATAAAATAAAATAAATTTCTTGATAATTACAAATAAGCTGAAAAAGAGTAGGGTTTTTGAAAATATATACTAAGCTAAACTTACTAAGATGATGCTTATCTGATTTTTATTTTCTCTAATAAATAATAGTAGTTGTAGTGATTTAATTAATTAGTATGAGGGAATGAAATGAAGAGATAGAAAAGATAAAATGTAGAAAAGTAAATTTTGGAGAAAAAATCAACAATTTTGTTAATGACAAAGTACTGAATGATGATTGTATATTTTTAAAATTACACTTATTTAATTAACCTCATTACCTATTATTCTTTCCTTTTTGTTTCATGAGCAAAGGTATTTTTATGTTAACTTTAGGCATCATACTAAGTGGCTCATCAGATAATTTTAAGGGTACCTTTTTTATATCGGCTTGTACATTTTAAAAAAAAAAAAANGAGTGTTGGTCTTAGAATTTAAAGTTTGACTAATTTAGATAAATATATTGCATTTATTAGGTGTTATCTAAGGGCACTTTACTTCTAAAGAGTATTTGGCATTTTTTATTCTTGTTTTATCATTTTCATTTTAAATATGAATTTTTTGTTTCTCTACTTGGGATATAGGTTTTGATTTAGAGTTAGTGCTTCTCTTTTCTTAATGGCATGGTATCATGTACTTGATCAAGTTATTAATGTGGTAAGATGTGAAAATAATGGTAACCCTAATTCTATTAGGAATATCAACTAATTTTAATGAGAATAAAAATATAATCTTAATCCATTTCATTAATTCTAAATTAAACTCAATTTCTCAATTACAAACCCTAATCTCATATCATACTGCATTACTAATTAAATAAGCAAACTAACTAAATTAGTATTGTTATGATTGAAGACAATAAAGAAGAAGTGATAAAGTCCAAAGTCCTAAAACAACACATTCCTTATAAGAAGTGAAGGAAGGAATGTATTGACCCAAAAAAACACACAATTAAACATCTCTTCACAACATTATAGAGAGTGAAGGACTCCAAAAGCAGTCATTGAAATTGCATCATTCTGGTTTTTATATAAAGCATCTTAGACTTGGCTGTGTTCTAGACTTCTCAAACCTAATCCCACTGATCTCCAACCTCCAAAGGACTCCAAAATTATACTAAGTTCAAAAAATAGCAAAGTTGTGCCATGTGATCCTTATGTGAGAAAGACTTAATGGTTCCAAGACTTAAAACATGAGAACGGACAAGTTCTATAGGGTGCAAACCAAAAGGGGAGCAAATCAATGCTTTTCTTGTTTGCTACTTGATTAAAACCAAAACATAGAACATAGTGTTTTCCAAGGAAAAAAACAAAAGATAAACTTAAAATAGAGCAAATAATATTGTTAAAAAAAAATGTGAGGGTTACACTATACTTTTCTTAGTTGATTGAGACTCATTCAATAATTTTAGTGTTATTGAAAATATATTAAAAAAATTAAATCACTAAACATAAGTTAGAATATACAACTTTTTTATAAAATATAAGAATTGATAAGATATAAAAATAATTTTTTAATATTATAAATTTTTATATTTTATAAAAAATTATGTATTTTAACATATATTAAATAATTTAATTTTTAAAAATTTTATATTAATAATAAAATTATATTATAAATTTTAGTGAGTCTCACACAATTAAAAAAATGTAGACTCACCAAAAAATAATAAAATTATCACGAGAAACAAGAGGGGTATATTGAGAAGCGACAAAGAGTACAGAGTAAGAGTTGGGCGTGTCAAGTCGCTGTTCTTCTTTTATTGTTTCCCGCCAGTATTTAACGTTAAATCACATCATTTCAGAATTCAGAGCAATCCCCCTATTCTCTCTCTCTCTTTTCTTTTTCTTTCTCTATCTCCCACTTTTTCTTTGAATTTTCCCTTGACTTTCATCTCTCTCTCTCTCTCTCTCTCTCTCTCTCTGCATCTTCCCTTTTCCTGTTTGTGATTTTCTACTGTTTGTCTTGCCATTTGTTGTTACCTTTGCATTATTCTCACCATTTTTATTTTAATGCATGCTATCTTAGCTCAGTGGGTACCGCTACTCACTTGTAATTTAGTTTTGGTGTAACTCATAGTATAAAATTAATATTATTATAAAAATATTAAAACATTAAATTACTTTATCTATATTAAAATAGTTAATTTTTTTGTAAATTACATTTAATTTACTATACTATCAAATTCGTGTCTAAAGTTTCAGCAGAAGCTCCTTCTACTATTAAGAAGGGGTAACGGAAGCTCAATAAATAGGGAAACTTAGCCGTCCCTTTATATTTATATTTTATTCTTGAGCTCAGCTGAAGCCCCATGTGCCTTTGTTTTGTCTTCTTTTGAGAACTTGAGAGGGGAAGAAGAGTAGCTGAGGTAGCACAGAAAGAAAGTAGAATCTATAAATTGTAGAAACTCACATGCAACCCCTTTTACCCCCACTGCCTTAGTGCCTTAGCCTAGTTTTTTGGTTCCAAATTAGAGAGAGAGAGAAAGAGAGAGTGAAAAGAGGGAGCGTGTTTCATTCCAAACAGCACTGAAGAAATGACTAAAGAAGAAGACTTTAAGCTCCTTAAAATCCAGGTCTTTCTCCCCCTTATCCACCACCACATTCTTTCTGCCTTTTGAGCCTCTTTTTTCATTTATGGTTTAATCTTTTNCTCCCCCTTATCCACCACCACATTCTTTCTGTCTTTTGAGCCTCTTTTTTCATTTATGGGTTTATCTTTTTTTTTTAAATTTTAATTTCGTTTTCTCTATGAACACAGCAAAGTTGGGTATTGTTCTTTTCCTGAGGAATCTTTCTGTTTTTTTGTTGTTTGCTTTGTTGTTTCTTCTTATTTTTTTCATCTACAGACTTGTGTTCTCAAAGTGAACATTCACTGTGATGGGTGTAAGCAGAAAGTGAAGAAACTCCTTCAGAGAATTGAAGGTCCTCCCTTTCTTTTCCATTTCCTGTCTTGTCCTTACTGTTGACTCTCTTTGCTCTCATTACTGACTACAATATCTTATCTGCATTGTTTGGTTGAGGAGAAAATTGTACGGAAAAAGAAAAATTGGGAATTACTCTGCTAGATGAAACTCATAACAATGCACATTTATTATAGCCATACCAAAATTGAGTGCTAGCAACATTATTTAGGAACATTTAGGAGGGTTATTCTAAATTTATTGAAAACCAAGCAATTCTTTTTTTGCCCATTTTATAATGATTTTCCCCATAAGGAAGACAAGGCAAGAATCTTCTGTTTTTCAAATTCTTTTGTGTAAAGTTCACTCCTTTAAATGGTAATTAGTCTGATTTTACTATAGGATCTGGGTTATGTGAAGGAATTTGTAAAGTACTGAAATTTTTGGTGAAAATTAAATGAGTGAGAAAAGTTTACCACATTAAAGAAAAGATCATCTGGGCTTGTTCCTTAGAGAGTGGGATTGATAGAGTTTGTGCATTCTCGAAGGTGGAGATACAAAAATAGGAGTTGATCTTGTAATTTATTAGTGTACTTGTAATTGATGTTTGTGGTTTTCGCTTGTGTTCTTTTGACCCTTTCTTTTGCAGGTGTTTACCAAGTTCAGATAGATGCAGAACAGCAGAAAGTGACAGTTTCAGGAAGTGTGGATGCTGCAACTTTGATCAAGAAGCTGGTCAGAGCTGGAAAACATGCTGAGCTTTGGTCTTCTCAGAAAGCAAATCAGAATCAGAACCAGAAGCAGAAGAACAACTGCATCAAAGATGACAAGAACAAAGGGCAAAAACAAGGAGGACTGGCCAAGGGGCTTGAGGCATTCAAAAATCAACAGAAGTTTCCTGCTTTTTTCTCTGAAGAGGATGATGACTACTATGATGAAGATGATGAGGATGACTTTAATGAAGATGAACTGAGGTTTATCAGGGAGAAAGCTAATCAGCTGAATTTGCTGAGGCAGCAAGCAGCTGAAGCAAACAATGCAAAGAAAGGGGTTGGAGCAGCAATTGCTGCTGCTCAAAACAATGGCAAGATGAACAACAATGTTGCTAATGCCAATGGTGGCAAGAAAGGAAACCCAAATCAGAATATGGGCATGAAGGGTAACCCTGCTGGGCTTGATCAGAAAACCATAGCAGCTCTGAAAATGAACAATCCTCATTTGGGTGGTGAAGGCCTCAATCTTGGAGAAGCCAAAAGGGCAAATGACATTGGCACTATGATGAGCCTTGCTGGTTTCAATGGAAATAGTGGCAATGGTAGTAGTGCTACTGTTTTAGGGAGTAATCCCAATGGCTTGGGAGGTTTTCAAGTTCAACCCAACAATGGTGTTGCAGGATCTTCTGCTGGGTTACCAAATGGTGCTTTTGCCACTGGTCAATACCCAGCATCCTTGCTAATGAACATGAATGGATTCAACAATCAACCATCTCAATTGATGAACATGAACATGCAGAATAGGCAAGTTATGCAGCAACAACCCCAGATGATGTATCACAGGTCCCCCTTTGTTCCTCCTAGCACTGGTTATTATTATAACTACAACCACAACCCTGCCTCTTACTCCTATTCCTTACCCAATTACTCTGGGGCTGGCGATCATTCTGCAGCACACATGTTCAGTGATGAGAACACCAGCAGTAGCTGCTCAATAATGTAATTTAGATTGTGTTTGTAGAGCCAAAAATTGAAAAAGATAAAAAGAAAACAAAGCTAGGTGTTTGACTTGAAAGACTCCCTTTACCAAAGTAGTAGCTTTTTACTGTAATTTGGTGAGGGAGAACGGATGTGTTAGGAATGGTTGTGAGTGAATCATATCTATGTAATGTGTAGTAGTTGAAATTATGTTTGCTTTATATTTTTCTTTTCTCATATGTTGTCTGGTTGTCTTACTGTGTTTGGCTTTATTATGTGACATATGGGCCACTATAGTACTATATGAATATGTGAGTTATCCTAACTTTTCAGGCCAATAAGAGTACACATCTTAAGTGAGTAAGAGTCTATTTACACCATGTTACAGTCATACACTCGTACAAGTGTCAATGTGGTTCTAAGTTAAAACTTCAAGGACTATCTTCCCTCACTCTTCTGGGTGGGGGTAGAAACGTTTAAAATTTTGTACGGTGAAAATAAAATTTTAACTTCGATTTTATTATGAATATTCTCTTGTTAATATAATTTAAATTTAAGAGGATAAAAAAAATATTTATTTTTGGTATATTTATATTTATATATTTTATCAAATCTAAACTCCTTGCAGATTATTGTTTTCATTTTTACTCCACTAATAAGAGTGTAGGAAGATAACATACCTCAACTTTATTTTGTGAACTCAGCTAGAGACACTTGTGTAAATGTGCACCGACTTTAGAATAAAGCTATCTGCAAACTGGGTAAGCTTATATTTTTATTTTGGCTCAAATATTGTACGAAAGCTCATATATTACATTAATAAAAAATGGTTGAAGTCATCTCACCGAATTCCTGACTTTTTACAAATGTGAGTTGGGTTTAAACAAAATTAAGTACATTTAATTAAATTTAAAGTAAAATATTCTGGGAAAAAAGTGATGTATGCAATACTAATCATATAAATAAAAGACTGAGTTGAATTAGTATCAGTTATCACTTGCAATTTTGAGGTGGAAAGAGAGTTTAAATTGTTCCCATTTGAGTTTAAATCCAAACTTGTTTTATTTTCAGAACATTTAAAAGTAAGATGCTAATTGATTCATAAGTTTAATGCAAAGAATTGTATAAATGTAACTATTTTAACTAAATACATACACATGCAGCCAAAAATTGTGGATTTGAAAGACATAGTTAATGGAGGTTTAATTCTATTGGATATTGGAAATTCTCATAGCAGACAAGGTGACACAAGTTGCTGTAATCTGTGCAAGGACATGATGACACTGTGTGATAGTAGCAACAGTTGGGTTGACAATGTGCATAGCTGTGAATATTGTATTGTGCATGTTAGGTGGATATGCACGCGTATGTCACGTGTGTATTCCCTGCACTTCTGTTACCGTCAGGACCACATTGCCACTGGTGTTATAATACTATTACCAAGTATGCTAATTATACACACATGATAGCTACTGGCTGGCCAGGTAATAGAAAATAGTATATTGTCATATGTCACACAAGCTGCACATGCATTATGCTTATCCAAAAGCACATATTTAAACTGAACATTGTAGCCTTTTTTTTAACAAGAAAAAGCTGAGTCAATTACTAAAAGGGCTACTTTCTAGCACTGTATGGGGTCCTTGTCTTAGTTGTCTTACACTCCCATCTGCCTCTTATTTGAAGGAAGAGTTTTGGAGGTCATTTGAGGTTGAACGTTAGGTAAACGGCTTTGTTAGGAGATAACTGTTACTATCAGTATAATTTATTCAAAAAGCATATGCTTCCACAGTAGTTTCTTTTGGGGGATTTAAATTTTCTTTCTTTCTTGAGCAACTCGTAGTTTAGATAAAAGTGATGGGGTTTTGGGGATATTTGTGTGATTGAGCATTGAGTATTTAACTTTGTTGTTCTAAAGCTGGGGCATATGCACATTTGTAACTGCACTAGTCGTAGAACTAGCACCATTGAAAAAAGAAAGCTCAAATTTTAAATATTGAAATCCTTCTCTTTTCATGCAGCATTCATGTAACTCCTGTGAAATTCACAGTTCTGTTTCCTTTACATTATGCATTTCCCCTCTGAAATCTCAAGTTAACCAAAATTTCACCTTTACTGACAAATACAAAGGAGAACTATCACAAGGGAAAGACATAGAAAACATATAAATATATCAGAACTATAAAAAATTCTATTATGTCTAACCCCAAGTTCACTGGCTTCTTCCAGGTTCATCGCAATGTGAAGAAGTAGGAGACCCCTCATGGCTCTGTTTACTCTTTTTACAAGTTCTCTGATTGTGTCCAGTCCCTTTACAATGTAAACAGGTATAAGCTCTCCTGTTACTTGCATCACAATCAGAACAGGCTGGTCTCTTGTTTGGTTGAGTAACCCTAGGACGGCCGGGTGGTCGTTTCACACCCGGAGCTTTTAGATCAAATGGCACATCATACTTGGGATTGAGATTATCATCAGAGGCATGAATGTCAAGCATAGAAAAATCAGGCATTGTCTTCTCATAAATAATCTCCTGCGTCTCTCTAAGGAACCACTTCTCAACAAACTGATTAACATCAAGATTTGCCCATTGTGTTGCCTTGCATGCATGTGCACAAGGAATTCCAGTCATCTGCCACTCTAAGCAGGAGCAGTTCATTCCTCTCAAATCCACCTTGATTGTTGATTTCTGAACATCAAAATCAAATACAAAATCCGATACTCTAGTTACAACTAGGTTCTGGGCTTTAGTCATGTTATCTTTAATTTTCATATCAATTTTGTTTCCCACTGAACCTTTCCAATCCTGAAGATGTCTTCGTCGGTTTTGTAACAAATCAGCCAATTTACATGAGTGTACTTTCATAAACTCCACAAGTGGCTTTTGGCATTCAGTTAACAGCCATGAATTATAGGGATCAGTCTCATCAGAGTTCAGCTTGTCCCATCGCTTCCCTTTAAACTGTGAATTGGCCCAATTCTCAGGGCCACTGGCTAAAACCCAGTCATATATATCTTTATTGACACGATGCAAGGTCATTAGAGCATTATTGTAATCTGCATCTGACCTTGCGAAGGCAATGGTTTTCAATAGGTCAAAGGCAGCTTTCTTTGAGCTTGATCTGGATCCCATTTGTAATTTACCAATGTATGAGCCAAAATTTTGCTGTAGCTGCAGATAACAATGGGAATGTATGGCAAGGCTAAATAACTCGTGGAGTTTGTCTAGCATGCTTTGCTTTCCTTCAGAGATTATAATAACCTCCCTCTCACCCACAACCAACTTAAGTTTTTCAATAAACCATGCCCAATCAACATCCCCAGATGATGAAGCTTCCACCCCATAAGCCACAGGAAAAACTTCATCATTTGCATCCAATGCAGTGAAAGACAACAAAGTTCCTTTGCAATCATCATGCAGAAGGAATTCATCAATAAAGATCAGCGGCCTGCACCCAAGTTGAAATCCACTTATAGAGCTGTGATAAGCAACAAATAATTGCTTGAATCGATTTTCTCCTGTGGATGACCACGCAGCAACTGTACCAGGCATTACACTCATCATATGCTGGCACATCCAAGGAATTAACCTGAATGTGTCTTCCTTCTTCCCATTGATAGCAACCTTCAATTGTTCCCTAAATCTAAATGTCTGGCGACTGTCAACATCCAGGGTAAGGTGTGCAAGAAGGTCTTTACAAGTCTTTGTAGATAAGCAATCTGGACTTCCTTTAACCTTCTCTTTGACCAATTTCATAACCCATTTTGCTTTATAGAAGGGCTCGGAATAATAATAACCTAAACCCTCATGGTCATGCTCCTCAATAAATGCATGTACTCTATATAGACCACTATCTCCAATGCTATGAGCTGTCAATTTCCACGGGCATTTATCAGCCATGCACTTCACTTTTATCCGGTCTAAGGCATTTCTTGTGAATTTGTACTTGAAACGTTTTGCAAGGGAATACTTATACAATGCTAGGCGCAATTCCTCAGCACTATTAAATATCAGATCTTTACTTATTTCATTAGCATAGTCAGCATGCATAACTAACATTTTCTCACTAGAGGCACAGCCTTCCAGCAGTGCCTGGTCCCGGTTCTCTGTGTTAGAACACCCAACTAATTCTCTACCAGCACATTCAACTTCCGCATCGTCTCCATTATCATATTCAGCACTTGAATCATTTTGTGTGTTAGAGCACCCAACTAGATCTCTATCAGCACACACAACTTCAGCATGTATATTTGCAGCTGAATGGCTCTCTTTGTCAGATGACCTAATAGTGGATAAAGGAAAACACATTCATGTCAGACAAAGTCAAAGCTACATACATAATTAAGTAATAACTGCATATTCACGTACCTTGTGCTCCCAACTATAGGCGGTGCAAGTGCAATTTCTCTTGTTTCTGCTATATACACACATCCAGAGCCATCATTGAACTGCAAAAATTTATTCAAGCCATTTTGGTCTTTCAAGGGCAAGAGACATGACTTATCAAATTTAACCGAGTACTGAAATGACTTTCCACTTGGAGTTATGGATAACTGTTCACATATCATGCCAATGAATGCATCGTATGTGATGTCTTCATTTATCACAATGCCATCAACAGAACCACCCTTGTAGGAAACAGATTTATCTTCATTCACGACTATATTTCCCCCAAAATGACAGAAGCAAAATAAAGATTTCTTCTCTCGTTTCTTTGACATCGTGCTGGTCTACACAAAAATACTTGATCAAATTAACAAAGCCAACCAATATGCCTGACGAATTTTATGGGGCATGGAAACCTCTATGCATATTAAAAGGGAAAAAAAATTATTTCCAAAAGAAAATGTAAAAGGAAAAGTATAAAAAAAAAATTCAATATTCGCATTAAAAACCCCTTTCAATGAAAAACATTTTCAATGATCACATTAAAACCCCCTTTCCAAAACCTCAATTATGATACTGCATGCACACCTGATTAACAACCCCAATTCTTTTCAGCTACGAAAAGTAGTCTTGTGAAATTGCAATAATCGCAGACTATAATAACCATCCTAGTCAAAGACAAGATGGACCAGAAGTAAGGTCTTTCTCTCAAGGATCATTATAAGATGTGATATGCACATATTTTGAATTAAATGAAAACCACTTTTGATCACCCTAGGTACATACTAGTCTCTACAGGTAGAATCACACACATGCTAGGAGTGATTTCTACACTAGAGCTTAGTACTTTAGATTAAGTAGCACTTAAAGTGAATGGGATCTGAGGAAATAATCTACGACTGAAACCTTCATCACAGCCTCTCACCTCCGCCTTCATTTTGAAGTTTACATTATCCTATAGAAAACTTAATCACCGGAACTATGGGAGGAAATGAAAAGGGAGTGCAGAATTTCTGCTCTACCAATTGGAGGAACCACCTTCAACAGGACCTACAAAGTGTTAAATACAATGAATTTGAATTCTTGAATAAGTGGTGTCACTTCAATTTTCAAAATTGTAGTCATAAACATGTTTGCAGTACTGAATGTTGGTGTTGTCTGATAAACAATGCTATCATTTCATCATGACTTGCATAAGCTGCCTTCTGCACCACTCAACCACTACAGAGTAAAGTCAATCGGTGTTGCGAATTTTGGTTCTTCTACGGATAACAGTGGAATTGCTGTTGTTCACTACGAGGAGCTTCAAAGATCTTTTTCTCTTCAAATGCGAATGATTAAAAACATAAAACCCATTACCAAAATCTCCAAAAGAAATCGTTTTTTCTCCATGACAGTCCTTAAAGGCAACCAATTTATATATCATATACATTGCCATAAACTCCACATTTCAGGTATCTCATTGTTTGGTTTTTACCAATTCACAAAATATAAGTATATTCCCAAATAGCATGATAATGTAAGGGTGAGTTTCGCACAAAACCCACAAATTGAGAAGAAGGAAAAAAAGGAACCAAAAAGAAAAACATTGAAACAAGAATATTAAGGACGCACCTCGTTCAATGTAGAAAGAATAAGATTAGGGTAATCACCGGCAGGGGAGAAACCGCAGCACCAACTGTTGAGAACCCAGAGAACACAATGGGGGGAAAATAGAGTAAGGTGAAGAAACGGGAGAAAGTATAAAAACCCAAGTGCAGTGATTGGGGATTAGAGGAAAAGGAGTGAAAAAGATTCAAGCTTTTTAAAGAACGAATTTCAGAAGAGAAGATTGGGCAGACGACCTGAAAATCAAACCCACGAGGGAAGAGAGCCCCGTAGGAGGAATGGGTTTTGGGAATTAATTGGGCACAAATACCATTTAGTACCATGTTTTTAAGAAGGGTTATTAGTCAATACCATATGTTATCTTTATATACAATTAATTAAAATTTATTTTTTTAAGAATGTGCTTATTTAAAAGTTGTGTATTTGCTCTCTCATTTTTTATTTATTTTTTCTTTTTATGGGCTTTATTTATTTATTTTTTTATCAACTCGTGCATTACACAGATGTTTAATTAGTATTATGTAAAATTGACAACTTAAATGATTTGTCATTAGTTTTAATTAAAAAAATATATATGGATTAATATAGCATACAACATAGATTATCTCAACACGTAATTATTCAATTTCATCTCAACAGTTAATTATTTAATATTATAAATATATTGAATAATTAAGTTTTACAATTAATGTTCTTTACGCACTACATAATATATTAGTACATGTAACACAATTTATATTTAATTTAGTCCATTTACACTCCTATTTTGTGGCTAAAATACTACTAACTGAAAATTATGACAAAGTCAAAGTATATTAAAAAAATAATAGTATGCAATAATTATTACTCATCCTTTAATATTGTGATCATGACATTAACATTGTGTAAAGATATGAATGACTTGTAGGTTTAATTGAACTTTTTCTACTTGTATGCCCATACCGTTCTTCATGCATTGCGCTGGTGTGTTCCACAAGAAAAGTATAGGGGCAAAGCTGTAAAATTTGCCATCTCCCACTGTCCACGGCAAAACCAATTTTCAGGGCTGTCTTTGATTTTGATTGAGAAGAAGGGGATAAAAAATTACATAACAATGTTGGAAATTACTTCAATCTCTCCTCTGTTTACAATTACCAAAAGAATAGAATATGTAAGCCATATGTTGATCAAAAAAGAGATACGACCCCTTTCATTTGACTCATTTATGTGGCAAATCATATATATACTAGGTGGGTGTTGAGGAAAAGAACTGATAATTAAGCAAAGGTAGGTATTGATGTGACAAGTCATGAAAATAAAAATCTTGTATAATTGCACAATTTTGCATGTAAGATCTGGAAAACTAGGTACTGCATATGAAAATTGTGATTACTTTTTCTTTTTATATTGGGATAAATTGACTAAAAAAATATATTTTTACAAACTATTTATTAAAATAGGTATTTTTTAAACTATTTTTTAAAATAAGATATTTTTGATTATTTTATTTATAAGACACAAATAAGATGAGTCACACTATTTTGTAAATAACATGACCTTTTGAGTCACACTACTTACAAAATAGCGTAATCCTTTGAATCACACTACTTACAAAGTAGCGTAACCTCTTCCTCTGCATGCCTACCAATAATTTAATCAAAACTATTTCAAATCGGTAAATAGTTTAAAATTTTGTATTTTTTTTTTAATCATTTTACCCAATATTAGTAGGAAAGATGAATATTTGCACACTTTTGCATTCCTATGATGTACTTTATTTTCTTATCATGTCAAAGCATAAAAATTTACGATTAAAAATAAAAGAAATAGGGACTCAGATAAATGGGGTTTCACTTGGGATGTAAACTTGGATTCTGTAGTCTCTGAGTTTTAAATATATTTAACAGCATCAAACATAGCATTACTCGTCTTAAATGGTGCAAGAATGAAACTTCAGTTAGAAAAATTTGCAAAATTCCCAACTTAAAGGAGCCTAAGATTATTCTTTGAAAATGAAGAAATTTAGATATTGTAAATTTCTGAATTTCATCACAGTATTGCTCCTGATAAATGATACAACTCCGAGAAAAACTTAAATGAGACTAGCTAAACTTTAAGTCTTGCTAAATTTGTGTAAATATCATTATCCTTATAATGTGATGCATCATGTAATTATTATTCAAGGAACAAACAATAATCTCAACCCACAAAATTACATGGCTTGTCCAGCCAATAAAGCAACAAATGGCCAAAGAAAATAATCCAAAATGAAAATCACTTCTACATAGTAATATAGCAAAATGTTCACTTGTTTACTTAACTCTTCATCCAATGGCTTTTGTGCCTTGATGCAGGTAATAATGACTTTGCTATTCCTCTCTATCTTCATTCCATTTGGTTTTTTGCTTAAATAAAGACAAGTGGTCACCAACTTGTGTAGAAATAACTAGGAGTTCCCTTAAAAAAATACCTCTTCAGATCTAAATCCATGCTGGATAACAAGTTCCTGTCTTTAGAGAAATCTATCAAGAGATAACACTACAAAATTTCTCTACTTTCCTGCCCATTATATAACCAGTGCAGAGGATTTGACATGTTCACATAAGACAGCACAACTATATATCAGTATCTTACCACAAAACTGCATTATGCATTTGGAGGTAGTGGTTGTCCTGAAACTAAGTTTATTCTGAAGCTAAACTCCAAACACGAACACAACTGTCTTCGCCTGAACTGACAATGCTACGCTGATCGATAAAAGCCAAGCCATACACGCCACCTAAATGAGCATTTTTTATGGTTATGCGGCTTGATGCTGGCTTTCCAACTTCATATATAATGACACATGTATCAAGTGAGCCAGTAGCTATCAGGGTGCTATCAGGTGACCAAGCTAGGCAGTTAATACGCGCAGTGTGAAACAACATGTTATTAAGCTTCACCTGCAAGAAACATTTTTCAAAGTCAAATGCCAGATCAAGAAAGAAAGAAATGAATCCATCAGTGCTGCTCACAAAAAATATGAAGCCTAATGTTCTAGATTTAGACACAAACATCATGACATAAGGCTCAAGCAAACACATTTCAATCATGATATGAAGAAAGAAAAAATAAGGAGAAATTCATGTTTGTTTCTTATTTCAAAATGAAAATTTGGTATAAGATAAATCAAAGCATTCAGACTTCAAATACTTAAACTACATGTAACAAACATTTTGGACTCCAGCTAGCTACCTCTTTGGAGACACGGTCCCACACAACAGCTTCGCGATTTAAATCAGCTGAAGCAAACAAGGAAACATCCGGAGAATATCGGATTACACTGATTGCTCCACGGTGCTTCTCAAGAACAGTCTCTTCTGTGAGAGTATCTCCTGACACAGAATATATGTGCAACTTACCATCTTGTCCACCTACAATAGCTTCACTACCATCAGGTGCAATAGCACATGCAGTCACAGTGAAGTCTAGGTTGATAGTTGAGATGACTTTTAAACCATTAAGCAAGACAAGCCCAGATTCAATTGCAACCAGAGCAAGCTCAGGTGAACTACGGGCTATGCTCAAGTCCTTTGGCTGACTGCCAACATCAACATGCTCTGCAGCTCCCAAATTATCCCCATGCAGAGGAGCTCTCCATACCTTCATTTAATAAATTCAAACTTAAGATCCTAACATTGAAGGCTATAACTACCATAATGTACAACAAAAAATAAGCTCAACTATCATCAATGCTAATGAAGAGCAAGAGAAATCGAGTTGCATTATACAGTTAGTATTTGGATCATCAATTAACAGCAGTGTTATTGACTTCTTTTTGCTTACCACTTATTTCATGAGCTTATTTCCACAATTGCTTCTCACTCCTTCTTTTTTCTTTTTTCATATCAGATTTTAATTTTACCTTCAATCTTTCTATTTTGGAACCTTGCATTTTCTCATGATAAAGAAAATATAACAGCATTTATGTTGGCATCCAAATCAACCCAAGGGATCTGATCTGACCCCTATGCTTATCGGTATCATAGAGGTTACAAAAGAGACTAGCAGAATTCTGAAGCAGTGAACCATGTTGAAATAGATCATATTTATTTTGCAGCAATCATTATTATAATGATTAATGACCCTTTTCTATCAGTTACCTTGTTGTCAAATCCAGATGTAACAATTTCTTCTTCACCAGCTACTAACAATTTAATTTGTCCAATAGGTTTGCTCTCTAATTTGCCATTGTATCCAATGCCTGGAATCCATTTAATGATCACACCATCATAGCTGCTGGATAAAAGCAACTTATCGCTTCTGTTGAGTGTAGTCAAAGCAGTGACATTCTTCATGTGACCAGATAATGATAATGGGCTTTGATCTAAATCCTTCGAGGAATATAAATTAATCATGCCACCAAGGGATACAACAACAAGATGATCATTCTGCCAAAGACAACTAACAAGCATATCCTCTACCCCACCAGTTTCAGTATATGCCAATGTCTTATTTACTTTTCCACTACCATCCTCAAGAATGTCCCATACTTTTGCAGTCTTGTCAGCAGACACAGTAAGTACCTGGAATTGATTCATATGTAATTAAAACTAGAACATAAACAGAAGAATTAAACATCAAAACGAACACACAGAAATAAGATCAAAACAGATTTTTTCCAACAGTAAGTGATGAGTAATCATTCATAATTCATTATACTTTCAATAAATATATTATTCAATATATTGATTAAGCTCTAAAAAGTGCTTGACAACCTCAAAGATACTTTTGCTGTAGTATATTAAATACTATTCTGGATAAAAAAAATTCAACTTGAAACAATTAGACTAGAAAAGAAGCAGGTGCTTACCTGTTTACTGTCAGGACTCCAACTAACAGCATATATGGTGCCCTTGTGACCATCCTCGGAAGACAACTCTCCAAGTTTGTTTGCAGTCTTTCCTTCATATATAATACCCTTCCTATCTGAGCTCACAGTAATAAATTTGCTCCCATCTGGAGAAAATCTAACACAATTGACAAAATTTGAATGCTCCCTGCAGATAAACAGCATCTTCTATGAATGAGAAAGAGAGAATCAGCTAGTATAAATGATAGCTATACTAACAAAAGGAGGATGCACACTCTTAGAGAAAGCCTTTTCATAGAAAAAGATAATACTCCATCTCCCGTTTCAATACAAGGAAAGACAAAAAGAAAAAGAAAAGAAAACCTCAGAGATAACTCAGTTTATGTATGAATTTTATTCTTACTAAATCAGAGGAACTTATAAGAGGAATTTAAGTTTACTTGAAGCCACTAGGTGTGGTTTAGTGGTGACAGATCTAGGTAATTTGTAGGAGGTAAGGATTCAAATATCCGTGGGATCATGTAACTAAAAAAAAAGATAGGAGGGTCTAATTCGATTGTATATTGCCTTAAAGGCTTTAAAGACACATTTAAACAAATACTTACTATACCCTCTTTGTACAAAGCATACCACAGTGCAGCACATGCATGTTTTTGCTATGCAATCCCATATAATGCTTACCTGATGGACATGTTGAACTTGAATGGTGGACCATCATAAAAATTCACTACAAAGTCTTCTCCACAAGTGACAATGCGGAAAGGCCTTGTTGGTTTGAATGCGCAACTCAAAACCCGCCGTGAATGGCCATCAAAATCCCCAACAGTGGTGCCTGTATCCCACCTTCAAATACAGAACATATAAAAAAGTGAGAAAACGAGTGTGGGGCGAAAATGGAGGTAATGTATACAGTTAACCTCCCCAGTAAGATGTTAAAGTGAGAAGAGGCCTACATCATTCTAATTCTAATTCAAATTCAAGCACAGTGGGGTAGATCCATGTATAAGAATTTGGTCATTAATCTCTAAGCTTATGATAGTTATGCTTTTTTTTGTACCAGATGGTATGAAGTTACAAACTCAAGGCTTCTGTAAACTATCGAAACTCCTTATTATTAAACTTATGTACATTTTTATGCATACTAGTTTCTTTACTATTTTACTACACAAAAAAATTCTAAAAAATTGAGTTGTTTATGCGGAGATATAATATATCTATTTATTGACGATTAAGAATGTATTCCTATAATTTTCTATGTAGTAAACAAGTGACTATAATTTTCTATGACGTAAACAAATGACATTAGTTATAAAGATATGTTTAATAATGTGTTGGTTCCAAAAAAAAAAAAAATTGATAAGATGTTTGTTCTAAAGTTAAGCCATGTAATGA
Organism: Cercis canadensis; assembly: GCA_003255065.1. Classification (NCBI taxonomy): domain Eukaryota; kingdom Viridiplantae; phylum Streptophyta; class Magnoliopsida; order Fabales; family Fabaceae; genus Cercis; species Cercis canadensis. The sequence goes on along the minus strand of QAOA01001012.1, from coordinate 42,549 downwards.
GAAAAATAGAAACAATATTGTGTAGTNAAAAAATTGAGTTGTTTATGCGGAGATATAATATATCTATTTATTGACGATTAAGAATGTATTCCTATAATTTTCTATGTAGTAAACAAGTGACTATAAATTTCTATGACGTAAACAAATGACATTAGTTATAAAGATATGTTTAATAATGTGTTGGTTCCAAAAAAAAAAAAAATTGATAAGATGTTTGTTCTAAAGTTAAGCCATGTAATGAGAAAAATAGAAACAATATTGTGTAGTGCATATGTTGCTTTATTTGTTTATTTTTTTGGTTAGATAAATATAACTAGATTTTTGATTGAGAATATGGAGTACGAGGATTTAAACCTAAGACCTCGATTTTTTTTAAGAGATTCTTAAATTAATTATGTTGTGTATGCTTATGTCATCTACTACTTATATCATTAAATACGATTCTATCTATACTAATGAAAAAAATATATAGCTAGATAAAATGAAAGCAAACATAGCTTATACATAATTTAATCAAATAGTTAAAAAAAGGAAAAAATAAAAATAAAAAGAGACTCACGCAAAAGCGCGAACGAAGGACTTGCCCTTGCCATCGCCGCAGGCGACAATCCTCAACCCGTCCAAGGACCACTGGAGGTCATCGATCCGACCCGATAGAACCCGGAACTCATTCTTGAGGACGAACTCATTGTGGGTCCCCCATATCCGAACGGTGCCGGACACGTCAGCAGAAGCAATCCACTCGCCGTTGGGCGAGTATCGTGCCACCGTGACGGGGTAGGCGTGCTCGCCGTAGACGGAAACCTTAAGCGGGTTGTCGAGGCTGCGGATCATGACGGATCGGCCCGTGCAGTACAAAATGGTATTGGACTTCGGGTCGCCCGAAATGAGGATGCCCCGGCCACGTTCGGTGGAGGGTGCACAAGCATAGGTCTCTGAGAGTGAGAACTCTGCCATTGTTGTTGCTAGTGTCGTCAGTTTGGGGTTGTGGGAGCATTTTTCTGATCATTTGGAAGAGAAAGGCAAGAAAATCCGCGAAATGAGGAGGGATTTTGAACAAGTTGGCGGGTGACAAAACGGGTCGGGTTGATGGTTTCTTACAAAATAAAATAATTATATATTTTATACATAATATTTCATATATAAAAATAATACTATATATATAGTATTAGTAGGTATTTTAGTAATTTCATCTCGTGTAATAGTCGCTTTCTTAGAAAGCATTTATTTTTAGAATTTTTTGGTTTTTTTTTAATTATTAAAACTTAAAAATAATTATCCTATTTATTTATTTATTTTATTAGATTAATAAAACTTAATTTTTTAGTAAGAATTATAAAAAAAAAAATAGATTTTTTAAATATTTTTAATATTTATGTAGTATGTCATATATATAAAAATAATTAATATGTGAATAATATGTGTACAAATTAATTATTTTTAAGTTTATTTAAAAATTAAAATAAAAAATATTTTATATTTAATAAAAAAATTAAAAATTATATATACTTATTACATCAACATAATATGACATACTCATATAATATAACTTAGCGTTTGCTTATTTTATAAATCCACATAGAAAGAATATTGAGAGGAAGACATTCACTTAACTTGGGCAATAAATTGAACCCAGAATTGTTGCTTATATGTGTGGAACTGTGGATAACACTATTAGGCCTCCTCACTTTACTATATGATACTTTATTCAAAACGGTGGGCATGCATACCTAATAGCAGATGCTAGTGGAAGACAGAAAGTAGATAAACCTTGTAACATGGAGACTGCACCAGATAGAAGCACTACCGGATAGGTTCACCTGAAATTATTAGTATAACATACATGGGTTATCATACATTGCATTCTGATGATGAAAGGCATTGATTTCTTACTTCCACTATCACCTAAGCAATACACTTCCTCCCACTATTAATATGTAGGTATCTTTCACATAGTAAACATAAAGTTTTAGATTTAAATCTTACTACAAAAACATATGTGAAATAGTATATAAAATTTAAGTTGTATAAAAAAATTTGAATAACTTTAGTTAAACTTTACTCAAATCTAGTTATATCTAACAATTGGCATGCATATCGTATAAGATAGTGAGTAATGAGTATAACTTAATGTAAATAATATTATTTAAAAATTTATTGGAAGCTCCTCTATGGGCATACTCCTAGTAGTCTCACCTAGAATAAGTAATGTTAATGTTGCACTTGTTGAGAGAGATTTACTAGTTACTGTTTCTGTCTTAAATAGAGATTAGTTTCATATTTGAAAGGTTTATAGATATTCTAGATGTAAATAAAAAAAAAAAAAGTGTTAATAGACATTATCTTTTTAAATGGTTTTTTTTTTTTTTTGTTTTAACGGCCTGCTAAGTTTTTCCTTGAACAATTTTAAGGGCATACCTCACACATCGACATGATGTATTCACAAGAATTTGATTCTCTTGAGTATTAGCTCTAAGATTCGAATATTGACTAGTTTGAATGAAGTTATTTTTGTGATTTAAACTTTGACTAATTTAGATGAATTTTTTTTTTTAAATAGTTGAAATTTAACTAGTCATACATTATGAGAGAAGTCATGGTGTGGGTACCATTTATAATTTTATATATCTTGAAAATAGAGGAATAAAGATAGTTGGATTCCATTATCATGGAGCCATTTGTTTTATGGTTGTGGAGTTGACAACAACCAATAAAGAGAAAGAATAATGAAATTAATAGTGTTTGGCAAATCTGATTCGTTTGCCAAAAGTGCAGTTTGAAAATTCAATACTGCAATTAATATAATTATCTGACTAAAATGACGGAATACAACCCTAAACCTTATTTAAAACCATGGATACAGCGAAAGTTTCATCTTGTGTCTTTTTTGTTTTTGTCTTAGAGTCATTTTCGGTTATTTCAATAGTAAGATGTCACTTTTTATTGGAGGTTTCTTAGATACTTTTAGTATTTATGTAGTATGTCATACTACATAGAAATAACCAATAAATAAATGACATGTATANAATGACATGTGTACAAATTAACTATTTTTAAGTTTGTTTAAAAAATTAAATAAATTATATTTTATATATAATAAAATATGAAAATTATGTATGCTTGTCACGTCAGTGTAGTATGACATACTTACGTAATATCATAGAATTTTAGTGGAATTTTATTAATTGATCCAAACTCTATCTACACAGTTGTGTAGATAGAATTATAATTAGGATGTCACTTTTCAACAGCTTCATCTACACAGTTGTGTAGACAAAAGCTATGTAAGAATTTCTTTGTGGAAATCTGAAATATCAGCCTATGAAGTGCTTGTGTGGTGATGTGAACTGAGACTTGGCATTAATTCTAGGCATTAACTCTAAAGTCCAAACAAATTGATGCCCTGTCTTCTAATCTTTGTCAAGAGGGGGACCAATTTTCATGTCTTGTGGCCATAAATGATTGCAGATAAGTACCCAAAATGATTCCAAAAATCAAAGTAATAGTCAAGGGCATGTTGGAACTTATATTAGTGTTTTTTTTTTAGGTTTCTTAGATACTTTGTAATATGTCATACTACATAAGAATAACCAATGTGTGAATAACATGTGTACAAATTAACTGTTTTTAAGTTTGTTTGAGAAAATAAGATAAATTAATTTTATATCAAATAAAATATAAAAATTACGTATACATGTCACGTTAGTATAGTATGATATATACATATAGTATTATAGAATTTTCATTTTTTTTATATATGAATAATTTGCATGTGACATGTAATTAGTTTTTATGATACATAATTGTGAAGAAGGAAGAGAGGGATTTCCTTTTTACTCCAAGGGTCTATTTGTTTTATTAGAAATTTTTTTAAAAAAGAAAAATTTACTGTATCATAATTTTTTTTTCTTGTTTATTTTGTTGNTTTTAAAAAAGAAAAATTTACTGTATCATAATTTTTTTTCTTGTTTATTTTGTTGGAAAAGAAAAGTTGATAGAAAATTATATTCTATCACTTTAAAATTTGACGCTATATTATCTAGAAAAAATTTCTTTTAAAAAATGGAAGAAAACTTTTCTATTAAGAACCAATATAAAATATTTTGTTCCGTCAAAACAAACAAAAAAATATTTTATAATTTTTTTTCCTGGAAACAAACGGAACCAAATACAAAAAGAAACATACAAAATAATGTCAGAAACATCAATGTGAAACACTGAACATATGCATACAAAATTAACCTGAAAATCACGGAACTCTTTTATGTCAACCTTTTTAACGGTAATAGTGCTAAAATTGGAGCTATGTTAGCTATATAATGTTTTATTTATTTTATATTAGTTCTCATCTCCACGGTTGCTAACACTTAATTGGGTTTAATGGGGGCAATTGATGAAACTTATAATACTTCACTAAAAATTTATTTATTTAATTTACATGGATGAGAGAAGTTTTACTTAATAAAAGATTGGATATGAATGAAAAAAAGTTAAATGGTGGTGGGAAATGGATGAAAGAAAATTAAATGGAGGTGGAGATGAAGATCTCACCCTCCAATCTAAATCTAATTCATTTACATTTTTTTTTTGTGGTATTGAGATTATCTTCAACGCTTNCAACGCTTGTAGATTCTATATTCAAATTTAAAATTGTAGTCAAAAATACTAATTGAATATAATGCAAAACAATTCGAGTAAAATTATCCAATTTAGCTAGACAAAACCATTTATATAGTTGTAGAAGTTGGATTATCTAATTCATTCTATTCTCATTTCAATTTCATGATTTTTATGTTGTGTACCAAACATGATAATAGAAATATGAATTAACAATTAGTTTGACTGAAAAAGGAAAGCACTACTAAATGAAAGGAATTAATTTTAAGAAAATCAATTAAAAGTTTGTAAAAAAGAAAAAAAAAAAAGGGAGAGAGTAAATCAAAAAATAAATGGAAATGTCAATGGACTCATCCATATAAAATAGTATAGACTTTTACATCTAAAAGTTATCCAATCAACATTTCACTTTTCTTTGTTTTTGGGGGTGAATGATAAGATTTCACTTTTAATTATATATGAGATTCCTTGTTCTCTTTTTGTTGAACCTTTTTTTTCTCTCCATAGCTTTTAACTCTCCGGAGACACCAAGCTTGGCAGTCTATGTTATCACCTGTCCCTTCCAAGAAATAGACAAGGACACAACTAAAGATTTCCATCATCAAACACTCACCTAATTATATATATACATATATAATTATATGCTCCACCACATGACCACACCAATCCCAATTCCCTTCTCCCTTTTCCCTTTCTTCACTCTCCCTCTCTGTGTGTGAATGCATGTGAGCAGAGAAAGAAAGAGAGAAACTAAAATGGAGAGANAATGTCAATGGACTCATCCATATAAAATAGTATAGACTTTTACATCTAAAAGTTATCCAATCAACATTTCACTTTTCTTTGTTTTTGGGGGTGAATGATAAGATTTCACTTTTAATTATATATGAGATTCCTTGTTCTCTTTTTGTTGAACTTTTTTTTCTCTCCATAGCTTTTAACTCTTACTCCGGAGACACCAAGCTTTGCAGTCTATGTTATCACCTGTCCCTTCCAAGAAATAGACAAGGACACAACTAAAGATTTCCACCATCAAACACTCACCTAATTATATATATACATATATAATTGTATACTCCACCACATGACCACACCAATCCCAATTCCCTTCTCCCTTTTCCCTTTCTTCTCTGTGTGTGAATGCATGTGAGCAGAGAAAGAAAGAGAGAAACTAAAATGGAGAGAATAATAATATTGCTGCACATGAAACTCAGTTTCTTAGCTTTGTTATTAGGAGTTCTCATCACCTTCTCCTCTGCTGAAGATAAGCTTCTAGACCCATCAAAATTGCAGATGTTTGTGGATGAGCTTCCTGATATGCCCAGAATCCAAGCTTATGAGCTTGTCCATGGCGTCCCAAAACCCAGGTCTCTCAAGATTGGCATGTTCAAGAAGAAATGGGTATGCACATTTTTTGCTTTACTTTTTCTATTTTTTATTTTCACCACTAGTTTTGAATCTCTCATTGTTAATTGCCTTTTCGTTTGTCTGGAAACTTTAAATGTTCGATCTAGGACTCATAAAGCTGTTTGAGGGTTGAGGGCAGCATAGTATGGTATCGAATCAAAAATTCTTGAAACTTAAAAATATATAGTTCCCAAGCTTATTTATTATTATACTTCTGATATTCTCCACAAGGCAATTGGATAATCCTATGTCTGGTGATAGAAACGAAACTGGTTTTTTAATTGACTTTTAGGGTAACTTGTATTTTACAAATTTTTGTTGAAGAAACTGATGCATCATAGAATATTATATAAAGAAAACTAAAATTGAAGGACTTAGTATGATATAAATTTTTTATTTTTAAGATTAAACCAAAAAATTAAAATTGTTTGTCTAGCTATATAATTGTTCTACTCTAGAGTAGGAAATAAGAACTCTAGAAAATTTCTTATTTTGCATAGTGCTAAACTCACTAAAACAAATTTACACCCACTTTTTACCAAATCCTTCATGAATATTACCTCATCTAGAGCACAAACATGATTTCCTCCTTGACCAAATCCCATGGGATAGCTTTGATGACGTGGCTCTATTTGGCAAATTTATATTATTTTATACGTTCTGGCCTTAATTTAAATTTGAGTCATTTAAAAAAAAAAAATTTGTAAGNCTGGCCTTAATTTAAATTTGAGTCATTTAAAAAAAAAAATTGTAAGTGAGTCCAATTAAAATTATAAAATATAAATTAAATAAGGGCTTAGAATATAGATTTAAAATGTACGAATAACATTTCTCATTAAATTTTGCTACGAATTTTCATGTCGAGCAATGAAATATTTATTATAATTGTTTAAGCATTTTTTTTTATCACTGAGCTTCAAATTAACCTTTATTCGTTTCCCCTTTTAAACTTTCCCCTCCTCTTGTGTTTTTCATTTTTCTTCATCCACTATCATTTTCATGTGAAATGTAAAGCTGGGTTCTTCTTTGGGTGATTTTAGAAGGAATGTTTCTCATGTTATAGATCCCATCATGTCATTCTTCATGTTTTTTTTTTTTTTCTTTTCGTTTCTCTAACTGTTACTACACTAAATGTTTCTCAAACTAGCTCTATATGCATGTGACATGCCACTTTGTAAGGAAAATGATCACTTAAAACATGTAAAAAAATAAGAAGAATGCTACAATACACAACTCAAGCATATAATGAATTGCAGATACTGATATCCTATACTTATCCAATTCAAGGGTTACAAACTCTGCAACACTGATACATAATTTTATTGATGTGTATTATAAACGCTGCCTAATAATAATAATAATAGTAGTAGTGTAAAGCTATCATGACTAACTCTATACTCTTATTAGACAGACAACTAGTTTGGCGATTCTTTTCAAACCATGTTTTGCCAAATCATATATACCTAAAACTTCAAGTTTTCTATATATTCTCCTAGAGATATCAATGGTTAACTTTAATGGACCACTTCCATTGAAGATTGGAACAATGAATAGGTTCCCTATTAGCTTTTTAGGTGCAATCCACCCTGGCCATTTTCATCCCACAAGGAATATTATTGGCTCTTGGTGGGATATATACTTACATTACTTATCATTGGGAGTGTTATCTTGTCAAAAGTGAATTAACACCAATTTTACTTTTTCCAGAAATTTCATAGGGATCTCCCTCGAACACCCGTTTTTGCTTACGGTGAAAACAAGTTCACAGCAACAGTTCCTGGTCCAACCATCGAGGCCCTTCAAGGAGTTGACACCTATGTGAAGTGGCAAAATCACCTCCCTCCAAAGCATATACTACCGTGGGACCCAACTATTCCAACTGCAATACCCCACACAAATAAGGGTGTCCCTACAGTGGTTCATCTACACGGTGGCATTCACGAGCCCGAGAGTGATGGGAACGCAAACTCATGGTTCACCAAAAGATTTAATCAAACGGGACCCACTTGGACTAAGAAGACATATCACTATCACAATCAACAACACCCTGGAAGTCTATGGTACCATGACCATGCCATGGGGTTGACTAGGGTCAACCTTCTTGCTGGCTTGATTGGGGCCTACATCATCCGGGACCACGTGATCGAGGGCCCACTTGGACTACCCCACGGAGATGAATTCGATCGACCGTTGGTTGTATTTGATCGTACTTTTCGATCGGACGGTTCCATTTACATGAATTCCACTGGAAACAATCCCACCATACACCCACAGTGGCAGCCAGAGTACTTTGGTGATGCTATCATTGTCAATGGGAAAGCCTGGCCGCGTCTGACAGTACGACGTCGTAAATACAGGTTTCGTATAATCAATGCCAGCAATGCTAGATTTTTTAGATTCTTTTTCACTAATGGCTTGGGATTTATCCACGTGGCAGCAGATTCTGCTTATCTCGACAGACCAGTGACGGCCAATAGGATTTTGCTGGGGCCATCTGAGATCACAGATATAATTGTTGACTTTTCTCAGTCAAAGAACAATGTTGCTATTCTAGCCAACGATGCAGCGTATCCTTACCCATCTGGTGACCCTGTCAATAAAGCTAACAGCAACGTTATGAAATTCACCATCCTACCTGCTCGAGAAGTTGACACGTCACTGGTTCCTAGAACGTTGATAAAATACCCCACTGTGGACATATCTAGTGTGTCACGCACACGGTACATTGCAATGTACGAGTACACGAGCGATGCTGATGAGCCAACTCACTTGTACATGAATGGAAAACCATACGAGGCACCAGCTACCGAAACACCAAAAGTGGGGTCCACAGAGGAGTGGTATGTGATCAATCTGACGGAGGATAATCATCCATTGCATATTCATCTGGGTTTGTTCAAGGTGTTGGATCAGACGGAGCTTGTGGACCCTGATGAAGAGTTTAAGAATTGCATGATGAAACTCAACGACGCGATCAAGTGCCATGTGGATAAGTACGCACGTGGCAAGAGGATAGAGGTGCCAGCTCATGAGAAGGGGTGGAAGAACGTGTTTAAGATGACACCTGGGTGTGTGACCAAGATTGCGGTGAGATTTTCTTACATACACACCAATGCATCATATGAGTTTGACCCAACCACAGAACCTGGTTATGTGTATCACTGTCATGTAAGTACATCTCTCTTTTCAGAAAATTTTCTACTAGCATATTCTTTTATTTTACATTATTCTTTACTTATATTTAGTAATATTCAAGTTTTTTTTCTTTTCTCAGAGGCTTATCTCTTTTTAAAATTTCATTTTATTATGTCGAATACAAACCTTTATAATAAAATAATAAATTCTATTAAAAATTTTAATTGACTACTAAGTACCCAACTATTAGAGTATTTCCTTAAAGATATTCGATTTAATGGAATACCAATTAATTGCTTAAAGATTTTTCTTTGATAATTATCCCCACATTTACTCTCAAAACGAAAACTAGAAATATGCATAAGAAACTCCTTTGCTTGTGACATATAATATATTTTTCTGTATTTTTCCAAATTATATATATATATTTGTTGATAAGATTTATCATTTGTGTGTACAGATCTTGGACCACGAGGACAATGCGATGATGAGGCCCTTGAAAATCATTAAGTGAGAGGTCATCAAGGATTGCCAAATATCATGGTAATCTTTTAGTTTTACAACCAATTAGCTAACATTCTTATACTATTTATGTTATATTTTCAAACTAAATTATTTTATTACATGGGAAATAAATTGGACAAAATTTAGCAAGGAAAGTGAATGGCTTCTTTTTTTTTTTTGGCCATGGAAAATGAATGGTTTCGAAACACACAAGTAAACATACGTTTGCGTCCCTGAAAGATTTAAGATTTAACAAAATAATTCTTGAAAGAACACTAATTACAAAATAGTCATCGAAAGAACTGATATGCGTAACAAAATAGTTCAATATTAGTTAAATTTTGAATCTTTCAAGGACTATTTTGTTACCCATATTAATTCTTTCAATGACTATTTTGTAGTTAGTATTCTTTTGAAGACTATTTTGTTAAATCTTGAATCTTTCAAAGACGTAAATGTATGTTTACTCAAAACACAATCATTTATTGGATATCAATTAATCAAAAAACTATTTATTGATATATGCTTTTAATTTTTGCTGTAATTCAAAGCTCTATATACACTTTTCTAATTGAAAAATTGATTAAATTATTAAAAATACTTTTATGTTATGCAACAGCATAATCAAACAAGCTCTTAGAGTTGTCATTTTTTTTAAACCTATTTCTTTTAATATATTTCTTGATTCCTATCTATGTAGGACCAAAATTTTCATTTTTCACCACGGACTTCAAACTATATTGAAGGAAAATAGTGAGGGTTTGTTGTGTTTCACAATGTCATGGAAGGCACTTCAGATGTAATATGAAAAGAGATAGATGCAATAGGATTTTTTAATTTACAGAAACTGTATATTCCTTATTATTAGTCTCAATATTGTACTCTGTCTTAAGACAGGGGAGTGCTAGTTGTTCGTAAGTTCTAATGTTCTTTTGGGGTAAAATCGTAACTTCAAATATGATTGAGTTAAGCCCTATTCTTTCCTAATAATTATCAAAAAGAGATGAAGGATATGCACTAAAAATTATCCAAAGAGAGATATGATCTCTGTTAGGGGTGTAAGCAAAACTGGTCAAACCGATTGAACCAAACCGAACTTGGGAAAATCGAATCGGACCGAGGGGTTCGGTTTAGTTTTTGGTTTTATTTTAAAAGAAAAATCGAGGGGTTCAATTCGGTTCTCAATTTCAATGAAGAAAAACAAAAAATAAACCGAACCGAACTGAGAAGCTAAAACGACGTCATTTTAGTTATTTTGAAGTATTTTTTTTTCTTCTTGAAATAGCTAAAATCTGTTCAATTTTTGGCTTTTTTCTTGTTTAAATTTGAAAAAATGGCTTGTATAGATTTTATGGCAAAAATCGACCAAATCGAATCGAACCAGACCGATTTGGTTCGGTTTGGTTTTACTCTAAAAAATTTGAAAATTCAAACTGGATCGAATCAATATGGTTTGGTTGGTTCGATGTCGGTTTGGAGTGTAAATCGAACCGAACTAGACCAATTACACCCCTAGTCTTTGTGCATGACAATTAGCTTAAAGTTATCTTGACAGTTGAATTAAAAAAATATTAAAAAGATATCGAGGCTATTAAAACAAATCACGTACATAAATCCTACTTACAAGTTAGAATTAGTAGATTATTACTCATTACTATAAAAGGAATTGTTGAAACTCGCTAATGGTCATTGGTTTAGCGTTGAGAAATCAAACTCTTAGTTCAATGATTTGAATTTGAAGCCGTAAGAATATGTTAGTAAGACATCTTAAGTGAACTTTGCCTTTAGTTCTATTGCACAACCTAAATGGTTCCTAAATTTTTTTGTAACCAAAAACAATTGTGGAAACTACAAGCTTTCCCCTTTTCTTGGAATTAAATTGCAAACCACTATTTAAAGGTATAAATTTCACACTCTCTAATCGTTTTTCAGAACAGTGTCATTTTATGGTTGTAGGTTGGCTTCAAACAAGTAAATAAACATATAAATAATTATTCTAAGTTTCTAAAATTTAAAACATAAGGTCAATGTTGAAAGGATATAAATTTTTTAAATTGTTGCCTACCACGATGTGAGAATAACCAAAATATTACATGGTACTACGTGATATATTTAAATATAAATAGAATAATTATATATGTAAATAGAATAGTTATATAATATTAATAGAAATTTTAGTAATATTAGATGATATAGTATACACATACTTGGAGCACAAGGAAGAAACTCATAAATATGTGACAAAAAAAAGAGTAAATAAATAGATTAAATAATTAATTGTGGTTAAAGATAAAATTTCTTGTTTTGTTGATCTATTTTTTTTTTTTAATTTATCATGATTGGTAGATTAGCGATCATGATCAAAAAATGGGCCATAGAAAATCCTTTTTGCAAGGGTTAGAAGGTCAAAAACGGAATAACGGTGGAAGATTGGATAATAGTAAAATAAGGCGGGACATTTTTATAAATCCAGGAATGGATACAGCAACCCTCTGTGGCTGATGTCCTTAACCTCAAAAAATGGCAGCCAGTCTCAGCCGTCAAATTCCCTGTTTGGCTGGTCAGAATGGATTCCTAACCAGACATCGAAGACCAACCAAACAAAGCATTTGCTGCTCCTATTCTTGCCAATCTTCCAAGGTTAGTTACTCACTCTTGTTGAAAACTTCCCAATTTCATCAATTATCCAGAATGATAGGGGAAGAACAGAGCAAAAGAAAAGGAAATGATTTGTGGGTGTGTTTGGAAACGCAGTTTAAGAGGCAGTACACGAGCGTAATGATAGTCCCGACTGGGATAGGAGCTGCTATTGGTGGATTTGCCGGCGACGCTTTGCCAGTGGCTCGTGCTCTATCTACCGTCGTTGATTGCCTTATCACTCACCCAAACGTATGTTCTTACTTCCCAAAAAAACCCCTACGCTTGCTCTTCCGAAACGCTGTCTTGCTTATCTTGACGCAAGGGTATTTTAGTCTTTTCAGTTCTTGAAACATTTTTTATTTTATTGTTTTTAAAACAGGCGTTGCACTCAATTGGGTCAGTTGGGTGACTTGGGTCATAGGGCCTCATAAAAANTAAGGCCTCATAAAAAAAATAAAAAAAAAAGCATAATCGTAATTATTCATTTATTTTCTATTTTGTGATATATATATACTAAGCATAATAGTAATTGTGATTTATCTATGCTTTAAAAGATTTTAATCATAAGGTATAATTGTAATTCTCACTTTGTTTACTTTTCAAAACAAATTAGCAGCAGTATTACCAGAGGTTGCTTTGGAAGTGTGATATATTTTTTGACTTGTCAAAATTTTTCAGGTGCTTAATGCAGCAATTCTATACTGGCCTCTGCCTAATGCACTATACGTTGAAGGTTATGCTCTTGACCGCTTTGCAGAAGGGTTATGGGCCTTGCAGCCTGTTCACCAAAACAAGGTATGTTTCTAAGGTTAAGGTAGTCTCAAGGTGTTTGCAGCAATGATTAGTTTATGTCATGTGCAGTGACGGATTTAGGGGGCTCGGGGTCACTTTCCCCCACGTTTCAAATTTTTTTACCAAATTGCTTTGGTAATTTTTGAGAGCGCCACTTTTGTAGTTTGGCCCTCTCTACTGAGTTATTTTTGGATTCGTTACTGGTCATGTGGTGTGGCAACCTGTAAGGTGCTTTGTTCATGGTACCATTTCCTTGCACTTTGGATGAATTATATATCAAGTTTCTTCAGGTGGGGTTAGTTCTTGATGCTGGAATAGAGGAGGAGCTTCGAATTCGCCAGTTACAAGCAGCTGATGCTGCAAGGGCTTCCCTTGGATTGCCTGTTTTGGAATATATCGTCACAGACTCACCTCTCAAGGTATCCTTGTATTTAGCTGACATGATCAGTTAATCACATGTAATTGAATTTGTGTATATGTTATAATCACTTATTTTCATATTTGAATGTAGTGCAGCTTTCTGGGCATACCCTTTTTTGTTCATACAACTTGTCTTATGTACATGACAGCTCTAAGATTTATAGACATGACTCAAAATAGCTATTGCATGTGCTCTCTTTTCTGATCTTTCTCTAATGCTAGTCTTGTACCTAATGCTTTCTTAGACATGCTTGATGTTGATAGTTGGAGAATGGGACTACTTGAGCATGTCTATGCTTCCTAGCATCTAACATCATGATCTCATAGTAGTTTAAAATGCCCAGCTCAAGTTAAGTTCAGCATCCAATGTGAATGAAAAGAGTTTGACTTGCATCAAATTTTACAGGTAGAAAAGTGGGTTGATCCTGAAAGTGGGCAGTCCACAGGGAGGATTAAACACCCTGATTCTTTACTTAGAGCTGTGCAGACTCTAGTGAATCGGTCACAGGTGAATGCTATCGCTGTTGTTGGACGCTTTCCAGATGATGATATTGATGATGTAGATGACTACCGGCAAGGGATGGTATGGCAATAATGGTTATGGACACCACTCTGTACTGAATACGGTGAATATAATTTGTTACCAAAATTGTGCAAGTTTTATTGTATTAAAGAAAAACAAAAATCTTGGATACTGCTGCTTTTTCACCTTAATTTCAACATTCTGGTTATCTTTTGTTCTTTCTTTTTGTTATTTTTGGGCTGGTCATGTGTTTAAGACTAAATATTTGGTATGATTTGGTTACTGACATTTGCTTCTGTAATTTTTTTTAATCTTTTCAGGGAATAGATCTATTGGCAGGAGTTGAGGCAGTCATAAGCCATCTAGTGGTGAAGGAATTCCAAATTCCTTGCGCGCATGCGCCTGCATTGTCTCCATTTCCTCTGACTCTATCTCTGTCTCCAAAATCAGCAGCTGAGGAGGTTAGTAAACTCTAGATATCAACTTGAGGAAGAAACCGGGGAGAGTTTATCAACGTTACTTAGAATGTTGTTGCAGCATGTGAATGACCTAGAATATGACAATGAGGTTAGCATATTCTAGCTTATTTAGAATATGAGTGTGACAAGAATAAACTAGGCTAGGACTCTTTTAACTTGAAGTTACTAGCAAAGTAATTTCTGTGAGAAGTTCATGTCTGACAATCTTAACTGAAAAGAGTAACTAGTTCTTAAAGAGTTTTTCTTTTAGATTATAAATTCGATTTTCCTCTTCGTCTGCATTTGCATGGTTAACAGTACTTAAGATTAACTAGCCCTTGCCAAACAGTTAGGATACACTTTCCTGCCATGTGTGCTTGCTGGCCTAAGTAATGCTCCACAGTACTTAGTCAAAAGCTCTGAATCCATGGAGAGATCTTGCATATTGGCAAGTGATGTTGATTCTGTTATTCTTCCCAGAGATGCATGTGGAGGAGATGGAGCTCTTGCTTTTGCAAGAAGTGGAAAAAATAAGGTATAAATTCAGACATATAACTTTTTTTTTGTTCTTGTTTTCTTTTTTGAACCAGAACACCTACCTTTCTCTAGATTTCTAGCTACCGGCAATTTCTATGATGATACTTTTTCTGTTATATGACTCTCTTTGATTTTTTTGCAGCCACTTATAATTTCTGTGGAAGAAAATGAAACTGTTCTAGATGATACTCCTGATAAACTTGGTTTCCAAGTGGTACGGAAATTTCTTTGCAAAGCTTTTAGATTTTGTTCTTTCAGTAGAAGGGGTAGGACATGCAGGAGAAAAAAAGCATTTGAGGGCAAATTGACTAAGAAAATGCACTTTGTAAAACTATTTATTAAAATGGAGCATTGTACAAACTTTTTACACAAATAGTGTGCTTTTCATTATTTTATTCAGAGACGCAAACAAGATGAGTCATGCTACTTTGTAAATAACGTGACTCTAAGGAGCATGCTACTTTGAAGTAAAATCATGTTACTTACAAAATAGCGTGACCCTTGGAGTCACGTTTTTTACAAAGTAGCGTGACCTCTTCTTTTACGTGCCTATCAATAATTTAATCAAAACTACCCTAAATTGATAAAAAGTTTTCAAACTAACCCATTTGCGTAAATATTTTGTAAAACTGTATTTTTTTAGTCATTTTGTTGCATTTGAGAGTTTAGAGTAATCTTAGGCACCGTATGTTGTGCTGAGTTGGGGAAGTTAAGTGAAGGTGAAGTACAATATATATATATATAGTATCATATAAGTTTGGATACATGAAACATGAAAGNCACTTATAATTTCTGTGGAAGAAAATGAAACTGTTCTAGATGATACTCCTGATAAACTTGGTTTCCAAGTGGTACGGAAATTTCTTTGCAAAGCTTTTAGATTTTGTTCTTTTAGTAGAAGGGGTAGGACATGCAGGAGAAAAAAAGCATTTGAGGGCAAATTGACTAAGAAAATGCACTTTGTAAAAGTATTTATTAAAATGGAGCATTGTACAAACTTTTTACACAAATGGTGTGCTTTTCATTATTTTATTCAGAGACGCGAACAAGATGAGTCATGCTACTTTGTAAATAACGTGACTCTAAGGGGCATGCTACTTTGAAGTAAAATCATGCTACTTACAAAATAGCGTGACCCTTGGAGTCAATTTTCTTACAAAGTAGCGTGACCTCTTCTTTTACGTGCCTATCAATAATTTAATCAAAACTATCCTAAATTGATAAAAAGTTTTCAAACTAACCCATTTGCGTAAATATTTTGTAAAACTGTATTTTTTTAGTCATTTTGTTGCATTTGAGAGTTTAGAGTAATCTTAGGCACCGTATGTTGTGCTGAATTGGGGAAGTTAAGTGAAGGTGAAGTACAATATATATATATATTATCATATAAGTTTGGATACATGAAACATGAAAGATCTCTAGCTTTTTTTATTTGTCTGGAAAAGAGGAAAAGGATAAAGGGATCAGAAGACTAAAGTGAATATAAAAAGATGAAGAAGTAAATAAATAAAATTTTACCCATTTTAGGCCACTAAAGGGCAACTTTTTGGGTGAAGACATTATCTGAACTTTTTTGGCTCAGTTTCCTCTTCCACAAAAGTAATTTGGTTAAGGAAATTGCCTCTCCTGCAGCTGCAGGTCTCAAACTATTGGGAAGCCATTGGAGTAATTGCAGCTCACAAGGCAGGGATAGATCCATTCTCACTCAGAAGAAATAAAGTTCATAATATCCAGTGCACTTCTGTGCCTGTCAATGGATACTCCTTTGCAAGAGAAAGAACTATCTCCTAATTAAACATTTAAGAGTTTAACCCTATATATCATTCTTTAATTTATCATTCATCAGATCATACCTGACCATTATTATGATTTCTTTCTTCCTCATTCTATATTTTAATCGTTGGAGGAATGAACTTATCATTTTTGTGGTTATGTGGTATCCATATTTATAGCCATACATATATCTAATGAAATGGTAACTCAAACTTCTCAATTCGTATCATGTTTGTTTTTTTTTTTTTTTTTGGGTACATGACAACACGAAGATTCGAATCCGTCACCTCTTACAAATTACTTATAATACTTTAATGCAAGATTGGTCAACTTAAAGCTAGGATGGTTCATATAACTATGGTAATTGGCTTCGTGAGTGATGATATATACACAAATTCTATATACAATATTTCATAAATTGTATTATGTAATAGAACCTCAATTCAACTCACCACACTCAAGAAGTTTTTTCGGTTCAAGTCAAATTTTGTCATTTATCACAATTGTTGACTATGGTGGTTTTGAGATAGAAGTAATGTGGTTGGAGTTTCACATGGAAAGTGCCTATATTCAGAAAGAGCTACTTGTATCATTATGATCAGTTGGAAATTGTGTAGGTAGCATAACTTTTCAGCTGGTTAAAAAAGAAGTTGATTTCAACCTCATATTGGTTTCTTACCCTTGTAAAGTTTAGTTGGTGAGCCACTAGCAACTTGAAACCAATGAGAGCTTGACAAGGAAGAGGAGTGTCCAATCTTCATTATCAAAGTAGTTGAAATGTTTTTCTTGCTCAGTAATTAAGTAGTGGTGTTTTGATGGAACATGGAACTAGAGGTCAATGCTTGCAAATGTCTTATAGTGCTTCATCTCTATTTCTTTAGGGTTGGATATGAATGTTAGCTTAAGGCCAATTTCCTTCCATGAATAACTTCCTTGTTCACAACCAGTAGCATATTTTAAAGTAAACATTGAAAATTTTGGTTTCTTTCTCTCTCTCTCTTATGCACAATTGTTGAATAGTTTTGGGAGATTGACTGGTGAAGAATGTGCAAAGCAATTTGTTGGAAAACGAAAGATGCAAAGGAAAAAATGAATAAGAAAACAATTACATATCTCAAACTTAAATTCAGTCAAATATATAATTCTTCTAAACACTCTCCCATCAAAATTATTTACTTATTATTACTCCATTAGAAAAAAATAATGAATAATGATTCATCTATTTAAATATTTAGACTTCTCAAGTTGAACCCTAGACGTGTGCTTTAAGTGTAGTGAAGGGTTCGAGATCCAGTAAAAACATTATTGAGAGAAAAAAAATCATAATTGTTCTAATCTTCAAACAAAATTAATCTCACATCCAATTGAATAAAGTAAAGATACTCATAATATTAATTAAAAAAATATATTTAAACCTCTTTTCCACCTACACATTTACTAGATCTCCTAAAATTAAATTGAAATAATTTTTTTTTAACCACTCCTCTTTAAAGAGATGTAGTATCATTGATCTCAAGAAAGTCATGCGTAGTTGTGTAACCTGTACTGAAATAAAATATAGTAAATATGAAAGAAATGAAAAATGTGAATAAAAGCAATATTAGTAGGGGAAGAGGTAAGCCTGATGGATCCATCTGGTGGGTTCCCTACTGAGGTAAGCCTAATTTTCTCCACTTCTCTCTATTCCTATTATCAATACTATGAGTCGCACAATACCATAGACAGTAAATGTTATTGGCCCTACTTATCTAACAAATAAAATAAATGATAAAAATTATTTTGTGATATTGAATAATTATCCTTAACATATAATGATAAAGTGTTGAGGTAAAATAAAGTTACCAAAAAGCTATATGACTCCATTCTTCTGTGTTCTTTTGTGTGTATGTGGTAGCGGGGGCGGCCCGGGGGCGGTGTGGTCGGTGGGTGGGGCAGGTATGCTTGGGAATGGGGATGGAAGATGATGGCCACTTAAACATGATAGAATCTAATTGCTTGTCCAATATGATTATTCTAAACATATAAAAAAATCAACATAGATATGATGTTATTCTACTCTATTATGAGGAGAAGCGATAAATTGTGCATTTTTGGCCGGACACACCAGACTGCTAGAATTGAATGTTAATACTGTTTTCTCTTTTGATTTTTCATGAGCTGGTTACCACATTTTTATTATAAAATTAATTTTTTCTCAGATTTCGGTATATGTCTTGATCACTAGTGTTTCCAATGAGATTCAAACTTTTAAAATTACTTTAGGATTCACTCCATTATAGAGCTTAATTTATCAACTAATCAACCACACTTAGTAGTTAGAATGTTAATACTATTTACACACGAGTGTTTTTACCCTGGACGTGATATAATATCACGTCAAATAATTTTATACATTGTATCAAATAAACAAAAAAAATATGATTTTATACATAATTTTGATCCAAATTGTATTATATTAACACACTTAATTAACATAATTTAAATTTTATTAAATTTATATTTGAGTTATATAAAAATTTTATTTTAACAAATTTAATAAAATTTATATTATGCCATATATTAATTTCACATAATATAACTCAAATTCATTATATAAAACTGTTGGGATGTAACACCACATGTGTGGATCATCCTTTACTAATAATGCTGTGAGGCTGAGAAACAATTAGGTCCTACACTCCCCAACACGTTAACATTCGAATCTCCAAAGTTTAATCATTGGGCGCCGTAGTTATCTGGTGAGCTTGAATATATATATATATATACAATAAGAACACATTGTCCAAGGTAGAAAGAGAAGAGGAAAGGAGATGAGCTCTTGACAAAACATTTCTGATTCTTATAATCATAGGATGTATGTACTTTGCTGTTAAATTTACAGGTCATTAATTTTTTATTATTGAATAATCTTAATTGAACAATTTTTAAATGCATACGTTTCCATGTGATTATCTTAACCTAGGTATCCCTATCTAAACCTTTTATGGATTATTTGTATAGTTATTCAAGTTTAAACAGCCAAGTGTCATATACAACTAAGATTAGTTTTATCATTTGCATTTTCACGAGTTCTCGCATATGGATATGATTAGTTTTCTTAATGACTAACTATACATAAGATCCCAGCAAAAGTTATGCAATAGTTATTTGATTAAATAATATGATAACTTGGGTAGTTGATTATGATGACCAAATATTCAATTAGAGGTCTATACTTAACGACAAGTTTTACAGTTACTGAGGGGATGAAACATTAACCTTTTGTTGATTCCAAATTAATATATTTTGTTTTTGTGTAGAACGATTCCAAATATTAAAGAAAGGAAGAGAAGGACTTGGAAAACAGATTGCCATTGTCATTCTCACCACTCTTATCTCTATTAGACTATAGAATAGCCATGTGCACAAGAAGCACGTGCTTATCAAGAAGTCCATGAAAAATGGGTTTGGCTCTGCATGTGTGGTGGTTAACTTGGGCGCCTAGAAACTAATTGTACCCTCTCTTATACAAATACACTCAACTAGTACTTGAGAGAGTTATAGCTAGGTCCTACTCCTATGTACATAGGAAAATGATATATGCTTTATACCACTTATTGCTATGTAGGACACAGGCAACCACCCTTAATTTATGTATGTATTATAGGCTTCAAGAAGAAAAGTTTTCTCTAGTTTAATTGTGCATCCCATATATATTAAACTTACCTTTAGAGGTTGACATCTAACCTCATGCCATTATCTCTATCAAAACGTATTATATATTCACTGCATTTGGATTGGTTAAGATGGCCCATTTTATTATATTGATGGTTCCTTCGTAGAAAGAATGCTACAAGTATGAAAGTATCCAATGGAAGAACAAAGAGATTGAACCTATAAGAAATGGGTTGAATCTGTCAGGTAGATTCGTTCTGATCGCTCAAGGAAATTAAAAAGCAAGTTAAATAGACTCGCCTCGTCTAACCCACAAGTTCAGGTAAGGTGAGATTCACCAACATGAACAAAATTGATCTTTTTGTCCAACTAAAAATGAGGACAATGCTAACCTTCACGTACACACACACAAACACACACGTCTAGGACATGTCAAGTGAGAAGAGTGAATCTGACCATTGAATCGTGCATGGATAGCCAGGATTAGAAGTCACATGATTATCACACGACTATTTAAAAAAATTACAGGAATGTCACATGACTTGATATTTTAATTTGGACCATTTATGGAAGATCCACTCTTCTCATCTCTCACAATGAACCAATCCTCTCACTTGATACATTCCATATATATATATATATAAAATAAATTATGCTTTCATTTCTATGAAATTGATGATTTTAGCTCCAATTATTTTCTTTATGGTTCAATTTGATCCTTGAAATTCAGTGGCATCAATTTTAGTCCCTATATTTTCTTTCAAGCTGCAATGTAGTTCATATATATATTGGCTATCTTTTCATACCTGTCAAAACTTAAGTTTAAATGAGTTTCATATGGGAATTCTTCTGCTTATCATAAAAGAAGAAGGGAAATCCTAGCTACTCAAGTCGATATCCTTTCTTTTTTCGGCCTATGGCCTTATTTTCCAGTTTATGGAGGAATAAATATAGAGCTAACTGATTGTTAGGTTTGAACTTAATTAAAACTTCAACTATAAATGAGACGAGATGAGGTGTTTGTCAACTATTAAGGTTTAGCTCTTTTATTTTTGATATTTTGGCTATGACTCTAGGTTTAAACACAGAACTAACAACCCCTAAAGATGACTTTATTACTACTTGACAAGGCCGTTTACCAATAAAAAACTATATATATAATGTATATATTTATGGTATACCATATTTCTAATAATATATATATCTTATTATATATTCATATAATATTTATTTTTAGATTGGTTCAAATTATTAAAAACCAATTCAACTTAAAAACTTAAGCTAGTAAGTGAAAGTCCAGAAATGATTTTATATCTAACACGCACTCGTACTCGAAAGTCCTTTAAGTTTAAAGCCTGGACAAAACACATACACACTTATACTTTGTGCTGAAATTTCAATTTAATTGAAAAATGAGGGCATAAGAATTTGATCTCTTGACCGTTTGGTCAAAAAGATTCTGATACCATGTTAAAAATCGATTTAACCTAAAAGTTTAAACTAGTAGGTGAAGGTCTAAAAATAATTTTATATCTAACACAAATAAGTTGATCACTTAAAGAGCTGAGCTAAGTTTGAGCATAATTTAGGCTTTGGTAATAAATGAGCTGAGCCCTGCTTGACTTGTTTAGTATACTAGCTGAGTTTGAGTACTGTTTTCTTTTTGGTCTTGAGTTAGATGGTATAAGATATGTTGTCCATATACCTTTTTTTTTAGGCCACTATTATGCATACACTTCAAATTCGAATAATTTCATACATTGTGTCTTAATTAAATTTACACCTTAATTACAGTTTTAACTAGGCATATATACTTAAAATTTGTTTTATAAATGACTCAGATTCAATTAAAATCCACATTATATATATAGACGAATTTGAGATATGTAAATAACATTTCTCTTTTGGTACTCAACAGTCGACTCGTTTACAGTTCTATCTAAAACCTAAGAAGCCTCACACTGATTAGTTAGCTTATTATTACTCATGGTATTTCTTATTATCTAGTTTGTATTGGTTATAGTTTTCAAAATGACATTTTTTTCTAAGTTGCACTGGTCTTGATTTTTAATTTGAAGGACCACAAATAGGCAAACTAGAAAAGAAAACTAACAGTCAACTCTGAAACAGGAAACATGAAACATGTGACACACAGCCACTTTTTTGTCAAGTTCTTCCAACCTTCTCCTCACATCCAACCCTATGCTAGGCTTCTTTTTGTGCTCATTAAGATGTCAGAGGTAGATCCAATGCAGATGAGTCAGATTCACAGCAAAAACTCATTAAAAAGTAACATATATGCCGGGGGGGACACTTACCGGTTAAACACATTTGGGATTTCATAGAAGAAGTATCAAGTTCAAATTTTATTGGATGAATTGTTGGGTCGAATTTTAGGAAGAGATAGACTACTCCTTGTTGCATAGTCTCCAATAGAAAAAAAAAAATAAAAGAGTTAAATATAATTTTCGTCTCTAAATTATTTTTCAGATATCACTTTAGTTCTCAAGTAATTACTTTACCTGTCAAATCAATTATTTAAGTGATTATTTTTTGTGCNGCTACGAATGATTGACTTAGCTGACAATGCAATTATTTAAGAATTAAAGTGACATAAAAAATAAATCAAAGACTAAAGTAACATTTAAAAAATAATTTAAGGATAAAAAATATATTTTATTCAACCAAAAAATATATTACCTAATATATATGAGCTTCTCTTGGATAATTATAGGAAAGTGTAATAACAAATTTAGATAACGACTTATACTTAACGGGCAACTAAGTTAACTATCCAACACATTTTACACCAACTTTCTTTAGCAGTACTTCCAATCCCTCTCTCAAAAATGATCCTCCTGAGTCACGCATGGGCAAACCCACCGGTCCAAGTCAACCTCTTTCTATCCTTATATCCAAACACTAATCCGATAGTAATATATAATAGCTTCCTTGAGCTTGTTTCTCACCCCCAACATATTATAGCAAATCTCTCTCTTTCTCTTGCTCTTGCTGATCTTCCATTGTTCCTAGCTAGGTTTATATATCTACCATTTTGAACAACAAAAGAACGTGAACATATATATAAGTTTGCAATGAGGAAGCCTTGCTGTGATAAGCAAGACATGAACAAAGGAGCTTGGTCCAAACAAGAAGACCAGAAGCTCATAGATTATATCCAGAAACACGGCGAGGGTTGCTGGCGTACTCTCCCTCAAGCTGCAGGTATGAAACCCTAACCAACTTGCATTAGAAATCTATGCGTAAATGTATATATAACACTATCAAACACAAAGAAACATAGTCATATATCCCTTAAAAAGAAAAAGAAAGAAACGTAGTTATATATAGATAGATAGATGGTCATATAACACTCTCTTTCTTTTCTTGGACATTTGTACCCTAAACTAATAGATTTGCTTGGAGATGTTTTCTTATATAGAAGGTGAGATTTACTAGTGCAAGGTATATCATAGAAATTACAATACATGGAAATAATTTTAGAGAGGGTCCAACATATTTTCTTGATTACTCCATATTTTGGCTCAAATCCTGTTGGGTAGTCGAAATTCTAATAATAATTTAAGAATTAAGAAAAGAAAGACCTACAACACTTTTTTTTTTTTTTTTTTAAATTATGGTGTTCTAACTATACTTTCTTATTGGTTAACTATTGGTTTAAAGCCTCAAGAGTTTAACACAATTAATAAATGTGACACATTTTTGTTTTTGATGTTCATCAGGCCTACATCGCTGCGGTAAAAGTTGCAGGCTGAGATGGATAAACTATCTACGGCCTGACCTTAAAAGAGGCAACTTTGCTGAAGATGAAGAAGATCTCATCATCAAGCTTCATGCGCTGCTAGGCAACCGGTGCGATTTCATATAAAAGCATAGCACAAGTTTTTTTTTTTTTTTTNATTTTTTTTTTTTTTTTTTCTGATCTTAACATTTATAGGAAAGCTGAAGAATTTTGCTCGTAAAGATACTTTGTAACGTTAATCAACACCAGCGATTATAAATGGAACTTTCATTTCTTTAGTTCTTGACAAAGTACACCCTTACCAAAATCGCTTTCTCATATAGGCTTGTATACACAAAACATGTGAATAATGGTTGACATTGTTTTTCTATAGGTGGTCACTAATAGCTGGAAGATTACCGGGAAGGACAGATAATGAAGTGAAGAACTATTGGAACTCTCATCTTAGAAGAAAGCTGATTAACATGGGTGTTGATCCAAATAATCATCGCATAAGTTGTAAAACCCTACCCCTTCAAAATGCAGAAACATTAGATAGCTCAGCATCATCTGGCTCAAAAGAAAATGCCAAGAATGAGCCAACAAAACCCCATGATGGTGACACTAATTGTAATCTAGTATCAGATGCTGCAAGTGGCTTGGAAGATGAGTCAGATGGCTTGCCGGATTTGAACCTTGATCTCAATATGAGCGTGCCTTCACCTTCCCCTTGTATTCCTAAAGACAATCAGAAGCCAATTCATGAATCCAAAACATCAAGAGATCCACATTTTTTCTCCTCTCCAACACTTCCTCTGTTTCAATAATCAGTTTTATTGATTTGCTTTAGAAACGCAGCTGGATTTGGAGCAGGTTTGATGCTTGAAAAGCCCAGGAAAGTAAATAGGATACGCGTTCGCATTCGAGGACATCACAACGGCATAAGAAAAGATTAAGCTTTAATTGCAATTTAAAGCATGACATTCCTCAGCAAGAATATGAGGCTATTCCTTCTGAGTTTATGGCATGCAGTTGAATCTATCATAGCTGGATAAATTGATAAATCTTGCAAGTCAAGCCGTGTTGGATATGAGCAAACAGTGAGATTGACTAATCCACTGAGCAAACGTACTTATTAATTAATTTATTTGTGTTAATCATGTAAAAGTGATGACCATAACAAACAATTCAAAATTTTTACTGATTCTCTCCTATGTTTTTGCTTGACAATTTGATTGAAATTAATTAGAGTTTTCTCTGTTTGCCTAATATTTGGCAGCTTCTTAATTTATCTTCAGATTCTTTACCACTAATGGACATTCCCCTTTTCAAGGAAACCATTAAAAAGCCAAAGTTACAAGACATGAGAGGATCAAAAGAACATCCTATCTATGAATATAGATAAATGTCTCTGTATGGACTTCAAATATTTTCTGTTGGTAAATTTAAGGGAATCATGGATAGTTGACCATTAAACAGTTTTCTAATAAATTTTTGTGGCTATTAACCAATTCAACAGCATGTCACATGTCCATGCCATCAAATTTTGGATAAAGCATTCATAGGGATCGAGCTTAACCCCAAAGAATGATTGGTTTCTGTTACTTTACTGTTGATTCATAATTTCACCCATCAAGTGGTAGGTCCAAGTATCAAGCAATGCAATGGAGATCATGTGATACAGGCTGGCTGTGTTATCTTATCCACGCGTACAGTGACATAGGACATAATGGAGATATTCAAGGAAAGGCTGAGAAACATGCAGTTATACTCATTCAATGGATTCTTCTTTATTGATCCCACCAAAAGAAAAAAAAAATTAATTTTAATCCCCTGTCCAAGTGTTATACAAATAGTGAATGTTATGTTGTCACGTATTAACAAATTTATTGCCTAAAATATCTTAACAACTTAAATGATGTAACAATTTCTTGTTAATTTATAGTGTGTAGAGTTTTGTACCAAGAGTGAATCAAATATATATATATATAAGCTCTTAAAAAAGAGTAGTTTTTCAACCTCAGTCAACCATGCAATTTGAAAAACAGTATGAAGTTAGGATGCTGAACAAGTAATTTCCTAGTGTTAATTACATCACATCCCAATCTGAGATCATATGAACGAAAATGTGATGAAGTTAACCTTTCAAGGGTTGCAAGTACCTATCTTAAAGCTAGAAGGTTGCATCAAAGCCAAGTATAATGGAAGAAACAATTATTTTCAGGAGCAACTTTGCTGTTAATTAATTTCCTTGACTGAACAATTCATTAGCACACTGTTTTGAATTCCAAAGGTATTAATGTATCTCAAAACCTTTCATTGCCAACTGACTTAGGGTAAGTGATAGTTTTACATGCTCATACACGTTACCTTCCAAGACTCAAAGTTCAAACCCCTCATGTACTAAAGACGGTAGGTGCTGCATTGAAATTTAAAGGACTAACTTAGACGGAAGTGTTCTGATTTGGTTAGGGGTCATATATTGCACGAAATTGCCCAGGTCAGAAACTTTGAAGGACAGAAGAGTAGATATGTTGTGACAGGTAACCTGGTCCAGTATTGTTCTTGCAGATATATAGAATTGCATGTGGGGCAATTCTTGCTGCTCTCTCCTTACCTTCTAGTCTTACCACTCAGAAAAAAACTAGTTGTTTGATGCTGTTCTCCCATGTCAAGGCAATAAAGATGTATCTGGTATGTTGTTCTCTCCTTACCTGGTAGAGGTAAAAGGTGGAAATGGATTGAAAATTTGAGTTGTCACATTTTTGGTACAAATAAAAAAGAAAGGTTGAAAATGAAATGCACGTTATTTTCATTTTCCTCTCACTTCACTAAAAGCAAGGAATCAAAAACAAAACATTTCCATTTTTGGTCCCCTCTCTTTTTTCCGTCTTCCCTACCAAAGTATACGCTAAAGACTTTGTTGATGCAAGTCTATGATCTCAATGATTTGGTCTCTATTGCTTGAAAAAGTTTTTTTTTGACAATCCTACCTTGGTGAGCTATGTTATAACTAAATTTCGAGAATGCACTAGTCCAATTGAAATCCTTTTCTTAAACTTGTGGTGGACATGTAGCATTAGAGCAAGTATATAACTTTGAGTTTGCATATACGATGTCATATATATATATGGGTATGTATTAATGTAATTTCTGTTTGATGGGTGAGTAGCCTTTTGTATAATTTTTATATGTACTGGTTGTAATGTTGCAGGTTCCCTGCTATGATTTTCTTTTGGTTAATAAAATCTGACTCAAAAAGGAAAAAAATAAAATGAAAGAGAAAGAGACAATATGAGCGTGTTCAGAAATGTTTAAATAGAAATTAAGTGACTACATTTGAAAATAAATTAAAATTTCTAATTAATATAATTCTAATTAACAGGTTTCATAGAAGAGCTTAATTATAAATCAATTCAATTCAATTCTTTTTAATTGGTTACTCAAATTCTTAATGCACTCTGAAATGGATCGTTTTCTTTAATTACATCATAAATCCATTTTATCACTTAAACTTAGGATAGAAATTACCCAAAATTTCAGCCAACCATCAGGGTAAACCAGGTAACTTGAAAATGCATCTTTATGACCACAAAAAATTGAAAAACACTAATATTTATACTGTACTTGAAAATTATGTATTAAAAACAAAATCTCCATATGTTAAATTTATGACTCTGAGCATTTGCATCAAATTTTGCTTCTGCATGAGACGAAACTGANTTTGCTTCTACATGAGACGAAACTGAAAATCCCTATTCACTTAATTATATATATGTTTTGAATCAAAACAAATGAAGGCAATTACATATGGATGTTAGTTATCTGCTCAGCTTTAAGGTGGCAATGAATACTGCTAGTTTAAATGATTTAGCATGCAATTCGTGATGGTAGTTCCAATTTTCAATCAACTCGGAAAGGTTAATCTGATAGAGAAGATCCAAAAATCACCCCCTTAAGCAAAAGCAAGTGTGAGATATGAAGTATGGACAAAACATAAATCAACTGTTTTGCACTGAAATCTAATTTATAAAATAATTGAGGTAATAAGAATCAAACTTTTTGATAACTTAATTAAAGAGACTCTTATATCACGTCAAGTCATTTCAACAATTTTGATATTTTAAATGTAGATAACCTAATAGAAGAAGGTACTGCTCCTTCTTATGACTTTCTTTTGATGAATTGGTTGCTACAAGTCAAACTTAGAAACTCTAATCAAATTTCTACCGTTCAAACCACCTGAGTTAACCACTCGTAGGATGTTACTCCATTGAAAACTGTGTTCATCACATTCAAAATGTGAATATTCTGTTATAAGTGTAGTTATTCAAAAACCAAATGAGTAACCATATTCTTATATCATGGCATGCATGTTTAATTATTTATGTAAATGTCAACCTAGCTCACTCGTAATTCTCCCTTTCCCTTATTTGGAGTAGAGGAGGTTCTTCTTACACTTGTGGGTGAACATTTGCCACTGTTAGACATGACTTTCTGGCTGTTCCTAATTCTACCTAAAAGTCTTCTTCGTGAAAAATGCTCCCCAACTGTTGTTGTCACTTGTGACAGAGTACATCAACCCCAACCATTTTCTGTTGCTATCTTCTAAGTTAGAGATATATATATATACATCTGGATCTTCTGAATCTTCCAAATGCCGTAAATGCTGCTCTGTATCTTCCTATCCATGTAAATTGAGAGAACACATTTTTCTCTAGAGCCAAGCAACAATTTGATAAGGAAAAAGTTGCAGTGGTCCAAGATTATACTTTTGCTCAACGTGTTGAGTTCCAGGATCTACTTATCCAAGAGATTACACAACCTAAGTTTTATTCTGGATCCAGATTACACATTCATGAAGTAATTTTGTGTCTATATTTAGAATTTAAATTTGACTCACTATTAATATAAAATTTAATAAAATTATAAATAACAAAGAGTGATAATCGTCCAACAGATTTCTGTATTCTTTTTTTGGTAAGAAAAAAATTCTAGAGTCAAATATATTGCTTCATGGCAAAGGTAGATATAGTGTAATTGGTGGATGTCTATTAACAAAGAATCATAAGTAGGAGCGAAATCAAAACTCTGGGTGGACTAGTAACAAAATATTAACAACACGAATCAAACCAAAAATTCTTTGTATCAATGAATTCAATCCTTCTAATTAAACCAACTCCGTTGACAATAGATTACACCTTTAAACATGAGACGAGCACCACAATTCATGAATCGCAATCATACAAATTCATACTAGATTAAGGTTCTAAACTTGAGCCTACACGAACACAAATTTAAATAGAGTAAAATATATTTTTTGTTCTTAAATTATTTTTTAAATGTTATTTTAATCATTAATNTAAGGTTCTAAACTTGAGCCTACACGAACACAAATTTAAATAGAGTAAAATATATTTTTCGTTCTTAAATTATTTTTCAAATGTCATTTTAATCATTAATTTATTTTTTGTGTCATTTTAATTCTCGAATAATCACATTGTCTGTCAAATTAGTCATCTGTAGCACAAAAAATTATCATTTAAATGATTGATTTGACGAGTAGAGTAATTATTTAAAAATTAAAGTAACACAAGAAATAATTTAAGGACTAAAGTAACATTTAAAAAAAAATCAAGGACAAAAAATGTATTTAACTCATTTAAATAAGAGATATCAAACTCATGCTTTCAGGTTTTGACAATTGATTAGTTATTCTTTTATTTGTCTGCTGTTTACATTTGACATGAAGAAGTTGGAAACGATGATAAGAGTGTCCTTCCTTTGACATGGGAGTCCCTACTTAACTACATATGCGGCGTGTTACTACCATTTGTTGCAGTGAGTTTTGATTTTCTCTTAAAAACGCTGCCTCGTCTCTTTCAATATGGCATTGAATACTGCTAGTTAGTTTAACTGATTTAGCATGTACTTCATGATGGTATACAGTATACTCCCAACCTTCAACTAATATAATTGAAAGTTTACCCTCTCTTTTAGATAATATATATTAGAAAAACCAATCAACTCAAAAGCATAAAAGAGAACATCCAAAATCCCCTCAAATGAGAGCAAATGTGAGGTATGCATCAACAAAGTAAAAATCAGTCTTATTTTATACTGAAATTTAATTTACAAGATAATATGTTAACCAATTCATCGAAAAAACTCTTATACCATATCAAAAAATTAGTCATATCTAAAAAAACGCAAATACCATATAAAGAAACTAGTCATCTTAAAATTTTAACGAAAAGAATGTCCATAAATGGTTATAGTATATAATATGTGGACAACCAAGTATATCACTATAAGCAGTAATATATAATCTGCTTAATCCTTAGGAGTTGGGATACAAATTATATGAAAATAACAGTTTCGAATCCTAGAAAATATGGTATGAGACTATGAGTACATGTTTAGGTTGAAACTACAGTAGCTAGAAAAGCTGAACACCTAACCATGTACAAGTTAAGCTACTAGTCCTTGTGATTACAATTTTTTTAATTTGTTGCAACAACTTAAACGTGGAAACTCGAACCAAACTTCTAGCCATTAAAACCACCTGAGTTAACCACTCGTACGATATTATTCCATTGTAAACTATGTTTCTTACATTCAAACTGTGATTCTTCTTTTATAACTGCAGTTATTCCAACACCAAGTGAATAACCACATTTTTAGTTAGACAACCCTGGTTCCCTTTCTCTGATTGGGAGTAGAGGTTCTAAAATGGCAATTGTGGGTGAACACTTGCCATTGTTAGACATCACTTTCTGGCTGTTCCTAATCCTACCTACAAGTCTTGCCCATGAAAAATGGTGGAACTTGTCGTTTTGTTGTGACTTGTGACACAGTACAACAACCCCACATGCAGCTTACGTTGTTATGTCTTCTGAGATATTATATATCTTTTATTATTTGAATCTTCCAATGCATCAGATCAATCAGATACCATAAATGCTGCTCTCTATCTTCTCCGACCAATCAATTGAGGAAGCAACAACTTTGACTCTACACATTAATAAGGAAGAAAAAGTTTGTTTTGGATCTGGCTTATATCCTGTATGTCTGATCAGTCCAATGCCTGATTTACTTGGCCCATATTAAGCTAGAATCAGCATTACCTCATCCATGAAGTAATTTTTAAGTCTATATTTAGAGTTAGAATTTATCTATTGTTAGTGTAAAACTTTATATATTTATCAAATAGTTGTGATTGAGTGATACTGAAGTAGTCATTAAGATTTTTGAATCTAAAATCGTAGTTAAAATATCTAAAAAAAATTTATACATTACTAATAAACAAAAATGCATCAATAAATTCTTTTTAATATTTTTATAATATATAGCATCACATTTTACTGATTGTGTTAAACTCATATACGGTTAATGATTCAAAACTAAATCCATATATTTATATTGTACATAGTTTTGAAAATTTTGATTAGTTATTACTCATTTATGTGTTTGCTGTTTACCTTTAACATAAAGAAGTTGGAAATAATGAGAAGAGAGTTCCTTCATGTGACATATCTTCGCCTTAGAATAAGATAGCTTTCTCTCACCCTAAACTTTTTAATACCGAAAACAAAATTGATTTGAATCTATTACCAATAACAGCCATCATCATTGATACATTCCACGAGCATTGAATGGTATTTATATTGAAATGTTTCACGGGAAAAGCTCTACCAATTTAATTTGACAATCTGATTAAAATACTAACAAACACAATTGTACGATATCAATTATGGATACTCCACCACTAATTTGGGACCTGTTTTTGGAATCAAAAGGACCAATGAGCCAGTAAATTTTGAATTTGAGAACGTACAAAATTGAAAGAAGTGGATAGTGGGTGTAGAAATATTCATTTTTACCAATTTGACAATTTCAGATTGAAAATGGGAACGCTCCTGGTCTCTCCTCTTATGGAGCACTGTAGATAGAAAAAATTAAAATGATTTAGCATAACATCTCGGGTGCTAAGGTAGAGGTTGGTTTAGCTAGTAAAGATGAAAGCACTCAACATGTAATGCTTAAGTTCGATATCTTCTGCTAGTATTCCTCCCTTGGTAGGTTATTGTAAATACCATCGTAAGTTTTCATTTAAACATGTACATGGCCTTGAAACGAAATAATATTTTCTTATTCTAAACTTTTAATCACAAAAAAAAAAATATCTTGGGCCTGATTGCAAGTTTGTTTAACATGTTGGGCTGCGAGATATACAAATTCATTAGATAAAACAGCTGGAAGTGACATACTGAACAAAGTCTAATGGGCCTAATACCATGTGCCTTACTCCAAACATAGTATATTTTCATAAGAAAAAAATAAAAAAAAAAAAAGGGAACATGGTATTCACTAATACTGAGTATAATTTATGCTTTGAAGATGGATTCCCAGAGATTGTTATCAATTTGTGCATCAATGTGCTTCAGGTTCAGGGGCTTAAAAATTTTGAAGGCTAGGGAGTTCCACCTTTCATTGAGGAAGCACTTTGTTGCAGAAATTGTATTCACAGTTCTGGCTAATGAACTATTATATTTTTCAAGAAAAGAAAAATATGCTTTGAAGATTACCCAAGAAAGAAAAGAATAATGATAGAATTTTAGCCAAAAAAAAGAAGAGAATGATGATGGTTGTTCTTCAGTGTCCATCGTTTAAGTTACTAGAAAAGCTACTTGCAAACCAGTGAAATCCAGTCGTTGGGTTTCACATGTAGCCATGTATAATTAATTTGAGTTGTTTGATTAAAGTTTAGTGAAATCTTGTAGTTTCAATGAAGTTATTTTATTAAAGTTTTTAGTAAGTTTAGTGTGGATGCAATTAGCATTGCCGAAATTATTAAAAATATCTATTATGTATAATTTATTAAACATATTGCCGAATGATAGCTTTTTGGTTTGTTTTGATTTTTTTTTAAAAAAATAAAATTCAGAAAATATAGGAAAAACTAGAATGATTTAGACTAAATAACCAAAAAAAATAAAATTTAAGGTCATAACTCCTTAGTCTAGATTTATATTACACGGGTACGGGTATGTTGTCACGTTATATATATATATATATATATAATGAACAATTTTAAAATTTTCAAACATTAAAAAATATTAACTATTAATCCGTAACAAAAAAAAATAACAACTAACAAGTATTAAGTATTAACTCAAAATATAAATTATCAATCAAAATTCAAATCATAACACTATTAATTTTAAAAATGTGTAAAAATAATTTGGGCTGCTTAAGACTATGAGAGTTCCATTTGGAGCAGTTTTCTGGGCTGGCCCAAGTAAGCTGTCGAACCCGGCCCAAAATAGGAGGCAGAGCCTAGCGCCAGCTGAAGCGAGTAGCAGAGGTTGTCTTAGCAGCAACAAGGGGCATCTCATTTCTCATCTATCTGTTGATTGATTCGGGGTTGAAGGAATCTTTGGTGCATTTGAGAGAGAGGAAACAGAGGGAAAATGAGCGGAACAGTGAAGAAAGTTACCCACGTTGTGACCGGTTTTCCCTCTCCTGTTTCGCACGCGTTTTTTTTTCTTACGAAACTCAGAATTTTGAAACGTAAAAATAAGGCTTAATTACAATTTTGATCCCCATATTTTAATCACTTGAACGTTTTGGTCCCCTTCTTTAAAAATGAACTATTGAGTCCCTCTATATTCATAAAATGTACAAGTTTAATCTATTTATCTTTAAGTCAAAATTCTTAGGTTTATTTTAAGATGTAAAGTTCTCTGATTCATAATCTCACTGTTCAGATTGAAGGGCTACATCTTGTGAACCTTCTCACTAAATTTGAGCTCAATCTAACGGTGAAACTCAGCCTAAAATACCAAAACCATAAGTTTTCATCTAACCAAAAATTTAGACTTATTCACCGTTAGATCGAGCTGAAATTTAATGAAAAGATTCACAAGACGTAGCTCTTCAATCTGAACGGTGAGATTATGAATCAGAGAACTTTACACCTTGAAATAAACCTAAGAATTTTGACTTAAAGATAAATTGATTAAACTTGTATATTTTATGAATATAGAGGGACTCAATAGTTCATTTTTAAAGAAGGAGGACCAAAACGTTCAAGTAGTTAAAATAGGGGGACCAAAATTACAATTAAGCCTAAAAATAATTTTAAAAAAATGAATTTTTTGCTTTTCAGTGGAATGGTACTCGTTTCGCCCGTCCCCAAAACGGGTACATGCTGTTTTTTGATGTTTCGGTGCTTCTAAGGTCTAGATCAGAGTTTTTTTTTTTTTTTTTATATGAAAAAATGGGTCAAAATAATTAATATAAAAAAAAAACCAGGCCAAAATGGCTTCTTTTTTTTTTTTTTTAGAATTTTGACTACGATTCTAAATTTAAACACATAACTCACAAGTCGTGAGGACGATTTTAATACTACTCAATTATAAACTGTTGGATAAAAATAACNATAGCCTTTAGTAAAAAATAAAGTGCTCATTCCATAGAGATCTAAAAGTTACATGAAATCAAAATGAATAGTATAACTTAATTTGGAGAAATGAGCACAAATGACTCCTTAAAGTTTAAATAATAAACTAATTAATTTGCATTAAAAAAAAAGATATAAATGTATAATGTATATTCAGAGGAGGAAAATGTCAAAAGTGAT
Organism: Cercis canadensis; assembly: GCA_003255065.1. Lineage (NCBI taxonomy): Eukaryota > Viridiplantae > Streptophyta > Magnoliopsida > Fabales > Fabaceae > Cercis > Cercis canadensis. The sequence continues at coordinate 7,702 of QAOA01001012.1, read as the reverse complement.
TCGGCTGTAGAGCTTATTGGATACCAAACTTGTTGGTATTTGGGGAAATAACGCGCTTCAGTAATCTGTTGGACACAAATAAAATGGCCCTCTAAAGAAGCAACAAACAGCTAATTGCTGGGGCCACCTTTCAAGTAATTGCTAGCTATAAATGGATAAGTCATAAGTCATAAGCTTAATCATGTCACGACTTTCAGTCTACGTTAATGTATGACTAAGCAAAATGTAGAAAAAAAAAAAAAAGTGATTATCAATTTAATAGATACCCTTTTTCAGCATGAAGGCCAAGCACCGCTCTTGATAATCATTCAAATTACCATGTCATATCCATGAGTTTCTAGATAGATGGAGCCCACGTTGACACAAAAATAAGAGTTATCCAACTCATGCCCATTCAGGTTTAGACAATTGATTAGTTATGATAGTTTATTTGTTTTTTTTTTTATTCTTTGTTTGTTATTTGATTTGACAAGAGAACCAAGATTTCTTCCTTTGACAATTTAACAAACACATATTCTTTGTTGGAATTACTAATACCCACTTTACCACTCATCATAGTATTTGTCATATTTTATTAAGTGTGCTTCTATGAAGTGGTAACAGATCAAACCTTAGTCTTAGTGGGCGGCATATTGACATGTTTGAACCAGGCAACGAAATGAAATTGGACCAAATCACTAGAGAAAAACTGATATTGATACTTTCAAATATGTTAATTATATACGCGTAAACAAATAGAAAGAATGAAATTCCAAGGGTTTAATATGATGGTAAGAATGTAATAGGTTCGTATAAACTAGTTAAGGTTTAAATCTTAAGGCTAACACCCAGGAAAATTTGTGAGGATGTCTTTATCGTTAAAACAAAAGAAAAAAAAATGAAGAAATATGTGAGGAAGTTTAGGAGAAGGGAGATTAACAAGATATGTCTTTATCGTTAAAACAAAAGAAAAAAAAAATGAAGAAATATGTGAGGAAGTTTAGGAGAAGGGAGATTAACAAGATATACCCAATGATTGCATGACAGATAAAAATAGTTTATTAATCAGAAAAAATAAAATTAAATATCACTAGGACAATACATTTTATTGATACAATTAATATTTGGACAATTTAATTATAAGAAACATTTTTTTTTTATAACCTAAGAATTAGGGTCTGACCCAAATTTTTGAATAGAGCAAGACTTACCAAACTTGTCTCGCTATCGAAGCGCCTATAACTATAACTTTATGCGGTGGAACACTTTGAGGCCTTCATTTTGTCAATAAGATGTCTTGAATACTAGACTATCTTCTTGCTAATAGCGTATTGTGACCAACTATCTATAACTCAATTAGTATTATAAGGCACATATTTAAACATTATAATTTGAACGATTTTTTTAAAGTTACAAATTTTCATATTCAATAAAATAATTGAAGTATTGGTATAAATAATGATCGTATCTGTTTAACTGTATGACTTTATGCTTATCAATTTAATTGAAAGAACTAAGAAAAAGAAAATCCATACAGGACCACATGGTTGGTTCCATGATATAAAAAAAAATTAAATATCACTAGGACAATACATTTTATTGATACAATTAATATTTGGACAATTTAATTATAAGACACATTTTTTTTTATAACCTAAGAATTAGAGTTTGACCCAAATTTTTGAATAGAGCAAGACTTATCAAACTTGTCTCGCTGTCGAAGCGCCTACAACTATAACTTTGTGCGGTGGAACACTTTGAGACCTTCATTTTGTCAATAAAATGTCTTGAATACTAGACTATCTTCTTGCTAATAGCGTATTGTGACCAACTGATCTATAACTCAATTAGTATTATAAGGCACATATTTAAACATTATAATTTGAACGATTTTTTTTAAAGTTACAAATTTTCATATTCAATAAAATAATTGAAGTATTGGTATAAATAATGATCGTATCTGTTTAACAGTACGACTTTATGCTTATCAATTTAATTGAAAGAACTAAGAAAAAGAAAATATTGCCATACAGGACCACATGGTTGGTTCCATGATAGGCCCAAATTAGGACATGCAACAACGCGTACGAGAGGAAAAAGCAAAGGGCTAGTTTCAAGTAAGGGTGATGTGAAAGTAACCGATCAATTGCTATCGATGACCACCGTTGGCAACAAACAAAATAGATTGAAAATGACCTTGTCTCTTCTCAACTTGATTATATTTCTCATTGGCTCATTGGCTCATTGGCTCATTGCTCACCTTCACATCAATATGGAATCTTAATTAATTTGCTTAAGCAAAAATTATCCAGCAAACTTTAACTTTAGTTATAATTAATGAACTAGCTGTAGTAGTTCTAGGATCCAATTAGTAGTTTGTTTGGATATGAGATATATAGTTGGAAGGAAAAGAAAAATGAAGGGTGGGACATAATGGAAAGAAAATAAATCATATTAAAAAAGCTATAAATTATTTTTCTTTAGGAAGAGGGGATTTTTTTTTTATCTCATTATTTTCTGTCCTTATAACTTTACTTTTTGCACCATCATATACCAAATTATCTGTTGTAGGTTTTTCTATTAATAATATTGAAAGTGAATGATAAAGACAAATATGTGATGTTTAATTAGATAATAGATTTTTCTTTTTAAATAGCATTTGATAGTATCTTAGTAAGAGAGGAAAAAAGAGATGTATTCTACCATTTCTCTTGTAGCAAACTACTCAAAACTTCTGGTAAATTATTCAACTTTTTTTTTTTTTATTACTAAACTATATCTAGTAGCTTAGTTTTTTTTAACATTTTACAAAAACTACGTTGTAGTTTATTAAAATAAAAATGTATAAGAATATATCCTTTAAATTGTGAATGCACATAGCATGTTAAGATATGAATAGTTCAAAGATAACACCAAATTATAAATTTGAAATTTAATATTTTTTCGTTTGATCATAAGAGTCATAGATATTAATCGCATTAGTATATGTATATTCTATACATTAAATGTCAATAATTTGTGTGTCTAGTGACATATTCTCTAGTTATAAGGGTGATCAAAGTATTTGATGTGAGGCTGAAATACTATTTTTGGCATATACTCTTCATTCATGGCTCATTGACTTCAATATTATACTTTGACAACTTATTTAGACAATTATTATACTTTTTAACTTATTTACCTAAATATTACAGTTTTTTTAAAAATTAAAAACTTAAAAAAAAAACTAAATTTGTGCAATGGGCCCCACCCAGACATGCCGGCTAACAGCCGGCGTGTTCACTCTTCTCCTTCTTTCACCATGTTGCTTTCTTCAAAACTAATGATATGTGGGCTCCATCTCCATTTGTTTACCGAAAACAAAAAAATCATAACAATGATCTTATATAATACATCATGGTTATTAAATGCCACGGGGTTACCTCAATCTCATTCACTCCCTAAAAGAATATCAATAGCATCATGGTGAAGAAGAGTGAACACGCCGGTTGTTAGCCAGCGTGTCAGGNTGACTACATTTGAAAATAAATTAAAATTTCTAATTAATATAATTCTAATTAACAGGTTTCATAGAAGAGCTTAATTATAAATCAATTCAATTCAATTCTTTTTAATTGGTTACTCAAATTCTTAATGCACTCTGAAATGGATCGTTTTCTTTAATTACATCATAAATCCATTTTATCACTTAAACTTAGGATAGAAATTACCCAAAATTTCAGCCAACCATCAGGGTAAACCAGGTAACTTGAAAATGCATCTTTATGACCACAAAAAATTGAAAAACACTAATATTTATATTGTACTTGAAAATTATGTATTAAAAACAAAATCTCCATATGTTAAATTTATGACTCTGAGCATTTGCATCAAATTTTGCTTCTACATGAGACGAAACTGAAAATCCCTATTCACTTAATTATATATATGTTTTGAATCAAAACAAATGAAGGCAATTACATATGGATGTTAGTTATCTGCTCAGCTTTAAGGTGGCAATGAATACTGCTAGTTTAAATGATTTAGCATGCAATTCGTGATGGTAGTTCCAATTTTCAATCAACTCGGAAAGGTTAATCTGATAGAGAAGATCCAAAAATCACCCCCTTAAGCAAAAGCAAGTGTGAGATATGAAGTATGGACAAAACATAAATCAACTGTTTTGCACTGAAATCTAATTTATAAAATAATTGAGGTAATAAGAATCAAACTTTTTGATAACTTAATTAAAGAGACTCTTATATCACGTCAAGTCATTTCAACAATTTTGATATTTTAAATGTAGATAACCTAATAGAAGAAGGTACTGCTCCTTCTTATGACTTTCTTTTGATGAATTGGTTGCTACAAGTCAAACTTAGAAACTCTAATCAAATTTCTACCGTTCAAACCACCTGAGTTAACCACTCGTAGGATGTTACTCCATTGAAAACTGTGTTCATCACATTCAAAATGTGAATATTCTGTTATAAGTGTAGTTATTCAAAAACCAAATGAGTAACCATATTCTTATATCATGGCATGCATGTTTAATTATTTATGTAAATGTCAACCTAGCTCACTCGTAATTCTCCCTTTCCCTTATTTGGAGTAGAGGAGGTTCTTCTTACACTTGTGGGTGAACATTTGCCACTGTTAGACATGACTTTCTGGCTGCTCCTAATTCTACCTAAAAGTCTTCTTCGTGAAAAATGCTCCCCAACTGTTGTTGTCACTTGTGACAGAGTACATCAACCCCAACCATTTTCTGTTGCTATCTTCTAAGTTAGAGATATATATATATACATCTGGATCTTCTGAATCTTCCAAATGCCGTAAATGCTGCTCTGTATCTTCCTATCCATGTAAATTGAGAGAACACATTTTTCTCTAGAGCCAAGCAACAATTTGATAAGGAAAAAGTTGCAGTGGTCCAAGATTATACTTTTGCTCAACGTGTTGAGTTCCAGGATCTACTTATCCAAGAGATTACACAACCTAAGTTTTATTCTGGATCCAGATTACACATTCATGAAGTAATTTTGTGTCTATATTTAGAATTTAAATTTGACTCACTATTAATATAAAATTTAATAAAATTATAAATAACAAAGAGTGATAATCGTCCAACAGATTTCTGTATTCTTTTTTTGGTAAGAAAAAAATTCTAGAGTCAAATATATTGCTTCATGGCAAAGGTAGATATAGTGTAATTGGTGGATGTCTATTAACAAAGAATCATAAGTAGGAGCGAAATCAAAACTCTGGGTGGACTAGTAACAAAATATTAACAACACGAATCAAACCAAAAATTCTTTGTATCAATGAATTCAATCCTTCTAATTAAACCAACTCCGTTGACAATAGATTACACCTTTAAACATGAGACGAGCACCACAATTCATGAATCGCAATCATACAAATTCATACTAGATTAAGGTTCTAAACTTGAGCCTACACGAACACAAATTTAAATAGAGTAAAATATATTTTTCGTTCTTAAATTATTTTTCAAATGTCATTTTAATCATTAATTTATTTTTTGTGTCATTTTAATTCTCGAATAATCACATTGTCTGTCAAATTAGTCATCTGTAGCACAAAAAATTATCATTTAAATGATTGATTTGACGAGTAGAGTAATTATTTAAAAATTAAAGTAACACAAGAAATAATTTAAGGACTAAAGTAACATTTAAAAAAAAATCAAGGACAAAAAATGTATTTAACTCATTTAAATAAGAGATATCAAACTCATGCTTTCAGGTTTTGACAATTGATTAGTTATTCTTTTATTTGTCTGCTGTTTACATTTGACATGAAGAAGTTGGAAACGATGATAAGAGTGTCCTTCCTTTGACATGGGAGTCCCTACTTAACTACATATGCGGCGTGTTACTACCATTTGTTGCAGTGAGTTTTGATTTTCTCTTAAAAACGCTGCCTCGTCTCTTTCAATATGGCATTGAATACTGCTAGTTAGTTTAACTGATTTAGCATGTACTTCATGATGGTATACAGTATACTCCCAACCTTCAACTAATATAATTGAAAGTTTACCCTCTCTTTTGGATAATATATATTAGAAAAACCAATCAACTCAAAAGCATAAAAGAGAACATCCAAAATCCCCTCAAATGAGAGCAAGTGTTGGGTATGCATCAACAAAGTAAAAATCAGTCTTATTTTATACTGAAATTTAATTTACAAGATAATATGTTAACCAATTCATCGAAAAAACTCTTATACCATATGAAAAAATTAGTCATATCTAAAAAAACGCAAATACCATATAAAGAAACTAGTCATCTTAAAATTTTAACGAAAAGAATGTCCATAAATGGTTATAGTATATAATATGTGGACAACCAAGTATATCACTATAAGCAGTAATATATAATCTGCTTAATCCTTAGGAGTTGGGATACAAATTATATGAAAATAACAGTTTCGAATCCTAGAAAATATGGTATGAGACTATGAGTACATGTTTAGGTTGAAACTACAGTAGCTAGAAAAGCTGAACACCTAACCATGTACAAGTTAAGCTACTAGTCCTTGTGATTACAATTTTTTTTAATTTGTTGCAACAACTTAAACGTGGAAACTCGAACCAAACTTCTAGCCATTAAAACCACCTGAGTTAACCACTCGTACGATATTATTCCATTGTAAACTATGTTTCTTACATTCAAACTGTGATTCTTCTTTTATAACTGCAGTTATTCCAACACCAAGTGAATAACCACATTTTTAGTTAGACAACCCTGGTTCCCTTTCTCTGATTGGGAGTAGAGGTTCTAAAATGGCAATTGTGGGTGAACACTTGCCATTGTTAGACATCACTTTCTGGCTGTTCCTAATCCTACCTACAAGTCTTGCCCATGAAAAATGGTGGAACTTGTCGTTTTGTTGTGACTTGTGACACAGTACAACAACCCCACATGCAGCTTACGTTGTTATGTCTTCTGAGATATTATATATCTTTTATTATTTGAATCTTCCAATGCATCAGATCAATCAGATACCATAAATGCTGCTCTCTATCTTCTCCGACCAATCAATTGAGGAAGCAACAACTTTGACTCTACACATTAATAAGGAAGAAAAAGTTTGTTTTGGATCTGGCTTATATCCTGTATGTCTGATCAGTCCAATGCCTGATTTACTTGGCCCATATTAAGCTAGAATCAGCATTACCTGATCCATGAAGTAATTTTTAAGTCTATATTTAGAGTTAGAATTTATCTATTGTTAATGTAAAACTTTATATATTTATTAAATAGTTGTGATTGAGTGATACTGAAGTAGTCATTAAGATTTGCAAGTTTTGTATTTGAATCTAAAATCGTAGTTAAAATATCTAAAAAAAATTTATACATTACTAATAAACAAAAATGCATCAATAAATTCTTTTTAATATTTTTATAATATATAGCAACACATTTTACTGATTGTGTTAAACTCATATACGGTTAATGATTCAAAACTAAATCCATATATTTATAATGTACATAGTTTTGAAAATTTTGATTAGTTACTGTTTGCTGTTTACCTTTAACATAAAGAAGTTGGAAATAATGAGAAGAGAGTTCCTTCATGTGACATATCTTCGCCTGAGAATGAGATAGCTTTCTCACACCCTAAACTTTTTAATACCGAAAACAAAATTGATTTGAATCTATTACCAATAACAGTCATCATCATTGATACATTCCACGAGCATTGAATGGTATTTATATTG